>CM062819.1:1942421929-1942815316 GCA_031772625.1 Pinus tabuliformis
TTCGAAGAAAAGATAGCAAAAGGGCTTTGTTATAGTTGTGATAGAAAATACACTAAAGGTCATAAGTGTGCTGAGAAGAAATTATTTTGAATAGATTTTGAAGAGAAGGAAGAAAAGGAACAAGAAACATAAAAAGAAGAGGATACACACCAAGAACAAACCCTAGAGAAAGAAGAAATGAATCCTACCATATCTTGTAATGCATTGGCCAAAATTACCACTCCTCAAACTATCAAGATAGAAGGACATGTAAAGAAGAAAAAGGTAATAGCATTGATTGATTTGGGCAATACCCATAATTTTATTCATTGTAAGATAGTCAAGGAATTGAATTGCTTCCTATATCCAACATTAGAGTGTCAAGTGATGGTTGCAAATGGAGGAACCATAAATTGCTCTGGAAAGTTCCATAATATCAAGCTATCCATGGGAGAATATGTGTTTAATAGTCCAATGCTTTCCATTCCAATGGGTGGTGTTGATGTTGTACTGGGAGTCCAATGGCTACAATCTTTGGGTACGATAACTTTTAATTTTCAAGAACTTTTCTTGAAATTTGTTTCAGAAGGAAAGGAAGTTGAATTAAGGGTTATCACAGGGAAATTAGGAAAGATAATAAGCTCTAACGACATGACAAAGCTTCTAAATAAAGAACAATGAAGTGTAATTGCACAATTATGTTCGCTAGAGGTTCACATATTGGAATCATCTATTTCTCTAGATCTCCAAAAAGTCTTGGACAATAATTCCAGGGTATTTGATACTCCCAAAGTCCTCCCACCTATTCATGATCATGATCATGCTATTGGGACCTTGTGTTGTGGTAGAGTGTATGGACTATAATACTTTACAGTCCCTTGGGTGAATCCTCGTGTTTGATTTGTGTTGGGGTAGAGTGTTGCGGTGGTGCTTACTACTGGAGGCAGTTAATAAACCACCTGATAGTGGATTCATTTCCTTAATTATTTATTTGACTTGTATTAGTGTGAATTCCTTTGAACACTTAACTCCTCAAACTCTGAGTCTGGCTCAAGAGTGGTCAACTGTAAGAAATATTATAGTGTAGTTGGCCTATGGTTGAATGGAGAGTTGACGTCCTTCCCTCAGTTGACAATCATTCAAGTTAATTAGATAAGTGCATTTACTTGTATATATGTTGCACTATGAATAATGAATGATGTTTTTATGTGTGATTACAATGTATGTATCAATACTGTTAATGACAAAATGTGTTATTCCTATTGGCTTAGAATGAGATGTTTATGTAAATGGTTTCATGGTTATGAGGGATTTGCAAATCCCTATGGTTGTTGATATTTTCCAGATTTGCAGAGCTCTTTACATGGTCATGTACAATTGCTTGATGTGCACAACTAAATTATTATAGTGTGTGAATTCCATTGTTTGGTACATTATGGATATCATAGATCTCTTATTGTTTAAGACTATTGGTTGTCATTGCAATGTATGATATGTTAGTGGATCTGATAATGTTGTTTTGGATCCATTTTATGGAATAATATTATACTATTGTGTTTGAGTTTAGAGAGTGGTGATAGCTAAGGTTTATCTTTCTTCAACTCCCAATAGTAGGCTTGTTGATGGATCCATTGATTGCATCATGGCTATGTGTAATATTTGGATAAGGGTTGTATCTCTGCTAAATGGGTGTTTTGAGCAATGCCCTACTCTAAGGAGAACCTCAACAAAGTCCCTTAAAGTTCTTAGAATTTCTAAGTCAGAGTATTACGGAGATCAGGGCTTGTATCCAGGGTCAAATAAGATATTGGTAAGGCCATGTATTCGAGCTGGATGCACTTTAGGCATAACAAATGTATCCGGGAATCCAAGCACTCGACTGGTTTGCACTTATGCATTTTTGAGAATGCACCAGATTTGGAAATGATCTGGATATCTTGTGGAGGAAGCAAGTAAGAGGAAATCTCCAGTGAGGGCTTAGGCAAATCCATATGTTATATCATTTGGTAAATGAATATAGGATCTGGGTGATCCGAGTGCTCACGCGCAACACACACATTGACAACATGAGATGTTGAATGGGTCAGATCTCCGTGGAGGGCATGCTTTAATATTAGAGACCTAGAATGGGGTCTGTTTGGGTGATCGAAGGCATGAAGCCGGATTTAATCGCAAGCCAGATTTCATACAAGTATCTGGGGTAGGAACAACCTAGTGGAATGTTCACATGAGCCCGAATTGAAATGGAGCCGGATTTCATGTAATGTAATGTACATCTAAGGCGGGGCTAACATGGTGAATTAATCGTGTTGATATTAGACATCCTTTGGAGATATGGCAACTGTAAATTATGTGCACACCCAAATATCCCCTAAAACTAGATATGAAGGAAATCATTGCAAAATAGGAAGGGGTTGGACCTTGTGGGATTCGTGGTCTAGGATGAGGTGGAAAGTGCCATGAATACATGGCTATAGTTGCATGGACACCACGTAGGTGATGTGGTAGAGCCACATGGATTCCATGTGGAAACATCTAGCTAATGTGGCTAGAGTTAATTGGTCAAACTTTAAAAGGGCATAACTTTCAATCTAGGAGTTGGATTGAGTTGAAATTTATATTGTCGAAAATATCTTTTCGAGTTGAATGCAATGGTGTTGTCCAAAGTTAATTTTGCAAAATTTTTAGAAGGAGAATTTTTATAATCCCATCTTCATAATAAGGCCATGTAGGTTGGGTTAATTAAAAGTAACACATTCCACAGGCCGGGGAAATACAAGGGGGTGGGAGGGAGTGTTACGTAATTTGATTGGACCTAATGGCTAAGAAAATGTGTTTCTTCGTAAGAGGCTAGAGGTTCAAATCCAAAGAGGGATAAAGTATGTATACCTTTGCCGACTTGAATAGTGAAATTGTCATTGTCTCTTATCCCACAAACACTACACCAATTTAGTATTTAACTTGATTGTAACCTTTAATTTAGATTCTTATTATTATTTATCATACATAAATTTGTAGGTATATTATTTATTTTATTTTAATCTAGTTCCTCAAGCTTTATTTAATCAAACACAATGTTAAAGCTTACTCCATGACCAAAAAACAATTCTAACGTAAATACTATCTAAAAAAATACTAATGTCCATTTTAATCATTCCCAAAATTACCTCCAATAAATTCATATACTTTTTAATGACATCTCATCCTAGTCAATGGTTCTTAGCTTGAGGGTTGTGATGGGGGTTTGTCATCCAATCCACCCGGATTCAAGTCTCTGACAACATGGCCTGTCATAGTAAGGCTAAAAAATAGACGTCTCGTTGGAGTTAGAGATTCCGACTTCAATTTCTAGACGTCTCAGTGCTACATTGAATTATGAATTTCTAATATATATCACTTACAAGTTGTTACAAATATCTGAAAAAGTTACTAATTCCCTATCCGAAAAATAAAAACATCTCATACATAAATCTAGATAATAATCCAATTACAATTTAGTATCCCCATCTTATTAATATTAAGATAGATAATCAAATTATAACTCCTACATCTCTTTGAATTTCTTTCACCTATATAACCTTAATAATCAATCACATTTTTTTTAAATTTTATATAAGCCCGATTTAATCAACTGATCTAAATTTCAACGAAAATGAACATATAAATGTGAACATGACATATTGGCGTTGAATCATAGCAAGTGGGAATCAAGTTA
This sequence comes from Pinus tabuliformis, assembly GCA_031772625.1. Lineage (NCBI taxonomy): Eukaryota > Viridiplantae > Streptophyta > Pinopsida > Pinales > Pinaceae > Pinus > Pinus tabuliformis. The sequence goes on from CM062819.1 coordinate 1,942,425,624, forward strand.
AAGCGGAAGCATCACTTTTAAGTTAAAGGAATATGTTTATATGACACTCGAAATAAATGCTTATTTTATACATAAAGCATTATCACATTTATAATAGTGAATGGGAGTCAACATCATTTAAATAGTCAAAAGGTAAGGTGAAAGGTGAATATATATATATATATTTATTGAATTTTGGTGATAGAATTTTAAATAAGAATGTGTTTTTTTTGGTTATTTAAAATATGTTTTTTTATATATAAATAATTTTAGTATTTTGAAAAATATTCGAGATATTAAAACTATACAACTTAAATTCAAAATTTTAAAAATATCTAACAAATTTTAGTTAAAATTAACTAAAAAAATGTCATGAAAAAATCATTTTATCTAGAAATTAATCTATGCCCTTCTCTATGCCTCTCTCTATATGTAACTTTACATTATCATGAAGTGGACTCTCCCGTCTTGATTCTCCCTTAGAGTGAAATTAAACATTAACGTTATAAAGGATGTGAAAGTAGTGGTTCAATTTAGACTAATGAATTAGTTTATTAATTCTTTAGTTTTTTCTAGTAAATTAATTTTATGTTTTTAGCTTGGTAAGTTTTTTTTTCCTTTACTATTTTTATATAACAATATTATAAATTTTATGTTTTTAGTTTATGTATTTGGTAAGGTTTTGTTTTTTCTTTTACTAATTTGTATAATAATATTAGAAATTGTAATAACATTGTTGAGTTAATAAGAAATAGGACAATTTTATTTTTTGATATCTTATTATAGGTAAACATGGTATTATGTATTAGTTTGTCTTTGATAAAAGATGTGACACTTATCCATAGTTTAACATTGAGAATACTAAATTTTTGTTTTTTAGTTTTATTTCCTTTTTATTTAACTTTTTGATTTTTTGTCTTTTTCTATTATTTCTATTTTCATGAATTATAAAAATTTCACCATATTTTCCATTTAAGGTGATTTATTATTATATTAAAACCATATTTTAATAAAATTTACTATAAACAATTATATATATTAATTAAAACACACACACACACACATACTGGTGATGGCATTCAACAATACAATATTCTATTAGGTTTTTATGAAATCTTTGTCTTTGTTATTTTTTTGTTTAATAAAGCTATATTTAAGCTAAGCTACAGGTGCTAGCTACTATGTAGCCATTGTCTTAATCAAAACCTTTTTTCATATTACATAGTTGTGTAGCTAATCCAATATCTCCTTAATATAAAAAGTATCCATTTATTAAAAAAAAAAAACTCAAATAATATTTATATATTTATTTTAATATATTTTACTTTATTTAGAGATTTAATGTTAAATATGTTGTAGGCATGGTCTATATTGAAATTGGGCTTGAGGAAATTTATTTTTTCATGAATAAAAAAATATTTGAATGGTCTTGATTTGATATGTCTAGAGTATTCTTCGTCTAATTCACAATCCAACGAACTAGATTAAGAGTTTGAGAAGTGAAAGGTCATGGTTTTCAGTTTCAAAAGCAAAAATAACAAATTAAATTAATTTATTATTCTACTATCACCTGTTAAGTGATTGCTTGAATTCTCTTCCACTAGTGATCCTCACCTTCTCTGTTCTCTTATTTTGTATAGAGGTTAAAAGGCTTGAGAAGCTCCATGTATAATGGACATCTCAAATTTTATATTGTAGCTAACATTCAATAGGCCATCCCCATGAGTAAATCCATGTGTCACAACAACTATGTTTAAGGGATGAAGTTGCAAATCACCTCTTATCTATTTGGTTGGTAGTCGATTAAATATTCAAATTATTTTACCCAATCTTAATAAGGTTGAGCTTTAGTATTTGACCACCCAATTCAAATTTTAACTCAGGGTTGACACATTGTGCATGTGAAAATAACTATTTAGAATATAAAACAATAATTTGGGAAAAATGAAATAACATTATAATGATTAATATTTTCTTTGATCAACGAAGGGACAAAGAAAACACCATGATATTTGTTAAAATTTTAAGATAAAAAAAGAGATAAACTAAAGCATGTCTTATGGATCATGTAACCTCCTCCTCACACATTTACCCAAATTTACAAGCTCACTAGGGTAAACATGAGACGAGTATCACTATGCCAATGACCTGACCTCCAAGGTCCAGTTATGGAAATGGGGCCAACACAATGACACTTGCAGCCATCCTACAGGGACTACATATCACTCAGGCGCTGAAGAAATACCCCAAGTGGTCAATCCCTCAGATGGAACCCTTTTTCTCTAACCTAACACCCCAAATGCACACATAAGACGGTAAGAGTGCAATTATATGCCTCCAACCGCATGCATAGGCCTGCTTCCATGCAGTTATGGCCTAAATTCTTTAGTTCTGAGCTTGTGGTTCCAAGATCTGTGCCACCCTTTCAGGCCAACCTCCAGATCACCTCCCAAAATTGCCTGTAACGTTCTAGAATCATAATTTTCATGACGACAATGCCAAACATTCAAACTTGAAGCAAGGAATTAACGTAGACTGCCTAAACCATAACATGCATTTCATCAAATATATGACAAACATGTAAGCTACAGGTCATGAATGCATATATGATCATAAACTGATAGCCTTGATCTGAGAATCAACAAGATCAAGGCTCTAGACCCTCTCCAGATAACTGCAATAGAACTTGTTAGTCCACACATTCATCAACCATTCAATAAATTATCAAAACATATCAAGAGACATAGATAAATTACATCATATAACCAACAAATAACCAGTATAGAAATCATGGCAATCTAGCCATAATATCACCAACATAATCACTACAAGTATTCATAAATCACGATAGGAAAAAAAATCTTATTGATATATGGAAATACCAAGTCAAGGACTTCTATGTACCACTCGACCATAGATTGGGTTGAACCAAATCTCTCTTTCATCCAATCATCCCTATGCAATATTCCAAGCATGAATGTGGGATCTCATGGAAATAAACCAAAAAAAACTAACCGGGGTTTCCAGAGGTCAAACCACCTCAATCCTCAACCACAATGATTCCACCTCTACGGTCCGGAAATCACTAACACCAACTAGACTAGTCTCTACCTAAGTTGTCTAAGGCTCCAAGAGTGATTTAGGTGGACATTAGTGGCCACCCACTTATTCCACCTAGACCTCAGTAGGTTTCATTAGTTTCCTTGATTATAGTAGCATTTACTATTTTTCATAGTTTTTCGAGACCTAAACTTCCAGAGTTGTTTTGACCCCCTAAACGACATTATTTTGAGGTCTATCGTAGGCCCATAGCCATGGGAAAGGACCTATTGAAAATTTTGTAGCACTTGGAGAGATATTTCTAATGAAGTATCATACGCAACAAACAAAGATCATATGACCAAGTTACGACCCCGGGAAGTTGGTTGCCCAACTAACCCCAACAAGGCCCACAAACTCTTGGTGTTCCATCTCCTAGAGTTAGGGTTTTGGTTGTTTAATGTTTCCATTTGTTGTTCAATAATAAAAATTCCCTTGAGCCTCATTGTAACAGGGTTCAGAGGCATGATTCCGCCACATCTCTTTTCAAAGATAAGTTACCATCGCTCGAGCTAGTTTATTTCTGTTCTGTCTGTATGCATATATCAATTCTTTGATGTTAATGAAATGAAGTTTTATTTCTGCTGCATTTCTGTGTTTCTATTTATATTTGTGTTTTGTTGCATTCCTGCATAAGTATGGATTAGTGGTATTAGAGAAGTCTGATCTTTCTATGTTTTTCTTTGCATGTCCCCAACAAGTTAGGGTATAAGGAGTTAGGGCTTGAACCATTGCAAGACCAACCTCACAAACCCCGACGACATCTCATGGAGATGAAAATAAAGATAAGGGAGAAATATATCCTTTCAAAATATTTCTTGAATAATCCCTTGAGTGAAAAAGGAATGCGATGATGGACAACTTTTCCCAGATCCTTCGACGACTACCCACATGCGACACATCTTCATCCAACATCCACTCTAGAGGTGCCACTCCCTTTAAGGTACAAGTAAACTTTGACATTCCCATATCTGAAGGCAAGATAGATGCATACGTTGTGGATAGATGGTTAAATATGTTGGAAGGATATTTTTCATATCATGATTTTTCCAATCGGGAAAAATTACTTTTGCACTCCTCAAAGCTGCCCCCATGTCAAAGACTGGTGGGAAACTTACTGTGAACAAAAGGAGGAGAGAGAATCCTCATTGTTTTTTAGCCACACCCACTTGGAATTATTTCTGAGATGCATCGAGGAACAATATTACCATGTTGAGAGCTATGAAGATAAATACATAAAGTGGACCACGTTGCGATAGGGAAGGGACCAAGACATGTTGGAGTTCAAATTTTTTTCATACTCTTTGCATGAAGTTAGGTATCAAGGCTCCTGAGCAGTATTTGGTACCCAAGTACCATGGATATCTACATAAGTATATCGATGGGGAGATGGAGTTCATGTGTTGGGTTGTGTTATATTCTTTCCATGACTAACCCACGTAGTGAACCGGGGGTTAGAGGGGGGGCGGAGTCCCCCCTTCGTTGCGCCGATTGCGCAGTGGGGGGGCGGCAGCCCCCCCTATCCGGGGGGTTTTAGGGGGGTGGGTAGCCCCCCTCTACGGGGTTCGGGGCAGCGCCCCGGGAAATTTTTTTTTGGACCCTATATTAGGTTGGGCGAACCTACCTATGGTTTTCGGTCCATGGTTTTGGACGCAATGGTTTTCGGTCCATGGTATTGGATGCTTCGGAATGTATAAATATGTATTGTAACATTGAAAGGAAAATAATGAAAAATCAAGCTGGTAGTCCCGGTTTTGGGATCCAGGGGAAAATCTCTGTGTATATGTGTTATGCTCTCGCATTGTTTATTTTTCTGTGATTTAGAATTTGTATGTAGGTAATTTCTATACGGGGTTAAAACCTACATCATGGACATCTCCTTTCTTAGTGCCACATATTGATACGCTGTCAAGGTCGAGCAAAAATTTAAATAGAAGAAGCGAGATTTTGGATCTGTGAATCTGAAGCAAGGCAAAGGTGCCCCAAAACCATTGAACAAAGGACAAAGATAAGGCAAAGCGACCCCAGGACAACCCGCTGAAGCCATAAGCAAAGATTACAACCGCAAAGTCAAAGAAGGACACAAGAAAATGGTGTGAGTTCCATAAGAGCCCTACTCACAACACCAATGAGTGTCAAGCCATGCAGTCACTAGTGGCCAAGTGAATGCTTATGAATCAGATGCATGTTATGACTTTGAGTCAGAACTCAACAAGGGGAATGAAAAATGGAAATTTATTAATGATGTGAAGCCCAGTACCATCGTTGCTACCACCAAGATCTAGAAGATTGAGACCGAAGATCTAGAGGAGGGGAAGCATCTTTTCCACTCACAGATGTGGGTGAAGGGTTCATCACTGTAGTTCATTGTCAACAACGGGAGCCAAAAAAACCTCATTTCAGTAGAGGTCATGAAGTGATTGGGCCTATCAACCACAGCACACCCATAATGGTACACCATCAGGTGCCTTCACCAAGGACGATATCTATGCATCAGCCAGCAATGTCACCTTCTCTATAGCATCAAGCCCTTCATAGATGAGTTATTGTGTGATGTTTCTCCTCTTGAAGTTTGTGATGTATTATTAGGTCAACCATACTTGTGGAAGTGTCATGTTGTGTATGAGTCTAGGCCTCACAATATTATTATTACTTTGGGCAATAATTTATATAAGATATCGAAGGTAGCATCACTTACCACCATCTCTTTGATCTTTGCGAAGAAATGTAGTAAGATCATTTCCCAGATTAACAAATTTGTTGTCCTTATGATTCAACCTCAGGGCAAGAAGCATATTGTGGCCACATCCATGACCTTTAGATAGGGCTCCTTTGCACGGCAGCAACATATGAACAAGGTTGTGGAGGAGTATAGGGACATCTTCACCTCACCCACAAGGGTACCCCTACACTATTAGGTTAAGAACTTGATCGATCTAACCCCGAGTAAGCTACTACTCAACTGACTGATCTATCAACGCTCTGTCCTGGAGAAAGATGAAATCAAGAGGTAGATTCAAGAGTTGTTGTAGAAAGGGCACATCAGGTCAAGTTCATTATCTTGTGGGAGGCCAATTATGTTGGTACAGAAGAAGGATGCGACCTAGAGACTATGTATTGATTATCGAGCACTGAATAAGATCACTATCTGGAATAGGTATCCAAACCCACAGATTGATGACCTTTTGGACCAGCTCAAGTGGGGCCAAATATTTCGACAAGATTTACTTGAATTTTGGTTATCACTAGGTACCAATCAAACTCTTTAATGTGTGGAAGACTACCTTCAAATCCAAGGAGGGCATTTTCAAATGGTTGGTCATGCCTTTCAGGTCGACGAATTCCCCTGTAGCCTTCATGAAGTTGATGGACAACATCTTTCAGCCCTTCACCAACTCATTCGCGGTAGTGTATTTTGATGACATCCTAATCTTCAGCCTGAGTTGGGAATAACACCTTCACCATATTCGGCAGGTCCTCCAAAACTTGCGTCAACACAAACTATGTGCCAATTTGGAGAAATGCACTTTTGGTATGACCCAGGTTCAGTATCTATGGTAAATCATTAATGAGTGGGGTGTGCATGTGGACCAAGGCAAGGTACAAGTTATTCGGGATTGGCCAGCCCCAACCACTCTAACAGAACTCTGTAGCTTTTTTGGGTCTTGCCAATTTCTACACTGGTTCGTATTGGGTTTCTCTCATATCACTTGTCCTTTGAGTCAAGTCACCAAGGGTGGAGCAAAAGAAAATTTCTTTTGGTCTGAATCCCAACAAAAGGCATTTAACAATTTGAAGCATCGCTTCTGCTCTGGACCAATTCTCACATTACCATACCTGTAGAAACCATTTGATGTTGAGACAGATTCCTCTGATTAATCTAAATGTATAGTTCTTACTCAATAGGGGCATCTGATGGCATATCACAGTGAGAAATTTTTAGACATAGTCTGAAAGTATCCCACCTATGAGAAAGTGTTGTATTCCATTATGCAGGTCTCCCGACAATGGAAGCATTGCATTCTGGGGAAGGAAATGGTCATCCACATAGACCACCGACTGCTGCAGTTCATATGGATAAAAAGGAAAGTTGCAGAACAATCACCATCAGAAATGGTCCACATACCTGCAACAGTTCCATTTGAACATTAAGAAAAAGAAGGGAAACACCAATAATGTTGCAGACTGCCTCAGTTGATTGTCAGTCATGCCATTGACTACTATGCTCTACTCTTATGGAAACGATACTTCGAAATGGCCACATATTTACAAGAGTTATCCAAAATTTGACACCACATACCAGATGATCTTGAAAGGCAAGCAGGTCCCAGACTTTCACCTCCAGGACGTGCTATTATGTCACCTGTTACACCTTCGTATAGCTTCAAGTGAGCATGCCAAGATGATTTTGGAGGCGCACTACAGTCGAGTCGTTGAACATTTTTGGGTAGGAAAGAGAGTGGAAGTATTACAAAAGTAATTTTATTGGCCAAACCTACAATAGGATGTTGGGAAGTACATCAGATCCTACATTGCCTGTTCCATTTCCAAACCTACAATCAAGAAGCAAGGCCTATATACTACTCTTCCTACTCCTAGCTGGCCCTAGGAATCCATCTGCATGGGTTACATGTTGAGCCTTCCTTCTACCAAGCATGGCAACGACTATGTTTTCGTGGTCATCGACATATTCTCTAAGATGGCCATTTTGGCAGCATGCAAGAAGAGTATCTTAGCAGAAGCCATTTCCAAACTCTTGTTTGAATGAGTATGGGTACACTTTTGGATTCTATAGTCCATTATCTCAGATCGAGATAGCCAATTCCTAAGTAAATTCTGGCCAAGCCTTTGGCTGTTGTTGGATACCAATCTCACTAATTCCACGATATTTCACCCCCAAACTGATGGCCAAACATAGGCAGTCAACAAGATGGTCATGCACATCCTGCGCATGTACAACTCAAAGCACCCACGCACATGGGATTAGAGCCTTTCCTATGTCCAACACAGTAAAAACAAGGATCTCCATAGCTCAATTGGCCATAACCTCTTTCAGGTGAGACTGAGATTCCAACCACTATGTCCCATTAATGTTTCCATGCCATTTGCAGATACTTAGGCAGATTCATCTCATGTCCATTCTGAATTGGATAGGGCTAAAAAATTCATTAACTGTATTCAACACATCCACCAGTAGGTCCATGACATATTGGATAGAGCAAATGCAAAGTACAAGCAACTTCATGATCAACATCGGGTGCCACACATGTTTCAAGTGGGCAATGAAGTTTGTTTACATTTGTAGAAGGAGCACCTCGCTGGGCTGCACCATGAGCTTCGTCATTTCGATATGGGCCTTACAACATCACTAAGGTTGTAGGGGACAATTATTTTGAACTTAAAATTCCACCATTCCAAAGACTGCACCCATTATTCAATGTGAACAGTTGCAGCCATAGTTTCTACCATTATTAGAGACATTTTACGTTACTGAGCAGTTGAAACCAATAAAGCTCAACCTAATTTGTCTCGAATAGGCCACAAATAATAGGATAATGGAAACACAGATCAAGAACACTTGCTAACAAAGGATCCAACTATATCGAGTTGTCAAAGCAAACCAACTCCTTCACCAGGATAAGTGGCTCACAAGGGACAGCGTTTAACAAAAAATTCCTCACCTCATGGAGGCTCTACACGCAATGGGGACCATTTCTCCCTAAGGGAGGAGGAATGATCTAGGTGGATATCTATGGACACCCACCTATTACACCTAGACCTCCAGTCGGTTTCATCATTTTCCTTGATTATAGCAACATTTACTATTTTTAGCAGTTTTTTGGGTCCTGAACTTCTAGAGCTATTTTGACCCCATAAACAACATTATTTTGAGGTATGTCATAGGTTCATTGCCATAAGCTAAGGATCGTTTCAAATCCTATAGTAATTAGATAGATCTGTCAAACGAGGTATTGTACGAGCCAAATAAAGATAATATGACCAAGTTACGATCTCGAGAAGTTGGTTGCCTAACTAAGCCCAATGGGGCCCACAAACTCTTGGTGTTCCATCTCCTACGGTTAGGTTTTTCATTGTTTAGGGTTTCCCTTTATTGTTCAATAATAAAGAGTCCCTTGAGCCTCATTGTAACATGGTTCAGAGGCATGTAGCCACCACATCTCTTCTTAGCGATAAGCTACCATCGATTGAACTCATTTATTTCCATTCTCTATGTAAGCATATTTCAAGTCTTTGATATTAATGAAATGAAGTTTTATTTTTGTTGCATATCTATGTTTCTGTTTATATCTATGTTCTGTTGCATTCTTGCATAAGTCCTGATCAGTGGTATTAAAGCGGTATGCTCTTTCTCTATTCTTCTTTGCATGTACCCAACAAGGTCAAGGTATAAGGATTTAGGGCTTGAACTAATTGAACCTTTGCAATACTAACCTCGCAAACCCTGATGACGTCCCATGGCAGAAGAAAAGAAATATGAGGGAGTAGGAGATTGTTTCAAAATATTGCTTGAAGAAACCCTCCAGCGACAAAGGAACGTGATGATGGACAACTTTGCCTAGATACTTCGACGACTACCCACAAGTGACACATGTTCATCTAAAAACCACTCTGGAGGCACCACTCCCTTTAAGGTATAAGTCAACTTTGACATTCCCATATTTGAAGGCCAGATAGATGAAGATGCCATAGGTAGATGGTTAAATCTATTGGAAGGATATTTTTTGTTCATGATTTCTCCAATCGGGAAAAGATTACTTTTTCACTCCTCAAAGTCTTCCCCCATGTTAAGGACTGGTGGGAAACCTACTATGAACATAAGGATGAGAGACAACCCTCACTGTTTTCACCCACACCCACTTGGAATTATTTCTGAGACACCATCAAGGAGCAATATTACCCTGTTGGGAGCTATGAAGATAAATACATAAAGTGGATCATGCTACGGCAGGGAAGGGACCAAGACATGCTAGAGTTCACAAATATTTTTCATACCCTTTGCATGAAGTTGGGTATCAAGGATTATGAGAAGAATTTGGTAATCAAGTACCACAACTATCTACATAAGTACATCCAGGATGAGATGGAGTTCCTGTAAATCTCCTCACTTGGTGCCGCCTATCGATATGATGTCAAGATCGAGCAGAAATTCAAACGGAAGAAGTGAGACTTTGGATCAACGAACCCGAAGCAAGGGAAAGGCACCCCCAATCCACAGAAAAAAGGAAAAAGCCAAGGCGGGGAGACCAAGGACAACCTATCGAGGTGTCAAGTAAAGAAAAACACCATAAATAAAAAGAAGGACATGGGGAAATGGTGTGAGTTCCACAAGAGCCCCAGTCACAACACAGGCGAGTGTTGAGCCAAGCAGTCATTGGTGGATGAGCTGAAGACTTCCGAATCAGATGCATGTTCTGACTCTGAGTCAGAACCCAAAAATGGGAATGACAAAGGGAAGACTATCATTGATTCAGAGCCCAATGCCATCGTTTCTATCACCAAGATCCAGAAGATTGAGTCAGAAGATCTAGAGAAGGGGGATAATCTCTTCCACTCACAGATCTAGGTGAAGGGTTCTCTGATGTAGTTCATTGTTGACAACATGAGCCAAAAGAACCTCATTTCAATAGAGTTCATGAAACAGTTGGGCCTATTGACCACACCACACCTGCAGTCGTACACAATCAAGTGGCTTCACCAAGGACGATATCTCTTCGTCAGCCTGCAGTGCTGACTTCAGTACAACATCAAGCCCTTCACAAATGAGGTACTATGTGATGTTGTTCCTCTTGAAATTTGTGATTTATTATTAGGCCAAACATACTTGTTGAATCCTCATGCCATGTATGAGTCTAAGACTCACACTATTATTATTACTTTGGGCAATAAGTTATACAGGATACCAGAGGTAGCACTTTTTACCTCCATCTATTTGATCTCTGCGAAGCAATGCGGTAAGATCATTTCACAGACTGGGAAATTTATCTTCATTATGATTCACCCTCAAGGCAAGAATAATATTGTGGCCACATCCATGGCCTCCATACAGGTCTGCTCCACATGGAAACAATAGATGGACAAGGTCGTGGAGGAGTACAAGGACATCTTCACCTCACCCACAGGGGTACCCCTACACTGTCATGTTAAGCACTCCATCGATCTAACCCCAAGCACACCGCTACCCATTAGAATGATCTATCGATGCTTTGTTCTAGAGAATGATGAAATCAAGAGGAAAATTAAGGAGATGTTGCAGAAAGGGCACATCAAGCCAAGTTCATCACTTTGTGGGAGCTCGATTATGTTGGTACAAAAGAAGGATGGGACCTGGAGAATCTGTATTGACAATTGGGCACTGAATAAGATCACTATCTGGAATAGGCATCCAATCCCACATATTGATGACCTTCTAGACCAGATAAAGGGGGCCAAATATTTCAAGACTCTCTCTTTCTTGGAGAGTTTTGGACTAGCTTGTGGAGGATGATCGATACCAAATTGAAAAGAAGCACGACATTTCACCCACAGACCGACGGCCAGACAGAGGTTGTTAACTGTACCGTGGTACACTTATTATGAGGCTATTGTGGGAAATATCCCAAGTTGCAGGATGAACATCTCCCCTATGTACAACATTCCTACAACCTGGTAGTGCATTCATCTATGCAACGTTCACCATTCGAGACATGTTTTGGTTACCTACCAAAGGACCCTTTTGATATGGTCTTTGGAAGGGAAGATGGCTCCAGTGGACGTAATGATAGGGACAAAGCTCAGCAGTTCATTCAGTGAATCCAATTGATTCACCAAGCAGTGCAAGAGCAGTTGGAAAAAAGTCAAGCCCGTTATAAGGCTCGACATGATAAACACCAAGTCGACCATCAACTCCAAGTGGGTGAAAAGGTGTGGTTCCACATCACCAAAGACAAAATGAAGGGAGAAGGAAAGAAGTTGTGGCCAATCTGCTATGGACCATTCACCATATTGGAGAAGATTAGGAACAATGCCTTTCGTATTGACTTGTCGGTATATATGCAGGTGTACTCAGTAGTGAATGTGGAGAACCTAAAGTTGTATGAACCACCTTTGATCATGGACCTTGATGAGGTGGGCACAATTCCTACAGTCGATGATTTTGCACCAGAATATCTCGATGAGTTGCCCGAAGACATCATCCTCGACAGAAGAACCAGGTCTTCACGGTGAGGAGATGTAGAATACCTTCGAGTGGGTTTCAAGGGAATGCACCCCAGCAAGTCTAGATGGATGGAGAAAGATAAAGTGAGGGAACAGTTCCCTCACTTTCCAATTGACTAATGAAAAGCTTTTGGTGGTCCAAAAGCTCCTCAATGGAGAGGATTGATCTAGGTGGATCTTGAGATATAATGGCATGGAAAACTCAGAAAATCAAAGTGATTAGAAGGAAGCTAACTCAGGACCAAAGTGTAGATCTCTTCATCCTGATTCCAACGGTGTGAACGAAACTTCAATTCGAGTCCGGATGATGAAGTTATCGCAAAAGGAATGTTGCTTTGATCCTTAAAGAAATGAGGATTTTCCCTTTGAAAAATGGTTTTAAGCCTTAAAGGAAAAATCACAATCGGAGGACTTATGGAGGTGGACATAAGAGAGGTGCAGTGGAACCCCCGATTGCTGATCTTCGATCAAATTAGATTGGTGGATTGGAGATAATCAGATCATAGGTCTTATATATAGATATGTACATCGACGGTGGCAGGGTGCGATCGACGATAAGGCACCAGGCGAGATGTGAGCGGGATGTCAACGTTGATATTGACGATCGGGCATCCCTGTTAATCAGGATTGTACATCCCTCGATATGCCGATTGTGACAACAGGTCAGACCCGATATGCAAATGCGGCCGATTTAATGTGTTTTGAGGTCTGGGTAAATGGTTTTTTCGCCAGATTTTAGTGTTTCTCGGGATTTTATGGTATTGTTCGTTCCAATGGTAAGAGGCCATTTTAAGAGGTGGTTATGCCCACCAATCCTTCCTTTCACCGGCTCTATTATGAACCAAGAAAGCCCTGATTTAAATGGGATTCTATCCAAAACCCATTATAAAAACACGATCGATGGAAAGAGCAGGGAGGAGGAATTTTGGCAGCATGTTGTTTCATTTGGCAGGAGGCCGAGAGCGCATATTTCTTTGTTTTGGACAGTTTTACATGACTCCAGCCCCTTCATTGCTACGGATGCATTGGTGTTGCTTACCTCTCCATCATCAGGCATCCATTTCACAACCATCTTTAAGATCAGAGGTATAAGCCTCTTGTGGACAGTTGATGATTGTAATTCTTTTCTTTCATGCAAATTAATAAGAAAGGCCTCCCCATTGTTGAGTTGGGCCTGGAGACATAGTTTGAATTGGACGAACTCCGTTATCAAGCCTTGGTGTCTTCTTTTGTGCCTTTTTATGTGTTTACTTCTTCTTTTCTTATGTGCACATTTCTATGTTAAGCTGTAATTTTGCATGTGATTCTTTCTACACATCTATAAGTGAAAACATCTTGGATCATAGTAGGAGTAAATAAATTGTTGGACACAAGGACCACAAGTTATAGGGTTTCAATAATTTTAAGGATTAATTTCATATTTGGGAGTTTGTGCAATTGATATTAAAGATGACCTTAGCTAGCCTTAGATTCAAGGATATATTAGATGGTGCCTCAAATTTCTTCTCTTGGATATTCAAGGTTGTAAGAGAATGATTTAATGTTTTCATAGATGTTGTGGCAAAACCCACAAATCCGCACAAATTTCCAGCTCAAGGAAGAAGGAAGTGAAGGCCAAGAAGATGATCATGGATGCCATAGAAGATCATTTGATCCATCATTATCCAAGGATTAAATTATGAAGAGATTTAAAATGCCCCAATTGGCATCTAACAGAATCAATACATAAATATGAAGATGATATTACGGGAAAAACTCAAATTCATAAAGACGACCAAATCAAATTTAGTTACCTAATAACTTATGAAGATTGCATAGATTCATTATCAATTCACAGTAATTAGGGAGAATATTGTAGATCTAGAACTAGTGAACATGGCACAAAATGGATTCATAAGGTCATGAGAGAAATTTGACAAAGGTATTTGTGCTTGTGAGAACTTTCCTAACTTTTAAATCTTATTGGATTATGATATCTAGGAGGAGATTTAGATGAAGTCAAAATCCAAAAATAAGGGTGTTGATGATAACCTAGCCTTATTTGGTTAAAAAAATAAGGGAAAAGGTAAAGGACCTAACAAGGGTAAGGGAAAGAAGAGGAGTTAGCCTCATAGCCAAAAACGGACTTGAGTAAAATCAAGTGCTTTATTTATCATAAGCATGGTCATTATGCATCATAGTGTCTATATAAGAAAGGAAATGGAAGTATTAGTAGAAGTAGGTAGTAACCTTTGTAGAAACTAAAATTAACACATTTTATTCCAAGGTTGAGAAGTATTTCTCAATGATATCTTACCTTTCTACCAACATAGTTCAAGGAATGCTTGGTATGTGGAAAATATGACATCTTGCAATGTGAAATTAGCCTTTACAATTATTTTCTAGTATTTTAAAATGGGACTTAAGAGGGTAGGTTAATATTTTTAACGATGTGAAGTACACAATAACAAGAGTTGGCATTAGTCCCTTCCAACTTGAGTTGGGTAACTCGTAAGATTTTTTATGATGTTTGATTGTTCTGGATTATAGGAAGAACTTGATTTTAGATGCATTTATGGAGGATAAGGTTTGATGAGTTCAATAACTAGAAAGTCCTCATCATATCAAAAGGAATCTAGCCAAAAAGTAGTACAAGTAATAAGACTTAGGAAAAGTAATCTTTAAAAGTTTTAAAGTGAACCTCTTTGAACCCTAGTTCATAAAAACAAAATTTTGTTCAAGTTATGGCACAAGAGGATGGGGAACTTGCATAATAGTTCATTGGATATTCTAAGGGATTTAGCCACAACTCTTATAGAATTCAACATTGAGAAGCAAGGAGTATGTAAAGGATGTATGTTTAGGATGTTTTCCCAAGCAGTGAGCATAGGTTTAAGGAGATTCTATACCTAATGCATTTGGATTTGTGGACAAATGTTAATAACAATAATTTTAGGGAGCATGTATTATGTTTCCTTCATTTATGACTTCTCTCAAAGTACTTGGACCTAAATCCCAAAGAAAAAGGATGAGGACTTTAGTAGGTTTTAGGAGTTAAGGGAATTAATTGATAACTAGATAGGGAAGAATATAAAATTATTAAGATTAGAAAATGGAGGTGAGTATACCTCCAAGGAGTTGGAGGATTTTTGCAAGGAGAAAGGAATCAATGGGGAGTTAATTATTCCAAACAACCCATGATAGAATGAGGTTCCAAAGCTAAAGAATCAATCCATTGTAGGGGCTATTAAAGAAATGATTCATGACTAGGACTTGATAATGTGTCTTCCTTGGCTAGAGGCATACAACACAACAATATATATTACTTGCTATAATGGAGAATAATGAAACAAGGGACAAAAGTAATTATATGCATGAAATACCCTAAGGGGAAATTATATTATCCATTCACATGTGCATTTTTATTATACAAATAGTCACAAAATATAATGATAGGTGACCATAACAATTATGTTTTTTATTGAAAGAATTTTTTCAACTTCCTCCACAATATCTCCATAAATCTCTCCATAAAAAATCTTAAGCTATCTTCATCCCTAACATCACTCATTTGTTCAAATATCTCATTCTTACATAGACTTCTGTGGTTGGTCTACTTCATTACAATTTCATTTCATAATTATACATTAATTATTATTTACAAGTAGGAGTCACTCCTTCATGCTCCCCCTTAATGAATATTTGTGATTTCTCTATCTTTAGTTGTCCTTTGAATTGGTCTTGTATTCATCTTTAGTGTTTTGCACTCTTCTTCTTTTTCCTTTTGATATCATCTTCATTTATTTTCAAATTTTATCTTGTACATGTAAAATATAAATAGTCTGTTTGTTGAATTCCATACAAAAAGGTTACCATCCACAAGAATACATGGGTCACAGGGTGTTTTTTTAGCATTCAAATACTATGCCTATGTGTATTATTCTAGGAAACTATTCTAGTATGAAAAATCATACATAAATAATGTAGGCAAATATTCAATGAAGAACATGTAATTTACTATTAAAACTGGTAATTTTTTAGCAAATATTATTAATTTAATTATATCTATGTAAAAAAAAGATAGGTCAGTTTTAAGCATATGGATGAGTTTTTTTAGAAAATGTCCAAAAAATAGCCACTTAGCAAAATTTAACCCCTAAAATTTCCTTTATGGGTTGCTAGTCGTTGTATCTGTCGGTTCTATAGGGAACCTTTTCTCCTACATGGTTTAGCAACATATATTTGTACCTGTCATTCAACTATCCTGCATGTCACAATTTATCAACCTGGGTTTTTTTAGCTTAATAATAATCATAACCTGGGTTTTCTTGGATTACCCTCAACCATTCAAACCTTAGGTGGTTTCAACTTACTACAAACATAAATTACATCAAGAAGTTTTGGATGACCACAAACATTCCTCTCTCACAAAAAGTGGTTATTGAGCACCATTGTATCTTCAATGGGAGCATACTTGTCTTATCAAGCTTACATCATGTTGACTCAACTATATTTAATTTAAATTTCCATTTAGTCTAATCATTTCCTTTCCACATCAAATACATTATATACCACCATTAAACATTTTAAGGATGTTGTATTTCATGGATTCACTACCTCTGCATCTCAATTATAAACACATCGTGTACTATTATTTGCCTTGCTTCATGTCCTTCCTCTTGCATGTATCTTCATCTTCATTTTTTTTCTTCTTTCACATCTATCTTTTTCCTTTTCATTGCTTTTATTTTTTTGCTTCATTCTACTTCATTCTTTTTCCCTTCTCAAGTCCAAGGGTCCATTATCTTTGTCACCATTTTTTCATCCTACATCATATTCTTTCTTCATCTTGCTTGCGCTTTTCTCTATCGCCTTCTTCTTTTATGGATTCTACTTCTTTCTCTCTTAATTTATAAACTTCATTCATGGAGTCTTCTTATTTCTTCTCTCTTCATCTTCATCTTTGTCATCTTTCATGGATCTGCATCTTTTTCTCTCTTTTGCGTATGCTTTTGTCTCTTCTTGTAGAATTCTTCCTCTAAATATTTTATCATACATGCATAAATGTTTTTTATATGAGGGACATCTCTATTGAACCATAACATATGCAATTACATTATTACAAACATATGTTTCATGTTGGGTTGTGTAAAAACCAATAAGACACATATGGCACTAGATTAGAAAACTTAAAATTGAATTTGACATTGACTTCACTGAACTCATTGCATAACCAGGATATTTAACTCACAAATGGTATTGACTTAATAAACTCCTAATCTTTGAATCCACGTGAATTTTAAGTTGTACCTAGGTGTTGGGTACCACCTAACATGCACCGTTAAACTTCTCTTCATAATATGTGTGCCTTGAAAATAGTTTCTAATGTTAGCATGGCCAATTCCAACACAGACGCAAACTTATGACATTTTGAATGATTTTCATTGTTATAACATGGATTTTAAACTCTCAATTTAGATTTCTCTTGCAACTATGTCTTAATTTGACTCAAATTGATCTTCAAAAATGAACATTATGAAGATAAGAACTAATTATCATGAGGTTCGAAGTGAAATTTTACATTGGTCTATTCCTAAAACACCCTAGAATGAAATAATATATCATCTTTGTGATACTAAGATGATTGAATATGAAAAACGCTTTCTCTTAGATTTCCCAACTCTTACTCAAATTTGTTCTCATTTCCAAAACATTCTCCACACTACCAACCTTCTTGAATTGTTAATTCAACAAAACTATAGTGATCTAGGAACATTTGTTTCCATTTTTTTTACCATAGAAATAAAATATTAAAGAGTCTTAACTAATCTCTTACTTTCTTAAGGTTAAGTAGATGACATGGGGTCTTAGTGGATGTTAATATGCATCATCATCATCATTACTTTCTTTAATCGACTTACATGAAAACTCCATTACATATTACTTTAAATATTTTCAATTTTTTATACTAAGACATCATTTAATGTAAATACCTTTATATGGTAAGTAACTTTAGTTTTTCCTCATTACATGAGAATGTCTGTTTCTAACCATTCCATAATATTTTTACCATTTACACATTTTCCAAAGGGACAAATGAGTATTCCAAATAAATAACATTCCTTGAAAATGTTATCATTTACCCTTTTCAAGTGGTTTTCTTTCCTGTGTACCTTATATACATAATTTGGATGCTTCCTGGGATACCCAATTTGAAAACATTAATTTTAATCACTTTTTCTTTGCCTAAACACTTATTTTGTCAGAGATATCATGCACACTCTTTAAATTATAGAGTGAGGTTTGTAAAAAAATCCATTCACATTGTGCTTGTAGCTATACAATATAAATTCCTTAGCTTCTTCTTCATTGTCAAGAATAGAAGCAAGAATCTTTACGTGGTAGCTTCTGAATCATTCCCACCTAATGCTTTGCTATATATATGTAATTTAAACACTACTTTGTTGATCAACATTAGTTGTTCTTATCCACGTCAGACATTTTCCATGACTATGGAAATGGTAACAGTGAATATTAACAATAGTAGTAACAACCTCCTTTCTTCCATAGATCTCTTTCTAATTGTTTTAGCTCTTCTAAGTTCCAACCTTCAAACAAACACTACGTCGAAGATAAAAGCATCATTTCAAACCACTTTTGTCACACATTGTTTAAACTTGGAAGCAAGGAAGTAAGCATGAACAAACATAGTTTGTGTTAATAAGTCAATGGAATAAAGGGAAGTAAATGTTTCACCATTTTAATGTTGATAATGACCTCGCACTTTCTTTTTTCCATTATCTCTATTTTTCTAGCTTTGCACCCAAATTTAAAATTGTTACTAACATGGAATCCTTGGCAAGTTAATGATGAAACTTTCTATGTCTAGTTTCCCAATCCAAGACTGACAACATGAAAGTTGTTAAATTAAAGAAACAGTTCATACAAATGACATACTAACTCATGAATCCATAATCCAAAAAGAATGGACAAAAGGTAGTAGTTGTTGGCAGAATCCAATAATCCATGGCTGTGACTATACTACCTATGTGTCTCAACCATTTTATTCACATATTAAATGCATAACAATCCATACATCTTCACCTTCCTTCAAAATATGCCAAACCTAAAGAAGAAAAAAAACATTAAATTTAGACTACTATAGACCATATATAGTAATTGTGACTCACATAGGTGACAAATCTCATGAAAATATTAGCACAATGCCTAATGCCTCATATATGGTTCACGCATAGATTTATGCCTCAACTTTGCTTCATATCCATTCCCAATGCACTAGCAAATATAGACTTTCTTGCAAATTCATCTCTCACAAATTTTCTACATAGCATACTTGCATTTACCTAGGATATCCATTCACTCCGATACAAAAAGTTGGCTATAATATCCAATCATAAAACAAGTGACATAGAGAGTAATATGTGAGAACCCCCTAAGGGGAAATTATATTATAAAAGCATTATCATGTGTGTCTATATGATACAAATGGACACAATATATATTGATAGGTGACCATAAAAACATGTCCAAATTAGATTTTTTATTAAAACCATTTCCTCAAGTTCCTCCACAATATCTCCATGAATCTCTCCATAGATCTGTTAAGCAATATCCATCCCAACATCATTCAGTTCTTCAAATCTCTCATTCTTACATAAAATTCTATGGTTTGTCTACTTCATTACAATTCCATTTCATAATTTAGACATTCATTATTATTCATAAGTAAGAATTAGTCCTTCATCTACATCAAAATAAGTGTCCTCACACAATCTTGGAGGAAAAGGCACCAAAGGAGGCATTCACTAGTGTAAATCTAGAAGTGAGTCATTTTTTCATCTTTGGATATCCAATTTAAATCCAAATGTAAGAAGAGAAGAAGCAAGTTGGAACTTTCTATCACAAAGGGTTTATTTTTGGGTTACATTGAGAATTCAAAGGCTACAAGGTCTATATTATGGAGTAGAGGAAAATAGTGGAGATTAGGGATGCAAAGCTTAAGGAAGAATTTACATCAAGGAATTCCCATAAGCCTATTCCAATGATAAAGAATGAGGAGTGGGAAACTCCAAAGGTTGAACTAGGGTCACTAGTGACTTCCAAGTAGCACAATAACCTTTAGGTGAAGAGGACATAAGAGACAATCACCCCTTCCACTTATATTAAGAGACCTCAATAATTCACATAGACATTGACGGATGCTTAGAAGTATGTTGAGGAAACCAGGAGCATGTTTAGGGATAGTATATCTTCAAAGAAGTTCTAGACTACATGGAATTGATTCGCAACATCATAGATTCTAAGCCTTCTAGCTATTAAGGAAAATAGACCAACAAGTATGATAAGATGCCATTGTGGAGGAGTACACCTCCATCATGAAGAATGATGTTTGGGGCATAGTATTGAGGCTGGAAGGGAAGTCAATAATGAGTTCCAAGTGGCTCCATAAGATCAATCATGCAACAAATGGTGATAAGTAAGAAGTTCATGGAAATTTTTATGGTGAGAGGGTTCTTCTAGAAAGAAAGAGTGGACAATGAAGAGACATTTGATTTAATTGTTGGGTATAGTTCCATTATAGTAGTTATATCCTTACTTTAATTTATAAGATGTAGGATACATTAGATGGATGTGAAAACATATTTTCTTAATGGGACACTTGAGAAATAAGTGTACATAAAGAAATTGTTGGGAGGGATTCCCATGTTTGTAGGTTTAAGAAATCCTTGTATGGACTTAAGCAAACATTGAGAGCATGATGTTCCTAGATAGATGGATATTTGTAGAGCATGGTCTCTACTAAAAGTGAAATATATCCTAACTTATATTATATATTTGTTGGATTTGATATGCATGCTTTGGTGTTGCATGTAAATGCCTTGTTTCTTAAGGGTGAAAAGAAGTGCATTATAGGTGAAAAGTATACATGGTAGATGAGTTTGAGATGAAAGACATCGACATGATGCA
This sequence comes from Pinus tabuliformis, assembly GCA_031772625.1. Lineage (NCBI taxonomy): Eukaryota > Viridiplantae > Streptophyta > Pinopsida > Pinales > Pinaceae > Pinus > Pinus tabuliformis. Next base: position 1,942,446,885 of record CM062819.1, read on the forward strand.
TTACTTTTGAGTTTGGAGGTTTAGAATAAACAAGGGTATATTTTCCTTGGGAAAGGTAAGTATGTAGTTGGTATCTTGAAGAGGTTTTGAATGGAGGACTAAACATATATGACCACGCCCATGATAAAAAATTTGAAGATAACATATTTATATTCAAATTTGGTGGATGCTACGTTGTAAGAGAATTTGATAAGTTATTTGATGTATTTAGTCAATGTTATACCATATATGTTTTGTAGTGAACACCTTGAGTCATTTCATGGTGGAGTTAAAGCAAGAGCATTGGGTAGTGACAAAACATGTTCTTAGGTACTTGAGGACATAATGGAGTATGGTCTAAGATATCTCAGAGATGGTGAAGTGAAGTTGCAAGAGTACACAGGCTCAAATTGGGTAGGCAATCAAATAGTCAGGAAGTGCACCTTGGGGCGGTGCCCTAGCTTAGGATTGGCAATGATATCTAGTTCAAAAATAAACAAAAATTCATGGTATTTAACATAGCAAAGTAAGAGCATATAATGGCCAGTATAATTGGTTACTTGTAGGATTGTTTGATCAAAAGTTGGATCCCACAACCATTTTCTATAATAATAAGAGTTATACCAAATTCTCTAGGAATCCAGTGTTTCATTATAGGTCCAAACACATAGATATTAGATATCACTTCATATAAGATAATATTTAGAAGGGAATGGTGAAGATCTAATTAATATTGCCACAAATTGAAATGTACCTAATATTTTGACCAAGTCCTTTGATAAAGGGAAGTTTGAAGCATTTAGGGATAGGCTTGAATTGGTGGAAAATTCATGCCTCGTTAAGAGAGTGTTGAGAAATGTAGTTTGAGTTGGAAATTCTTCCACAAGTTTCAGCGTGAACATCATAGGAAGTGGTTTGAAACATTTTGTTTGTCACCACTTGGGAAAAGTGGTCATTAATTCTATTTTGTAATTCATTTAGGATAAAATGTGATACCTTATGTTAGCTAACTTTGGTTAACATGGATTACTTACAAGGTATCCACTCAATGAACTTAGACATAGCATGTGCAAATTCATGGGAAAACAAAAAATAGCTCCATTTCACTAGATTTTGATATATACCTCACATAATCATTTTGTTGAATCCCATTAATAATCCATACTCCCATTAAAAATTCATTTATACTCCCATACCTATAAACCCCTTGTACTAGACATCCCACTTACCCACAACACCTTTAACATGTTGACTCTATTTTTCACATTTAAAAAATGCCCCTCATGAATGAATTTGATAAGATATTGGTTGACAAGTTTAAGTCCCCATTGGATTACTTAATTGAGTCTAGATCCCTTCATTATGGATTAGTTGGTTGAATCTACTTTCAACCATTTGCTTCTTGCTCACATCATCTTCTTAAGAAAATTTGTTAAGCCTCGTTATCTTTGATAAGCAAATTCTATCTCTCCTTGATTTACATGCTGCATATTTTTAGAAAATGTGGTGCTCAATTTATACCACCCCATTTCCACATACTCAATATAGTCCTTCCTCCCATGGTTCCGTTGGTTGTACGCGCCTTGTTTCACATTTTAACAAATGTGCATTATTCTCATTGTGGAATTGTTTATATTTCTTGTCATTGTATGCTAAGCTTAGGTGATTTTGCACTTTGATCCCTCTTGTCTATTAAATGTGTCTATGTAATATTGTGGTTTTTTTTTGTTGGTTGATTTCTCCATTTTCCCTTCCCATACCATTTTTGACATTTTTTTTAACACTTTTTTTACCATTTTATTATTATTATCCATTTTTAAGGTCACGACCAAGCTAGACACCAAATTGGTGTATGAGACCCCCCTTGTTTGTGAGACAAGAGACCCACCTCCGCGCAACGATTTGACTAATAAGTCTAAGAAGGCATACATACTCTACCCCTCTGGTTTTGAACCTATGACCTCTAAGGAGAAAACACATGCTCTTAACCATTAAACTCACTCAAATTGTAAATCATTAATTTTTCAACACATTTATATCCCATTATAATTTTTTCTTTTATATCCCAAATTTTCTTTTTTCTTTTAACTCATCTTAATTAAATACAATTTTCATGTCAATTTTCATTATACATGACTACTATTTTATATCTATATATAATCAATTTTTTAATTCTTTCATTTCTATAAATATCTTATAAAAAATAGTATTTATTTTATTCTTTATTAAATTTCATTTTATAACTTTTTAATATATTTAAGCTCGTAAAATATTCCAACCATCAACATTTTTATATGTTATCATGCATTCCTAACCATCCGTGGACATGGACATTATGAATATAATATATCTCATGGCTGGTTTGAAAAAGTAATTTTTATCAACAACTTTACCATATATTTTATTATGCATTCTTAACCATCTGTAGGCATGGACATTATGAATATAATATATCTCATGGTTAGTGTTGAGCTAATTTATGGTCCTAAAATAACACAATTATTTCTTGTCAATCCGGGTTGTTTATGCTTTGAGGCAAGTTCACTATATGTGAAGATCAGATATAACCAAACCTTGAAAGATAAGTTATTCAAAAACTAAAGATAATACATCTTATAACTCCAATTCAATCAGCTCAAAAAGAGAAAAACATTGAAAGGGTTCTTGACCTCAAGAAGTCCACCTTCACCTCAATTATTACTTAATGAATCAGAGATTGAAACCAAAAGCTCAAGATGCATAAATTATAAATGAAAGAAGCTCTTAACTTAAGAGACGCATAAGATATTCCATCATAATTCATCCATCTCAATATCTAAATCTAAGTGGAAATAAAACTGCTTGCATGTAAACAAAAAGAAACTAGTTTTGATTCATCATTTAGCAGAAGGGATGTCCAACTTGAACATCTGTTTTTCTAACTCAATAAAGTGATGAATAAGCTATTAACAAATGAAATCAATCACTATGCATAAACCATAAATCAAACTGAAATAAAGCTTTGAAAAACTAGTACTACAATTAACCAAATTGCAATGAAATAAAACTAGTTTATCATGGAAGTGTACTTAGCTTGGAGTGGGGGCCCTCCACCCTTGCCTTGCACACTTTGAGAGGTGATATCAGAAGCTTAGATCAGTCACAAATCCATAGCATTGCACAGCAAAATAATAATAACACAAGTCTTCAAATTACTTCTCAATCCAAAATATGTCTCAGCATAAAAGTATATCAAAAATCAATACATAAGCCATCAAAGTTTTAGCTTTAAATAAGAAGTCTCATGAACAAACTGATCTATAATCACTCAAACAAACCCATCTACTCTCATCCACCTATCCAAGTCGAATTCATTATCCCCAACCCAAGAAAGATGACCATTCCTATGAAAACTCAAAACAGCCCTATTTCTATGGGATTCCTGCATGACTAGTCATGGTTGACTAGCACCAAATGGGCCTAATAAAGCTTGTTCAGTTCGAACTAAGCATTGCTGGCTTAGTCCTAGTTCCCAAGCTGTCCATCCATGCATTCCATTCGTGCCCAAGTGTCCTGCAACCATATCAACCATAGAGCTATTACGGGAATTTCTGAATCTGCCAATTTTGCACTAAAAATCAAATTTTCATAAAAACTTTAGAAATTGCAAAATTAAAATTAAATATCTGAATGGATATCAAATATACATCAAAATGGTATAAATGAAGGGAAAATGGATGGAAAATAGATGGATAAGTAAGTTTCTTTGAGCAAAAATAAGACCAAAACTAAGGCTCAACATCTCTCCCTTGCTTATCATCAAGCATGTCCCCATGCTTGCTTGTTCCTCTTTGACCTTCGCCTTTCTGAAGTAGATGCTGTACCTGTAGATGCTTCCTGCTGTGCTGCCCTGGCCAAACAGTCCAAACCTGTATCATGTCTCTCCCTAAACAAAGCTGCTTTGACCTTCTATTTTTCATATTTTTCCTGCCACATATTCTTTTCCTTTAGCCACTTAAATGCTTGCTTAGAGAGTAGATAATTTTTCCTCTTTAGCCTCCCCAATTCTTCATTTAATTTCTCATTTGCTTTGACCAATTTAGCATTATCTTTCTTATTTGCCTTATTTTCTTCCTTTAATTGCTTCTCTAATATTTTGCTAATTTCCAATTGGTCAGTTAGATCTCTGATTCTTCCTAAGTTAAGTTCTCTCTCAAAATCCTGTGTTGTTTTCATAAGTGATGCTGCTGCATCATTATAGGAAGAATCCTTCTCAAATGCCTCTTGTTCAAGATCATTTTCTTCTTGTTGTCTTGGGGAGTATGCTTCTACTTCCTTCTCTAAGTCAATAGGACTCTTATTCCTAAATTGCCTAGGAATAGACATAACAGATGTTTCATTTTCTTACATGGCCATGCTGTTCTGCTGTTTGGCTCTTGTTCTATGATATAAGGGTGAGTTCATTACTCCTCTGTTTTCCTGCTCTGTTTTGCCCTGTACCTCATGAATCTGTTCAATGAATTTATTTTTAGCTATGAATTCTCGCCACACTATGCCCTGTGATCTCACCTGATACTCAACTAGGATTTTGATTAATCCTTGATGGTACATCTGTCCTGCTTTAGGCCTGTTTTCATGTTTGACTGTTTCTATCATTCTCAAGAGGCTCCTATATAAGAAATAAGGCATGTTTATCCTATCATCCCCTTTTATATGCTGCAGAAGTCTGACATGATACAAGTGAACCATGCTATACCCCCTATCACAGGTCAAGAATTTTTGGATAACCAAAACCAATTCACCCCATGGTTCATTAAACCATTCCCTGGGTATCCCTTTTGTCCTGTCAAATGTCCCCTTTCGGTTCTTCTCTAGAAAGAAAGTCCAAGCTTTCTCTTTAAAGTGCAGGCCTTTGTAATACTTCTCACCTATCATGGGCAGATCTAAGGCTTGGGAAAGATATTCCTGGGTTACTGGAATGATGACATCTCCCACCCGTGTCTGGTCTTGATTGAAATTGTTTATAAACTCTCTGGTTATTTGTTCAGAGTGGCCATCAAATTTTTGTAGGAAACTGATCATCCCTGCTTGATAAAGTTTTTCTATTGTTTCCTTCCCCCAACTCTCTATCTGGAATTTTGGCTCTACTCTGTTTGACATTGCTTCTGTAAACCAATGAATAAATTCCTCTGCTGTTACTAATTTCATTTTGAAAGAAAGATGCAATTATTTGTTTGATTTCGAAATGAAATTTCTGAAGGCGAAGAACCTTACCTTCCTTTTTCAATCAACTTAATTCACCTCTGTTTGACTCTGCCCTCTGCAACAGCACTGTTTTAACCCCTGTTCAATGCAAGAAATATCTGTATACCCTGTTAATATACTGCCCCCTGTTTTTGAAAACAAAAATATACATGCAAACGATGTTTATTCATGCTCCTGATCGTTTTTATTTTGCCAAAATTCAAATCATTGAGGACTGTTTATGTTTTAACAGTGAAAACTGTGTAATGCACCTATATTTAGCTCTCGGCCTCACTAACAGATGTGCAAAAATGCTCTCGGCCTAGCCCAATATATCATCATTCTTTTAAAAAACACTGACTGTATTATGTAACAATGATGCGCACGGCCTCGGCCTTAATTCATTCTATGAGCACGAGGGCTATGAGCACGAGGCAATTCAGTCTTAGCATGGCAACAAAAGGCTATTCACATACGCTCAGCCTTTGAAAATACACATAATTGCATTTGAGATTATGATCATGGCCTTAAGAACAAATCACAATTTTTTTTTGGCAAAATACAATCCTGGGCTTATGAAAAATTTGCAACACCGCTCTCAGCTGTCTCGGCTCAAAACAAAACGTACACAGCATATGCAAACAATTTAATATACATTCCCTTCATAACAACCCTCTATTCTGATTATTAATCCTCTGTTTTGATATGAATTAGCGTGCAGCAAGGGATGCATATGGTGCTTGACTGCTTGTGTTCATTCGGCGCACAACTATATGTCAACACACAGCGCTTCTATATATCAACACAAATGAACAGCGCGCATTTGATAATGGCATTCTACAGTATTCCTATCAACATTCACCGCCATTCCACATTTAACAACACGGCACTATGTTTTCCTTAGTTTATGGGCTATGTTTGACACGACACAGTCATACAAGTCCATATTTATTACCAAAGCCTACGTGTTAACCATGCAAATCCGTCACATTTAAATGAACACTGATCCACTAAGGATTCATTCCTCTTTCTATGCAGCAAATCACCAAGTTGGGGGCTATGGTTGCGGCTTACCTTTGATCACCGAGCACCTGGAGGAATATCGGCGCTCCAAACTTCAGTTTAACCATTTCAAATGGACTGGTGGCAAGACAAACGATTGTTATTAAAAACAACTGCGAGTTTAGCTTTGGTTCACTGTGCCGAGCTTGTAAATCAATCATATCTTACCTCAATAGATCCCTGGAAATCCGTTATGCAACCATTAATTTCGGAACAGCTCTTCTCTTTAAATTCCCCGACTCAATGCACTTTTCTTTTTCACTGGGCGGCAGCCTCAAACACCATTTCTGAGCTTATGCAGCGATGAGGAATTCGGTTGAACACGACACAGGGTTATAGTTTAAACTATTCATGGCTCGGTTGTGTTCATGACCGTTTCGACTGTACTGTAATGTGTTTCATTGGTGGTTGAATGGTCATGGCTTACATGGCCGTCCTCTTGACCAGTCGCCCGACTGTGTCATGAGGACGCCGAGTCGTGGCTTGGTACGCACGATCCCTGCGTATTGTGTCAACCAATGGGTGCATAAATCACCATGCCACCGTGTAAATTGCTGACCGGTTGTCGTATGTGGTTGATTACCATAGTTCATTGTTACACCTACCGTCGTATGCTCCACTATCCCGTATTCCTTTGCCCACTGTGTAATGATTCCGTGCTATGATGTTTTGGATGCCCACTGTTCCATCATTTTGTTCATGCTCGGCCTTCCACCATGTCTCATTATCGTTCACCAACCGTTGCTTTGTAACCATGTTATATGCCTTTCCATATACCATATGCACAGCCTTTCCATATACCATATGCGCATTATTTAAAATTGTTTTATATATGCAACATGAATACATACCCTTTACCATATAGCTTGTGCGCAGTTGATAATGCATTCGTTCCCTTTGTCAACCTTCGGTCTATGTATTATTTGATATGTCCATATATATTATGGTATATATATATGTTTTGATTTCCTCATAGCACGTAGGTATATATGTTTGTTGATTTCCATATAGCGCATAGGTTTTGCTTTTGTTTTGACTTGATATAACATAGTTGTATAATTTTAAAATGACCATTGGGGTCATATTTAAAATTATTCCCATTACTAATGCTCTGAGTTGCATGAACTTGTATGTGCAGGTTGAAAGTTGTCCTAGTTTGGCCTTTTTAAGCTTGCAAAGAAAACTACTTAGGGGTATTAGGGTTAGTGAAAAGAGGGGAATGTATGGAAATAAAAGGGAATAGGGTTATATGTATAGGGATTATAGGAATATATGATGTAAATGATAATGAATATCCTCAGGTACTAATTCCAACTTTAACAAAAACTAAGAATTTCTACAAAAAAATTGAATTTTTAAAGTACAAAATGACCATGTATGTATACTTCCCTGGATGATAGCTGTGCAAGTGGATGAAATTGTTGATGATAGCTGTGCAAGTGGATGAAATTGTTGATGATAGATGGATTCCAATGTAGACTTTATTGCTGCTCCTTGTTCTTCAGGTTCTAATCTTGGCTTGATAATCAGGTCCCTCTGTAATGATGCATTGTTTCAGGTCCCTTGTTCTGCTTGCAAAAGATGCACATGTTGTGTTGACATTGGCAGGTCTTTCAGGTCCCCTGGCAATGATTTGGTATATCAGGTCCTTCTATTAACAATACAGGTCTTGTTTCCAGCTAAAGAGCTGATGGTTGCAACTTCAGCTGTCCACTTTAAAAACAAATGCAAGTCTCCCCCCTTGTTGAAGAGTTGACTTGTCCTCAAGTCTTTGGTTGGTGGAGTGTACCTGCAGTAAAGAGATCAGAGAACTGTAGAACAAGTAAAAAGAATTCATAGAGTCCAAGTGACCCTGGTTTTCCCCTATGAATTCATGCTTGCAATGTGCCAGTTGCCTGGTTTTCACTTGCAAACAGTTTATTTATTTTGATTTTTTTGTTATCTTTTCTCTTTTTTATGTTTTTTTTCATCATTTTTTGTTTTGTTTTGTTTTGTTTTTTTTTTTCAACTAGTTGACTGGAGGATGGCGAATCTGGCGCCATTAGTTCCAGTTCTGTGTCTTCGATCAGTTGTTTCATAAATGCTTCTTTACTGATAGGCCTATTGTAAACTTTGAGCCTATGTCCATTGACTATAAATGAGGTGGAATCCTGGTCGATTGTCTTGATTCTTACTGCTCCATTGTCAAAGATTTCTTCAATTTCATATGGGCCTAACCAGTGTGTTGTGAACTTTGCTTTGAAGTCTTTGAATTTGGAGTCGAAAAGCAATGCCCAGTCTCCCTTGTGAAATGTCTTTGTTTTAATGTATCTGTCGTGCCACTTCATTCTTTGTTGTTGCACTAATGTAGTATGTTCCATAGCTTGCTGACGATGCTCATCTAGCTGATTCAGTTCCATGATTCGCTGCTGTTGTGCTTCTGTCAAGTCGAGTCCTAACTCAGCTGCTAGTCTGTATGTATGTATCTGAAACTCTATAGGAAGTAAGGCTTCCTTCCCATACACTAACTGGTATGGACTGAAACCAGTTGTCGTTTTCCAAGTAATCCTATAGGCCCAGAGTGCATCCTTTAGTTTTTCAGACCAGTCCTTTCTGTTCATGTGTACTGTCTTGGTCATGATATTTTCCAGAACTTTATTTTTTGATTCGACTTGACCATTTGCTTGCGGATGATATGGTGTCGATTTCCTGTGCTTAATCTTGTATTTCTCTGTGAGATCTCGTACCAACTTTGATGTAAACTGTGTTCCTTGATCTGTTACAATTTGTCTAGGTACTCCATATCTGACAAAGATTTCCTCAAAAAGAAAGGTGACCACGGTATCTTTTGTTGCTCTGTTGACTGCTTTTGCTTCTGCCCATTTGGTTACATAGTCTGTACATACTAAGATGTACTTCTTCCCATTTGATGGTGGATTGATAGGTCCAACAAAGTCAAGTGCCCACTGCTCAAATGGTTCTATGAGAACCTGTGGCTTCAGTGGCATTTCATCTGATGTTATTGGTCGTCCTGTTCTCTGGCAGCTATCACATTGCTTGACATACTTCTTAGAGTCTCTGAAGATGGATGGCCAGTAATAGCCTATCTGCAACACCTTATATGCCGTTTGTTTATCTGCAAAATGGCCACCACAGGGTTCATCATGACATGCTCTCGGAATATCTAAGATTTCATCTTCTCGTACACATTTTCTAATTATTAGATCTGAACCAGTATAAAATAGATCACCATTGACCCATGTATATCTAGCACTTGCTCTAACAATTTTATGTTTTTGCTTTTTAGTGAATTGAGCTGGTAACCTTCCAGATGACAAATAGTTTGCAATATCTGCAAACCATGGTGTTTTAACTGTGATGGCAAACAGGTGTTCATCAGGAAAGTTATCTACAACTGGATTTGGATCAGAGGGTGAGTGTATGCGGGACAGAAAGTCAGCCACTTGGTTTTCTCTTCCTGGCCGGTCTTGTATTGTGATATTGAATTCTTGTAGTAACAGTAACCATCTTGTTATTCGTCCATTAGTGATTGGTTTGTTCATCAAATATTTGATTGCTGAATGATCAGTATGGATGAAAACTTGATATCCTGTTATATAGTGCCGGAATTTATTGACTGCATGTATAACAGCTAACATTTCTCGTTCGGTGACTATGTAGTTCATTTCTGCAGGTGTTAGATTTTTGCTGATGAAGTATATTGCATAAGTGGACAAGTTTTCTTTCTGTCCTAAAGAGGAACCTATTGCTGTATCAGATGCATCAGTTGAGATATGGAATGGTAAAGACCAATTTGGTCCATGAAGAATGGGGGCGACAGACAATTTCTCTTTCAAAATTTGAAATGCATTTTGACAATCATTTGTCCAATGAAATTCAATGTCTTTTGCTAATAATTTGAACAGAGGTTGAGCTATTTTACTAAAGTTTTCAATAAATCATCTATAATAGCCTGCATAGCCTAAGAAACTTCTAACCTCTTTCTGTGTTGTAGGAGGCATTAAGTTCACTAAGACTTGGATCTTGGCTGGATCCACCTTTATTCCTGAAGCAGAAATGTGGTGTCCCAGAACTATTCCCTCTGTCAACATCATATAGCATTTCTCATTGCTTAATGACAAATTTGTTTCAATGCATCGCTTTAAGACTTTCTCAAGGTTGTTTAAACAATCATTGTATGTGTTTCCGTAAACTGTGAAATCATCCATGTATACCTCTACACATTCATGAATAAGATCAGCAAATATTGCAAGTATTGCTCTTTGAAAAGTTGCAGGTGCATTGCATAAACCGAATGGCAAAACATTATATGCATAGGTTCCCCATGGGCAAGTAAATGTTGTTTTGTCTTGGTCTTCTTCTGCTATCCTGATCTGATTGTATCCACTAAACCCATCTAAAAAGGAGAAAAATTTCTTGCCAGCTAATGAGTCTAACACTTGATCAATGAAAGGTAGAGGAAAATGATCTTTGAGTGTAGCTTTATTTAATTCCCGATAGTCCACACATACCCTCCACTTTCCATTTTTCTTTGGCACAATAACCAGTGGAGAAACCCATTGAATATCTGAAATAGGGTAAATGAATCCAACTTGCAACAATTTTTGTAACTCTTCTTTCACTATTTCCTTCATCATTGGATTCATTCTTCTTTGAGGTTGTCTTACAGGTTTAAGCTGATCATCGGTGTAGATGTGGTGGATACATGTGCTAGGATGAATTCCCTGCATATCAGTATAATCCCAAGCAAAGGATTTTGAATATTTCTGTAATAGTGCAATTACCTCTTGCTCTTGTGCTGACTGCAATTGATTTCCAATGTTTAATTGCTTTCCAGGATATACCTCAATTGTTTTTGTTGTAGGTATAGAGACAGTGTTTACAGGATAGATTTCCGTAAAAGATTTCTGCAAGGTTTGAATAGTACAGGTTTCCTGAAAACATTGATTCAAAAGTTCGTTTGCAACTTCATATTGAGCTTCTCTAAGCTGCTCTGAGATACTTGGTTCTGAGATAAAAAGGTCCATCAAATCTTCATTCGCTTCTTCTTCTCTAAAATCAAAGAATTGATTGATACTTAAAACTGCTTTTGTTTGCTGCTTTTCCTGAGTTTCAAGTATTGATTCTAAAGAAGTGGTTTGTGCAAGTGAATAAAGAGTGATATGTTTCCTTTCATCTCCATGTGAAATTATCATACTTCTAGATCTGCATCCTATGAAGGCATCAGTAGTGGCTAACCATGGTCTGCCTAAAATCAGAGGATGTCCTCCCAAGTTTGTCTTTGGTTGCAAGATCAAGAAGTCAACAGGATACTCCCATGAATCCAAGGAGACTATGATATCTTCTAACATTCCTTCAGGAACAACTTTAGATCTATCTGCTAATTCCAAGACTGTTGAAGTTGATCTAATGTTGTTCAATTGCAAAGTTTTCATTGTCTCCATTGTCATTACATTTATAGCTGCTCCCAAGTCTATTAATGTGTTTGGTACAGAGAAATTATTTATTGATATGGTAACCATTGGGATACCAGGATCAATATATTTTTCTACTATAGTTTGAGTAGACATGAGACTTGCTAATTTACCAATGACTTGGATGGTTGTAGGATCCTTTTTCTTTCTTTCTTTCCGAATGCACAATTCCTTTATTGTTTTTGCATATATTGGTATTTCTTTAATTGCTTTTAATAAAGGAATTTTGACATATGCATTTTTTAACTCATCTAAGATATCAAATTCAGGAAGGGTTATTTGGTTTTGTTGCTCCACCAACCTTTCAGGATAAGGTGGTGTTTGTGTTGTAACATTTGTTCCTTTCTGATTTTGTACCTCAGCTTGTGATGTTTCAGATGATTCTCCCTGTTCAGTTGGTTCTTCTATAATTGGAGGAGAATCCTTCTTAAGTACTTTTCCAGACCTTAGATGGACATCATCAAGAGGAAGGATCGAATATGTAGGATAACATGCTGCTTCCTCTACAGTGTATGCAGATTTGTCCACCCTGTTATTTGGATTGGCCATTGGTTGTGCTGGCAGTTGAGTTGGTCTGGGTTGATTTGCAGGTAGCTGTAATTGTTGTGGTTGGGTCAACAACGGTGGAGGATTCTGTTGTGGAAATGGGATGGATGGTGGATATACAGAATGTTGTTGTTGAAAGGGTATGGATTGCGGATATTGTGGATATGCAAATGGTTGTTGATTTTGTTGCTGGTATTGTTGTTGATACTGTTGAGGTTGCTGGTTTCCATAACTATACCCTCTCCAACCTTGTGCAGGTTTTTGTGAATATTGTTGTGGAGGCCAAGCTTGCCATGGCATTGGAGGGGTCCAAGGATTATAAGGCGGATAAGCATAATTTTGCTGAGGGAATTGTGGCTGATTTGGTGGAGGCATTCTAGGTGGCCATGGTCTCCGTGGTGCAACATAATAGAAACCTTCTATTCCTGTCACTTCTTCCATTGAGTTTAGTTGTAACTCTTTCAATTTTACACAACTCTCTATGGAATGATTGCCTGTACATAGACCACAAACCTAAATACTATCCAAAGGATAGTCTCTCAAAGGATGTTTCTTTTTACATTTTGAACAAAATATTGCTAAGGCTTGTTCTTGTTCTTCCTTTTTCTTGTTTGCCTTTAGCACATCCACTTGTGTTCCCAATGTACTCAAAAGATCTGTTTTGAAGTTTTCCAATAGACTTCCTATTTCAGCTCTTGTTATCCCTCCTGCAGCTGACTTTGCTGCTTTGGAACTTACTTCCCTTCTTCCGGTTTTTGATCTTCCTCTAGAATATTTCTGACATAACTCGACAATTTCATCGAATGGAAGGTTTGAAATATCTCCTTTGCCCATCACATTCAAAATGTCAAGGTATTCATCCCTTACACCTTTGAGAAAGATTGTGCGAATAGTTTCTTGAGTTAGAGAATGTTGTTTAGACTTCTGAAGATTATATGCGAATCTTTCTAAATATTCTTCTAAATTTTCATCTTCCTGTTGTGTCATTCTAAACACATCTTCCTTTGAATCTCTAGATCTACAATAAGCTTGATATTTCTTAAGGAAGACGGTTCGCATATCATCCCAGGAGGCTATTGTTTGTTCTCCTAAACCCATAAACCATTTTAAAGCTGCTGCTTTTAATGTTGCAGGAAAAAGACGAAGCTTATGAACATCATCAGTATAGCCATATGTTCTACATAAGATATCAAATTCAAACATGAATGAATCAGGATCTTCTGTAGACATTCCATAGAAGTTTGGCAACACAGAAGGTGGAATGTTTTTCATTTTTACTTCTTCTCCCAGTATTGCACTTGTATCTACTATCGGAAAACCGAAAGTAGTTTCTTGGTCAAGTCCATCTTCTTGTCTTTTCCGGTCGTTTTCTAGCTTCCTATCATTTTCTTGTTTTGCCTCTTCCTCTCTCTTTCTTCTCCATTCTCTTTGTTGTCTTTCATTTTCAGCTCTTTGTTGTTCAGGATTAAGATGAATGGATCCATGTCCCTCTTCTGCCATTGTTTGAGTTATTTCAATTTCAAGTGGAATTTCAAGTTGTGGGAAGATAGGAGGATCGATGGATGGAAAAACAATTTGTTTTCCTTTCTCTTTTTGTTTTCCGGAAGTGGAGAATTTTTGCTTTGCTTCCCAAGCTAACAAAGTTTGCCTTTCAATCAAGGTTAATCTTTGGCCAGTTCTTTGCTTTTCTATCAACTCCTCAATTATTGGATTACCAGTAACAGGAGTGTGTGATGATCCTATTTCTATTGTTGGGGGGTTTTTAATAAATCTACCTTGAGGATCTCTATATCTAGGCATAAAGAAACATAACTAAAATGGAATGTAACTAATGTTTTTGTGATTTTGAATTTTTTATCTTTCTATTGACTATGCCGATTTTGCCTCCCCGGCAACGGCGCCAAAATGTTGAGCTAATTTATGGTCCTAAATTAACACAATTATTTCTTATCAATCCGGGTTGTTTATGCTTTGAGGCAAGTTCACTATATGTGAAGATCAGATATAACCAAACCTTGAAAGATAAGTTATTCAAAAACTAAAGATAATACATCTTATAACTCCAATTCAATCAGCTCAAAAAGAGAAAAACATTGAAAGGGTTCTTGACCTCAAGAAGTCCACCTTCACCTCAATTATTACTTAATGAATCAGAGATTGAAACCAAAAGCTCAAGATGCATAAATTATAAATGAAAGAAGCTCTTAACTTAAGAGACACATAAGATATTCCATCATAATTCATCCATCTCAATATCTAAATCTAAGTGGAAATAAAACTGCTTGCATGTAAACAAAAAGAAACTAGTTTTGATTCATCATTTAGCAGAAGGGATGTCCAACTTGAACATCTGTTTTTCCAAATCAATAAAGTGATGAATAAGCTATTAACAAATGAAATCAATCACTATGCATAAACCATAAAACAAACTGAAATAAAGCTTTGAAAAACTAGTACTACAATTAACCAAATTGCAATGAAATAAAACTAGTTTATCATGGAAGTGTACTTAGCTTGGAGTGGGGGCCCTCCACCCTTGCCTTGCACACTTTGAGAGGTGATATCAGAAGCTTAGATCAGTCACAAATCCATAGCATTGCACAGCAAAATAATAATAACACAAGTCTTCAAATTACTTCTCAATCCAAAATATGTCTCAGCATAAAAGTATATCAAAAATCAATACATAAGCCATCAAAGTTTTGGCTTTAAATAAGAAGTCTCATGAACAAACTGATCTATAATCACTCAAACAAACCCATCTACTCTCATCCACCTATCCAAGTCGAATTCATTATCCCCAACCCAAGAAAGATGACCATTCCTATGAAAACTCAAAACAGCCCTATTTCTATGGGATTCCTGCATGACTAGTCATGGTTGACTAGCACCAAATGGGCCTAATAAAGCTTGTTCAGTTCGAACTAAGCATTGCTGGCTTAGTCCTAGTTCCCAAGCTGTCCATCCATGCATTTCATTCGTGCCCAAGTGTCCTGCAACCATATCAACCATAGATCTATTACGGGAATTTCTGAATCTGCCAATTTTGCACTAAAAATCAAATTTTCATAAAAACTTTAGAAATTGCAAAATTAAAATTAAATACCTGAATGGATATAAAATATACATCAAAATGGGATAAATGAAGGGAAAATGGATGGATAAGTAAGTTTCTTTGAGCAAAAATAAGACCAAAACTAAGGCTCAACAGTTAGTTTGAAAAAATATTACATAATATAATCTTTCTTTGAGTAGGGTTGGAATCTTCTAGGAAATTGTGGTTTCATATAATATGTATTATATCCTATTATATGGTTTCATCTACATTGGTTTTTCTTTATTATTTTAAGTTTTATCGTTTATTTATTTAGATTGTTTTTCAATATAAATTAGATTGTTATTTTTAATATAAATTATATAATTGGAATGCTTTAAATAAATAATAATAATAATACATAAATTATCTAGAATTATATAGCATATGCATTCTCTTAATTGTGACATGTAAGTAAATGTGAGAAAAAGAGATCACTTACGTCTCGCAAGTGCGCTTGTTGCGTAAGATTCCTCCAATGCATGAGTGATGGGATCATGTGGTTCAAGTGGAGGAAGCGAGATCTGTGTGTTGGATTGATCATCAATGCATACAGATGAGTGATGAGGAGCATTGGGTGTTTCAACAATTTCTTAATCGGAAGTGAAACTAATCTCAAGACAGCGAGGGCTTGACATTACCATCAACTCGCACTAAAGTGCCTCGACAGCCTGCGGGGTTTTGACTTCATCGAAAGATAGATCATCATAAACATGTGGCTTTGAAAGATCAACAATGATAAAATCAACATCGTGATCGAATACAGGAGTAAATAGATCACAACATCTATGACCGGAAAATCCAATGAGTTCATCGACATCCTCATGGTCCGATGAATCAAACAGAGGGGTAGATGAGAAGCAAGAATGTTCACCTTTTGCGTTTCCAGAAAAAGTAGATGAAAAATCAAGTGGATTTTCAATGAAGAATTTGTCCTCTCCGTTGTCAAATGATTGAATGACATCAGGTGTGTTCTACGAATGATCGGAAGTAGATGCATATGTGGGTGAATCTACGCAAGGAAAATCAAAGATAGCATAATCACCAAAGATGTCAGGAGAAAGTGGAGACGTGGACAGAAGGATGCCATCCTTCGCCGCGGGTTCATGTTCAAATTACCAATCATACTCATCGTAAATGACATTGCGGGTTGGTTGTGTAACATCAACTCCATCAATGGCTTGATCCCCATTCACAACAGGTGTAGAGTTCGGAACGGAAGAACACAAGATAGTGCAATCTGGAGGATCAACAAAACACAAAGGCGGAGGTTGAGGTAACAAATGCATGTCACAACCCATGGGCTTCCCAACCAAATCTTTGCAGAAATTAAGAGTACTGACGGTGGGAGGATGTGACAATTGAATAGACGTGTGCGCACGTTCTCCCACATTACTCTGCGGGGATGGAGTTGTTTGATGAGGGGAAGGCAGACGGTCACTTGTGACAGCAACTGTGTCCGCTTGTGATTGCGCGGCTCCATCACCAAAGTATTATGAGCGGGGTTTGAACTTTATCTTCATTTTGGGACAAAGTTATTTGGTAAGGAAATATTCAAATCTGTCCATGAGCTATTGGAATTGCATCTGACTTTTCAGAGCTTCAAACATGAGTAATGGAAGTGCTTCGAAAAATCCATAGGCAATTCATGTGGGGCCTTCCATTGTTTCAACATTTTCTTGTCAAGAGCTTCAGGATCAAAATGCTGGAAAACATATTCGATTAGATCACTGGAGTGCTTAAATGAGTGCATGCAATTGGTAGGCAGGTTGCGGCACCATCGTTCCGGAGGTTCGCGAAGTGTATATGCAAGCAAAATGCTGACCTCTTCTTCATCAAACTCTTTCGCATCCTCCACGAATGCAAGGAAGTCATGTAAGTGCTCAGGCCAGGCCACTTCGCCTTCACCATCATATGTGAGTCCCGACAAGTGATCAAAGAACTCCTTGGTGATTTCAAAAGGATGTGCATTGGACAGACATCGCGGAGGGTTAACCACAATGATATCCATGATAGATGTGCGAAGATTCAAAACAGGATGTGAGGAATCATCTTGTCATCTAGCCCTCCTTCTAGCACAAAACAATGTTGATGGTGTTGGACCCGCCAACATGTCAGAGGATCTCCTTGGTAAGAAGCCGCAACTAGACCTCAGACTGTTTGGGTAGTACAGTATCGCCTTGACTTCAGTTGCGCATGGAGGTAAGTAAGATGTCCTTGATTGTAGCAAGGGTGTGACCTTGCAACAAGTCAAGGAAGGTACATGAAAGGCTCTAACACATGGAAGGGGGAGAGAGTGCGCTCCTTAGAAACATGTGATAGCATGCAGCTTGAAAGAGAACACGTGAGTAAAAATACATCACGAGATGGAAAGAAGGATAGCCGAAAATCCAAAGTGATGGATTATATCAACAATACACTTCGATAAGATTCATACAAACACATATGGAATAGTCCATACATACATGCGTAAATTACAACTACATGCATCATTGAAGTAACCAAGATAGTTGAACTACAATAACAATATATGCATGAAACCTGTTGGCTTTGTTATATTAGAAGAGTGAAAGATCTAATCATACATAAAACCATGATAACCACTAGCCCCAATAGCGGAACATTACAGTCATTTCCACCTGCTCCTCCAAAGAGATGTACTAACTCTGCACTGTGGAGAAGCCAAGGCTCGTTACAATACACTCCAAGGTTTCTCTAATTTATCCTTATAGGAAGGTTGGCTCCGAAAAGCTTGTACAATGAGTTATGAGGTTCTATAAATAGAAAAGGGTAGGGTGATCAATGACATTCCCCTTTGTGACTCTTCACCTACCCTCATGACTCTTCAACTTACACATGACTATTACATTCTACTATTCACACTTGGTCTTTCACTTTACAACAAGTTTACATTACAATCTGCACATGTACCTATGTGAGACAAAAATAGGTTTGAGTAAGCCATGTTAGACATCACTAAGACTCAGACAACTGTGGGAAGACTAACTCTTCGACATCCTCTCGATGATCGACAGTGGCGAACTGATGCCAAGCTTGGTATTCTGTTATGGTGTCTGCGTACTTTGCGGTGACATCCTTCTAAAAGAAAACTCTTACCTCTGTTGCATACGGGTACACTGGTTTGGCACCTCTATCCAACTTGTCAGATAACATGTGCATCATAGTCTTGAGTGCAGTCGGACCAGCAACATATTGGTGCATAG
Source organism: Pinus tabuliformis (assembly GCA_031772625.1). NCBI lineage: Eukaryota > Viridiplantae > Streptophyta > Pinopsida > Pinales > Pinaceae > Pinus > Pinus tabuliformis. Next base: position 1,942,465,487 of record CM062819.1, read on the forward strand.
TGTCTGCGCTCATCTGCAAGTTTGCGCTGGTGGCTATGCGCATCAGGTGATCAAAGCACATGTCTAGCTCCAATCGGACTTGGTTCTTTGTCTTCACCTCAGTGAGTGTTCCAATGGATGGGATCGCATGTGTACAAACAATGACATCCATGCTCCTGAACCCTCATGCAGGTGAAGCCTGCAAGCTAGTGATGAGCTGCGAGAGTTCCTCATAGTTTTAGATCTGACTTCGGATATGTGCCTTAAACTCTACCTCCTTTTGCTTCATCATACTTGGCAAGTGCAATGGGGCTCCTTTGTACCTCATTGTCCATATTTGCATGTGATTGATAGTAGTGTGTAAGTCTGACAAGATGCGTGCTCTCCTAGCACAGCGCTGCTACCAACCGTTGAGATGGCAAGCTGACTTTTGCATGGTGACAAACCTGAAGTACAACTTTTGCATGACTGTCTCGAGAGATGATACTTCATCTAGTATCGGTCTCCTTAACTCTGATCTGGTGGATGTTGTGATTTGTTCCTCTCCCTACTTTGGCCACTTGTAGCTCCTTAGCCATGCGCTCGTTCTGAGCTATCAAGAATTTAACACTCAAGATGGTGGATTCAACATATGCCTTGGTAGCATCATCTAATGCAGCTAGATGTCTGCACACATTGGATACGATCACTCATTCTTCAAACTGTGCATGAGATACATGTACATCCAAAGTGGGCACTCTGCGCGACTACACAACTCTGTGTTGTGACTCGTCGAAAGATATGGTGTGCACGTCTGCTTCTGAATTGTCCTCAATGATTTCAGTGTCTCCTTGATCACTTGGGACTTGATTTGCTCCTCGATCTGGTGAAGTTGGTGGCGTGGCCTCTTTGTCCTGAGGCATGAGGTCAATATCTTGATCTAACTTTGGTTGAACCACATTCATGTCCATCTACTCTAGCATTTGTTCAATCTTCTGAGCAAAGTCTTGATCCTGTGACTCCTCGCCCTATCTTCTTTGTGCCAGCTGCTCAAATGAGTCAATAGCCTATATGAGCGTAGCTTCATCAATATCTGCATGATGCACCTCATGTTGTTGGTGTTCCTGTTGTGCTTCCTTATCTCTTCTGTGCAGCTCTTGTTCTTCCCTGAGTTGTTGCTTTAACTCCTGCAACTCCTTTTCTGCTTCCTCCAGCTTCTGTTTCTCTCTTTGCCTTTGCATGATCCTCATGTCGTGCTATCACCTCTTCTCCTCAATCTCCAAAGCTACTCTCAACACAAGTGGATATGCTTTGAACTTTCATCTTTGCTCTTCCTCTACGCTATCAACAACCTTCCTCTTGCCTTTTTCAAGCGTAGGTCTATTGCCCTCTGTAGCTGTTGATGATGTTGCTCTCTGCGATGATGCTGCCTTCTACAATTCTAACCACTCTACAGCTATTTTGGTCGGTTCATTAAGCCTTGAGAAATGATATCAGTATCTCCATGGGTCTTCCTCAAGCCAATGACACGCCATGTGGATCCAAGGATGATGCACTCTCGCACAATGGGCCTTCACTAAGCAATGCAGGTCATATGGATTGAAACTTCTGGTGTCGAAGGTGAACCTCTTGAATTCCTCCTTCAAAGCCTTAACATGCTTGAGATTTTGGATCTCACACAACTCAATCCGCAAAGGAAAAGTGGGCCAAGGTGACTTCTTATTCCTATGTAGTCTAGGTGACAACCCTGTCGAGATGTGATATGACACTTCTTGCATGCCCAACTTATCCATGGAAAACTTCAGTAAACATGCGGAGCCTTCTCCATGCTGTACATCCGGATGAAGGTGTCAAGGGGTGAGGCATATGATGAGCCCCAGAAATGGGTAATTATATGGGCTCATTTGGCCTCCTAACTCAGCTTAATCCACCATTCTCATTAGTTTATTGCATGTTTTTTATTATATTTATGCTAATAGAGTGAATTGGGTTAGTCATTATGCCATGAAGTCTAATGTGTGCTTTATGCAGATTTTTGGTCAATTTTGGGACAAAGTCAAAGGATTAATGAGCATTTGGCAGCCAATATTTGAGGAAAAAAAGGGAGAGGATTTGTAGGAGGGTGTCCCCCTCATTTATGACTCCCTACCTCGAATCCTCCTTCAAGAAACTCGGAGCACAAGCAGCCACATTGATGCATCAAAGGGGCAGCCGAGCAAGTGAAGAAGAACTGCTATCTATCTCTAGTCTTGGGAGCTAGCCTCCTTGATTTTAGGAGAGTTGTTGGAGGCTCCAGTTGTATAAATAGGAGGGCTTAGGTGCTCAGTAGTTTAGTTGGTTGTTAGTCAAATTTTTGCACTTTTGTTGCAGCTCTTGCTCAACTCATTTTCGAGCTTACTTTTGTGAACAGTTTATGTAATGTGACTTTTATTTTGATAATGGAGATGAAATATTTTCTGAGCCAGCACTAATTTATTTCAGAGGGTTGAAGCTCTTGGGTTAGGGCCCAACCCAAGATGCCCAACACCTCTTGCTTTGTACTCATATTTTTTTGCTTCAGTTCATGAATTAATTTATGTTAGATAGATTCATTTTTTTCTTAGAATAGGTTGCTTTTGGTGGTTTACATAGCTGTTTCCATTTCAGTTGCTGAAGTAGGTTAAATAGTGGTAAGAGAAAGATACAAAATGGCCATCAATAGAGCTTGAACTCCTTTCCTCCTTTGGGGACCATGAATTGAGGTCAAGATCTGTTTGCTTCCATTAAAACACAGTTTTGCTTCTTCCATGCAATTTCTAGTGTTACAGTTTGATTTAGAGATTAATGTTTTGCTTCAGATCCATTTTTCCATACTCATTCATGTTTCTGCAATAAAAATCTTTCTATGCTTTCTTGTTCAGATAACACTCTTCAACATTTTTATTTTTTTAGGTCAGAATTTAGGTTAACAAGAGATATAGTTCTATTCTTTTGGTACAGCTAGCTCTTTTCTTACTCAGTTTCAGTATTTTGATGTGCAGCTCTCTCACAACACACCTCTGCTCATAACACATCAGTAAAACAACCATCATCATCTCTTTTCTCATAGGTTTCACAAGTCATTCATAGCCCTTCACGAATCTACCCTAATTTCTGCATTTTCCTCATAAGCTTTCCTCTTGTCTCTTGAACAAATCCAACCATCATTTTATTTCCTAATCATCCTTGATGAGCCTCAGACACCTTGACACCTCCCTCTAATCTTCAGCTACCCTTTCCCACCATTTTTCCACCTTTAAAACCTCTAAAAACAACTCTCGGCATCCTCTTGTAGATCCTCCTGTAGATCCCCTACAACCTCTTGTAGAATTTCCTGAAAGTGACTTTTTGAAGTCCGATTGCAGAGGAAGTCTCTAGAAGTTACCATAGGCTTCTTAGGACTCCCCCACATCTTCCTACACCTTTGCAAACCCCAAGGTCGCCTTCCATCGCCACCAAATCTCTGCCACATCCACAGACAGATAAATTACATGCATAAAAATTTCACATAAAATACACAAAATTCCAAAAAAGATGTTTTTTCTTATTTCCTTTTAGGAATAGCTTGAATAGATGCAATTTAATTTCTCAATATTCAATGGCACTCATTTCATCATTTTTCACGTCTTTTTCTACAAAAGTAGGGTTAATTGGAAAAATTAGGGTTTGCTAGGGTTTGTTTTACACTTCAGTCTTCTTTCTCTTTCTGCAAGTATAATAGTCTATGTAGAGTTAGATTTCTTTCATCACAGTTAAAATCTTCTTCTGGGAATTCATAGAAGTTGGCTTGAGCTCCTAGTGATCTTGTGCCAGCTGACCAAGTGATAGCCTATAGTAAGAGCTAGTACTTGCGCATACAGCACCGTCGCTTCCAAGTTTGTTACGAACTACCGGGTTGATAAAAGTAAAGTAGGAAGCCCCATGAGTTGCAGCATTGTTGCTACAATACTGGTGCTCACCACTTTTTGGCATCATTGCTGGGGAAGCATCATATTATTTTGTGATTACTGCTTTTCTTCTATTTTCTACTGCAACATTCTGCTAAGTAGTTCATTTCAACAAAAGTAGAGTAGTTGTTTCTTTCAAATTCTGCTTTTCCTTGCTTTCATTTCAATTCTACAATTTCCATTTCAGAAAAAGTAGCTTAATTCTTTCAATTATGCAATTTTCATTCCAGATTAGGCATCTCCTTGCTTTCATTTCAATTCTGCAATTTCCTTTTAGCAAGTTCATCTCAGCTAGTTTCAATTTGTTTGTTCAATCAATTTTAGTTTTGCAGGTACAAGAAGTGAAAAAACAAAAATCAGCCAAAAAAAAGAGATTCCCCTTCATGCCTCATAGGAACAAAGATAATTAAGGGAAATTCCTACCCAACACCCCCATAACATCACACAAGATCCTTTAGGAGAACAACCTGAGATATTTGAAGAACCTATAGGAGAAGAAGAGGAAGACACCATCCCTCCTGAGACAATCGCTGAAAACAGAAATGCTAGGGGGAATGGAGAAAGAATAGAGGGTACCTTTCCCATCTGAGAGACCAATGGGGACACTAAAATGAAGAACATAAGCCCTTGAGCCCTACCTCACTTCCATGGATTGACTACGGAAGATCCTAACACCTTTCTGTTTGAGTTTGTTGTTATCTGTCGAACCTATGACTATGCAGAAGATGAGCAGAAGTTGAAACTGTTTCCTTCTACCCTCAAGGATGTAGCATTACGATGGTTCATGGGGTTACCTGGCAACAACATCACAACCTGGGCTCAGATGCAGCAAGCCTTCAATAATAAATATCGAGATTACTATAGGTCAAAGTATACCAAGGAAGAAATATTTCGAATGACCATGGGAAGTGATGAATCCTTGGAGGATTATGAAGATAGATTCCAACTCAGTTATAAAAGGTCCAGGTGCACAATTGATCCTAAATCTTTGAAGTTGGTCCTGCTCAGGGGAATTCCGGAAGACCTTCTAGACACCCTCCATTTACTGGCTGGGGGAGACATTTACCAACTACCTTATGAAGACATAAAGATTTTCTTTAGAAACCATTCTAGGGCAGCCAGAAAGAGAGGTAGGGGGAGTCAACCCATAGCCAGTACCTCCTCATCCAGTTCATCCCTCAAAGGTGAACTTGGAAACATGCTGGAAGATTTCAAGTGTGAGATGTTGTAGACTCTTGCCATGCAAATGGATACCTTGCATATCAAAAGGAAACAAGAGGAAGCAGAGAGGGATTTGGCCATTTTTTGTCCTAGGTGCACCAGAAGGCATCCTAGGAACAAATGTCCATTGAAATCTATAGAGGTTTGTTCAGTCTGTGAAGAAGATCATTCTACAGATAAGTGCCCTTCCTTGCCCAGATTTAAAGGTGTATACCAAGGGGCCGAAGGAGTCACTGAACCACTCTATTTCATAAACCAAAGGAGGTCGCATGGACCTTTACCTTACCAGCAGGGAATGCAAGGGACATCCCAGGCATACTAAAACCCCCCTGCTCATCCTTCCTGGTCCACACCTCCTCCTTGGTCACATTAATCTCAATATCATGCTCAACCAGTTGCTCATTTATTTCACTCCTATGCCACATCCTCAATGGAATGCACCTCATCAGGGGTGGAGGCCCCAGTACAACTCTCCTCCCGCTCTTTTACCTCCACCACCTGCTCAACCACAACCATTGCCTCTTGCTCCACCAAGGCAACCCCAAATGCCTTCTCAACCGAACGCAAACCCGAATAACAGATAGGCTCAGCAAGTATATAGTGGGGAACCATCATGCCCAACCTATGTTGTGGAGATTCAAGAGATTAACCTACGATCTAAGAAGGTTCTCCCAGATAGCCAACCTCCACCTAAGGAGGATGAAGAAGATAAAGAGGAAAGTGAACCGAAAGAAATTCCACCCTTTCTTGAGAGATTATCCGGAACAACACAACATACCCCAGAAGAAACTAAAATCCTGGGAGAATTGAAACAATTATGTGTAAAGATACCACTTCTCCAAGCCATAAAGGATGTGCCTATATACAACAAGATGATCAAAGAGAAGTGCTTCAGGCATCCAGGCCGGCGCAAGAGGGGTGCCCGAACCATCAATGTCATAGGACAACTGCCCGACCTAATGTTGGTGCAAGTAATTTGTCCGAAGTATCTAGACCCTAGAAGCCCAGTAGTTGATGTCCACATCAATGGCACCATGATCCCCCATACTATGATTGATCTAGGGGCTACCATTAATGTGATGACAAAGGACACTATGCTCAATCTCAACCTCCAGGGCTCACTGAGAAAGACCACAACAAGCACTGCAGTTAGCAGACTGCTCCACCGTGACCCTTGAAGGGATTATGGAAGATGTAATGGTCTCCATTGATTCTTGCGAGTACCCTTCCGATTTCCTAGTTCTCCAGCCAGAGGCGAAGCTCACTGGGTATCCTCTCATCCTGGGAAAACCCTGGTTGGCTACTGCAGATGCCTACATCAGATGCCGAGCTGGGAACATGACAATCAAGAACAGGCATATGTCCAAGCAGCTAGTCCTATACCCTCCTGCCCAATCCTTGCTAGAACATGATCTACCTCTCTGGTTGGAGGAGGAGGATGAGGATGAAGTCTATTCTACACCACTGTGTGCAGTAGAAACTGCCATGAGGGGGAAACCGTAAACTGAGGATGATATCATGGAAAACATAATTCAGAATCCACCCCCCAGTAGTTTGCCATTGGAAAATCTAGTGAAAGAAACCTCAGACAATCCCTTACCTGATTTTTGTGTGGTTGACCCAACCTCTCTCCGAGTTAATAATATAGAGTTCATCCCAGAAAGAACCTTGAAAATCAACTCATCCCCATCCACCTCCCAAGAGAAGGAACTGTGTAGCTTATTGAGAAACCATTTAGATGCCTTCGCCTGGAGCTATAAAGAGATGAAGGGAGTGCACCCTTCAGTCGGTACTTATCAAATTTACATTAAGGAAGATTGAAAACCAGTCAGACAACCTCAAAGGAGGATGAATCCAGCCCTTAAAGACATTGTCAAGGAAGAATTGAAAAAGTTGCTAGATGCAGGATTCATCTACCCCATCTCTGACAGTGAATGGGTCTCTCCTTTGGTGCTAGTGCCAAAGAAAAATGTAAGTTGAGAATTTGTGTCTATTATCAGGAACTAAACAAGGCCACCAAAAAGGACCATTTCCCTTTGCCCTTCATAGATCAGGTGTTAGATGGTCTGGCGGGGAAAAAGTTTTTCTCCTTCCTAGATGGGTTCATCGGGTACAATCAGATCCAAATTAGCCCGGAAGACCAAGATAAGACCACTTTCACTTTTTCTTGGGGTACCTTTGCATATTGGGTCCTTCCTTTTGTTTTATGCAATGCTCTCGCCACTTTCCAGAGAGCAGTATTGAGTATATTTTCTAAACTGGTTCATGATGCAGTGGAAATATATATGGATGATTTTACTCCTTATGGTTCTAACTTTCAGGAAGCTTTATCTAACCTGGGAAAAGTTTTGGACAAGTGTATTGAAATGAACCTATCCCTCAGTCTAGAAAAATGTGAATTCTTGATGACTGAAGGGACTGTGCTAGGTCATGCAATCTCTCAGCAAGGATTACAGGTGGACCCCAACAAAATTTCCATCATCCAAAGGGTCCCACCTCCTCAAAAGGTGAGAGATGTCCGAAGTTTCCTAGGCTTAGCGGGATATTACAGAAGATTCATTAAAGATTTCAGTAAGCTAGCCTCACCATTGTTTGGTCTTTTGGGAAAATATTTCGAGTTCATATGGACTGAAAACTGTCAAGAAGCCCTAGATGCCTTGAAAAGTAAACTGGTGACTGCCCCAATTTTGAGAGGTCCAAACTGGGCCCTACCTTTCAACATTCACACAGATGCCCCGAACAAAGCGATAGGAGCAGCCTTAGGGCAAGTTGATGAGAAGTTACCTTATGACATATACTTTATAAGTAAAAACTTGTCAAAGGAAGAGTTAAACTACACTGTCACCGAGAAGGAACTCCTAGTTGTAGTCCATTGCTTCAATAAATTCAGACATTACATCACAGGCTATCAGACCTTCATACACATTGATCATGCTACAATTAGGTATTTAATGAAAAAACCAGATGTAAATTCTCGCATTATTAGGTGGTTGATTTTATTGTAGCAATTTGATTTAACCATTATTGATAAGCTTGGTAAAGAAAATGTTGTTGCTGACTTTTTGTCCAGAGTGAATCTGCCTGCAGGTGAGGAAGGAATGGTGGATGATCAAATTCCCGATGAACACCTATTTTCTATTTCCGTACTCTCTCCATGGTTTGCTAATATAGCAAATTACTTGGTTTCAACATAGTTCCTACCACATTTGGCCTCAAAGGAGAAGAGCAAGATCGTGAGGAAAAGTGCCCCTTTCACTTGGGTTGGGGGAAATCTCTTCAAATTTGGCCCAAATCAGATTTTGAGATGATGTGTCAGGGAGGAATAAATTTTTGACATTCCCCTGACCTCTCATGATGGGCCTTGTGGAGGCCATTTTGTAGCAAAGAGGACTTCCTTCAAAATTCTGCAAGCAGGATACTATTGGCCCACTCTTCATCAAGATGTGAGGAGATATATCAGCCAATGTGATCGGTGCCAAAGGATGGGGAAACGTACTCCAAAGGATGAGATGTCCGTGCAACCTCAAGTGACTTTTGAGCCATTTGAGAAGTGGGGCATGGATTTTGTGGGTCCTATCAACCCTCCTTCAAACCAAAAACAATACATCATTGTGTGCACTGGTTATCTGACAAAATGGGCAGAGACAAAGGCAATCAAGGCAGCAACAAAAGAAAAATTAGCTGAGTTTTTAAGAGAGAACATATTCTATAAGTTCGGGTATCCAAGAGAACTGATTACAGATCAATGCAGTCAGTTCACCTCCAATCTGATTGAAGACTTACTCATACATCATAAAATCAAGCACAGGACTTCCACCCCCTACCATCCACAAGCCAATGGATAGGTGGAAGTCACCAACAGAGCTTTAGAGGGAATTTTGACTAAGGTAGTGAGTAGCAGTAGGAAATATTAGGCAGATTGATTGGTTGAGGCCACCTGGGCCTACAACACCACATCGAAGACCACCACTAGATTCACACCCTATGAACTGGTCTATGGGAAGAAGGATTTGCTGTCAATAGAGTTTGAATACAATACACTAAGGATGGCAGTACAACTGGACCTAGATCTCAGCCATGCACAAAGGGAAAGGCTACTCTAGAATAATGGATTGGATGAACAGAGATTGCAGGCCCTTTTCCACACAGAAGTAACTCAGCTTCAAAGGAAGATATGGCATGACAAAAACATCAAGGAGAAGCAATTCCAAGAAGGAGATTGGGTGTTGTTGTATGACTCAAGGTATAAATATTTCAAGGGAAAGTTGAAGATAAGATGGCTGGGACCCTACACGGTAGAAAAATGCAATGACAATGGTTCAGTTCTGATCAGGACCATTGATGACGAAGCCATCCCCATGCTTGTCAATGGGCATAGGTTGAAAATCTACAAAAAGCCCCTCTCCAAGAAAGAATTTATTGAAGATCTGAGTAAAACAGGGTTGGTAGTGGAGCAAGCCTCTGCCTCCACTCCACCCACTCAAAAAAAATAAAAAAAATAAAAAAATAATTAATAAGGAGTCCAGTGAAAACCTCTATAAGGTGCTTGAGTCCCATCATTAGGTTGAAAAGCTCTTTTGAGGCGGCCCAGTGATGACAAAAACAAAAAAAACAAAGAGAATAAAGATCCCTGGGTGAAAACCTCCCTTGGAGGCGCCTAGGGCAGGCAGGGAGGGTGAAAACCTCCTGGAGGCACCCTAGTTGTCTTTTCATAAAAAAGAAGAGAGAATTGAATTTTTGAGTGCATTGCAGGTCACAGATGGACCCTAGGAAGCAAGGGGACACGCCATCAAGCCTATTACATATCCTCTAGACTCTTCTCCATCATTTTTAATTCTTTTTTCCATCTCTCGGTGTTTTTTGTGAAGACTCTGCATCCTACAGGAAGCCCTGTGTGTTCTATAGGAGGCTCCTGTAGAAATCACAGAGAGCTCGAAATGAAGCTAAAAAAATGATTGAAGGGCTGGGAATTTTCACAGAAATCCTGTAGACCATCCTATAGCCATCCACCATCCTAACCCTCCATCCCACACCTGCACCACCTCATTTCCAATTATTTCTTTCCTTCCTGCAAATAAAACATAGAAACCTATTTTTCAAAAAAATCGAGGAAATAAAAAATAGCACCCCTACAACTCACCTATAGCCTACCAGATGCTTCTCCATTACCATTAGATTCTTCAAGAAGCCTCCTCACATCCCCCTACATAAGCCTCAGCTAAAAATTTTAGAGGGAGAAGCAGCTACAGGAGCTCTTGTAGGACTCCTGTAGCAGTTGATCCCCTTAAAAATCAAGCTCCAACAACAGAATAGGTGCAGCCACAGGTATGCAGAAGATGTCTGAAGCAAGATCTAGCAAAGAAGCACCTGTACAAAGCAACTGAGCCACATATCAAGAAGCCACAAGCATATGGCAGTAGGAATACAGATATGCAGCACCGGAATCTGAGCACGCAGCAGTAGCAAAGCCATGCAGCATTGTAGCACAAACATTTTGACTTGCAAGTAAGTGTCTAAACTCGTTCCTCTATTGCATCTATATAATTCGAAATTACATAAACAAATGGAATGGTTGGGATCAAATCAGAAAGGTGGCTAGTTAACTGTCCACTCTCGTCTAGTTCAATCGTGCTCATTCGGAGCTCACACTGCACGTGTGTCTAGTCAACTCAAGGAAAATCTAAAAAGACAGGTAGTGGCGGGTGTTTTGAACTCAAGCGCCAATGATGGGAATTGATTGTAGGCAGAAAGCATAAAGTCTCATGATGACATTGTAGTGGGGACCAACGGTCCGAATAATGGTAACGTACCCTTTCCGCCACCTCACCTCATCATCGGAAACATCTCCCGTAAGCATAAGTACGCTCTCTTGAGCTTATTCACCACCTTTGTTTCCATTTTTATTATCATGCCCTCGAATGCAGCGAGCTCCCTACCACCTCTAGGGCCTCAAAACCATCGTTCTCTGTCATTTTCAGAATTTCTTCGCTTATCGGGTTCTACAGGAACATTATCGGGTTCTACAGGAGCAGTAACAAGTCCTACAGGAGCCCTTTCTATAGGAGGACCAGTGAGCAGTCTTGCAGAAGAAAAAACGGGATTTTCATTCAAATTTGGGCTCGAAGAGGTAGGCTTGGTGCAAACCCACTTTGAATTTTCATATATATGAGGGGTGATGTGATTTTAAGAAAGAATTGAGCCTAAAAAGGAAGAGGAATTGTATTCAAAAGTCTGTCTGCTTCTTAAGAAAAAACACAATTTTTGTCTGTTCTTTATTTCTGAAGTATTGTCTCCTTCTCCACCTTGGTACTCACACATACGAGGAGTGATGCAATTTTAGGGAGAATTAAGCTTAAGAGAAAGAGAAATTGCATTAAAAAGTTTGCCTGTTTCTTGAAGAAAAACACAATTTTTTTCCTCTGTTTCCCAGTTTTTGAAAATTGTTGTCTCCTTCTCCACCTGAGGCATTCCAAAGAGTCTAAACATAATGACAGGAGGATTTATGTGGAAGGAACCTATAAACTCAACCAGGCTACATGAACACCCCGAGGTAGTAGCCCTTTTTACCAGAGCCAATTGGATGCCATTCTTTGAAAAACTTCGTGGGTATGATGAAGAAGTAACGCAGGAGTTTTCCCTATCCTTGATACCTCACTCAAAAACCCATGCCACTGTTAGTTTCAGGGGTCTCACCATGGAAATCACCCCAAAGTTCATCAGTAGGGTTACCAGTCTCCCACTTGGACTACCCTGGAGTAAGGAGGAAAAACCACTGGGTCAAGTTGCCAAGAAAACCTTCTTCTAGCCAGATGAGCATCCTGTAGAGGAAAAAAATGGCATCAGGAGAACAAGCATACCTTACCCTTGGGATGAGGTCAGTTATCAGATTATCAAATACATCTCCTATGAAGGAAGGTACAACATAGTTTATGGGTACCATTTCAGACTTTTGCATGAGTTAAGATATGGCATGGATCTTCCTGCACCCCAAAAACTCAGTATTCCCTATTTTCTCCTCCAGTCCCTTATATATTCTAGTATCAAATTGAAGGCAGGAGGTCCAAACCAATTGGCTCACCATGGGCTAATTAAATTGCTGGTGGAAGAGGCCCTCCACACCTTCACAATACCCATAGCCTGGGAGATTTTTAGAAGTATGACAAGGGAAGATGATGTAAAATCCCTCACATATGACCTCAATCCATCTGAAAGTGAGGGAGAAGAACAAAAAGGGGAAGATGAGGAGGAAACTAGGAAAGAGGAAGAGAAAACACAAACAGAGAAAGAGGAACCTGACACAGGGAAGGAAGAAACCCAAACAGAGAAAAAAGAAGAAGAAGGAAGAGACCAAAGCAGAGAAGAAGAAGGAACCTAGGATAGGGGGAAAAAGGACTAAAACAGAAAGGAAAAAAACTAAATCAGTGAAGACAAAGACTACAACAGAGAGGGTAGAAACTAAACAAGAAGAGGAGGAAATTAAAATAAGGATAGAAGAAACAAAACCTGCAGAGGCAGAAAAGACAAAAGAAATAGAAATAGAAGCAAATAAGGCAGAAGTGTCTCCTGAAACACTGGAAAGGGACGCATCAACTGTTCTTGCTGCACTCAGCACCCCAATTAAGCCCAAACCAAAGAGAAAGGCAACCATCCATGTATTCCAAAGCTCGAAAAAGCACCAGGATAAAAATAGGGAAGCCACAACCACCCTCAAAAGAGCCTATCACCATTGAATATTCTCCTGCTGCCAAAAAGGAGGAATCTCCATCCAAAACTCCCATCACCTATGAAATAGGAAGCCCTAGATCTTCCACTTGGAATGAAAGGATAAAAGTACAGGACTCTAAAGTTGTCCTACAGGGGGCATAGACCACTCTATAGGAGACCTTGACAAAGCTACAGGAGACTGAGAAACTTGAGAAAAGAGCGGAAAAGCAGACCAACGGGAAGGATGAAACAGCAGGGATACTAGAACTTGACCCTCAACCTAGTTTAGGCTCTTATTACAACCATCTGGAAGGAGGGAAAATCATCCCACAGAAGTTTGTTGTCCCTCTTTTCTTTGAGCTGGAAAAAGAAAAAGGAGCCACAGATGGATGCAAATTGCAAATTCCAAAGGGGTGGAAGACATTTGCCACATGGAGAACAAGCTTAGAGAGATGGGCAGAGAGATGGCCACTAAAAAACATCCAGAAGAAATCAAAAGATCTCACTTGGAAGCAGAGAATGAAATGTTAAGAAAACAACTGCAAGAAAGGGAAACCCTGGTAGAGACTGACATGTTGAAGAAACAACTGCAAGAAAGGGAAACCCAGATAGCATGCATGACCAGCTGGGCTATGGAGGCACTACAGTGCAGGCAACCAGCCAAATCATATCGAGTGTACCTCAAAGATCAGTGGCTACAGTTCCAGATCAAGACTCTGGCCTAGAGATTCACCATACCTTTTCAGGATTATGGACAATTCATGGATCTATGTGAACACAATTTAGTAGAGGACAAAGCAAAGTTGGTAGAGTTTTATTTACATAACATGGCCCTTACTGATATGAACCTATGGGACCCCAATGCTGGGTTAGGAGACTTGCAGCTGATGGCCATGGCATCTTGGATGAGTCATGAGGAGAAAAGGGCAACAGAAATCAAGAAGTTGATGGCAAAAGAGAAAAATGAACCCTTAATGATCCGAGCTGAGCCAGCAGACCCCATGGCTCTCATCAGTGCCCACCAACACCTTGCAGATAATCCTCAAAGTGTCCCTAAGTATATCAATGAGCAGGCCTAGGCTATTGCACATTTTGAGGACATGGAGAGATTGTTTGGAGATGACTGCATTCATGCCTGCATGAGAAGGTGGAACACATTGCCACACAGCCTACAGATCAGGGAGTATCACTCCCCAAACGTGATGAGAGAAGCCTTGAGGATAGTGCCACTGTATAAGCACTCTATGCAAAGTTTGAAGGCCAATTGGATTAGCCTCAAATTCAGTCCTCCACTGCTGCTAGGACTACTGGAAGGTGTAAAAGAAGAAGAAGAACAAAAATAGTGGGAAGAGGTGGATAGAAAGGCAAGATTCCATGATAAGGAGGAGGATATCACATCAGAAGCATGGGATGTTAGGGAATCCATTAGGGCCATCAAGGATGAGGAGATAGACTAGTTGCTCAGAGGATGAGCAACCCATTCAGTAGGGGGGTGATGATGAGCCCCAGAAATGGGTAATTATATGGGCTCATTTGGCCTCCTAACTCAGCTTAATCCACCATTCTCATTAGTTTATTGCATGTTTTTTATTATATTTATGCTAATAGAGTGAATTGGGTTAGTCATTATGCCATGAAGTCTAATGTGTGCTTTATGCAGATTTTTGGTCAATTTTGGGACAAAGTCAAAGGATTAATGAGAATTTGGCAGCCAATATTCGAGGAAAAAAAGGGAGAGGATTTGTAGAAGGGTGTCCTCCTCATTTATGACTCCCTACCTCGAATCTTCCTTCAAGAAACTTGGAACACAAGCAACCACATTGATGCATCAAAGGGGCAACCGAGCAAGTGAAGAAGAACTGTTGTCTATCTCTAGTCTTGGGAGACAAGCCTCCTTGATTTTAGGAGAGTTGTTGGAGGCTCTAGTTGTATAAATAGCAGGGCTTAGGTGCTCAGTAGTTTAGTTGGTTGTTAGTCAAATTTTTGCACTTTTGTTGCAGCTCTTGCTTAGCTCATTTTCGAGCTTACTTTTGTGAACAGTTTATGTAATGTGACTTTTATTTTGATAATGGAGATGAAATATTTTCTGAGCCAGCACTGATTTATTTCAGAGGGCTAAAGCTCTTGGGTTAGGGCCCAACTCAAGCTGCCCAACACCTCTTGCTTTGTACTCATATGTTTTTGCTTCAGTTCATGAATTAATTTATATTAGAGAGATTCATTTTTTTTAGTAGAATAGGTTGCTTTTGGTGGTTTACATAGCTGTTTCCTTTTCAGTTGTTGAAGTAGGTTAAATAGTGGTAAGAGAAAGATACAAAACGACCATCAACAGACCCTGAAATATTTTCCTCCTTTGGGGACCATGAATTGAGGTCAAGATCTGCTTGCTGCCATAAAAACACAGTTTTGCTTCTTCCATGCAATTTCTAGTGTTACAGTTTGATTCAGAGGTTAATGTTTTGCTTCAGATCCATTTTTCCATACTCATTCATGTTTCTGCAATAAAACTCTTTCTATGCTTTCCTATTCAAATAGCACTGTTCAACAATTTATTTTTCTAGGTCAGAATTTAGGTTAACAAGAGATATAGTTCTGTTCTTTTGGTACAGCTAGCTCTTTTCTTGCTCAGTTTCAATATTTTGATGTGCAGCTCTCTCACAACACACCTCTGCTCATAATACATCAATAAAGCAGCCATCATCATCTCTTTTCTCACAGGTTTCACAAGTCATTCACAACCCTTCACGAATCTGCCGTAATTTCTGCATTTTCCTCATAAGCTTTCCTCTTGTCTCTTGAACAAATCCAACCATCATTTTCTTTCCTAATCATCCTTGATGAGCCTCAGACACCTTGACACCTCCCTCTAATCTTTAGCTACCCTTTCCGACCATTTTTCCACCTTTAAAGCCTCTAGAAACAGCTCTCAACATCCTCTTGTAGATCCTCCTATAGATCCCCTGCAGCCTCCTGTAGAATTTCCTGAAAGTGACATTTTGAAGTCCGATTGCAGAGGAAGTCTCCAGAAGGTTACCAAAGGCTTCTTAGGACTCCCCCACACCTTCCTACACCTTTGCAAACCCCAAGGTCGCCTTCCATCGCCACCAAATCTCTGCCACATCCACAAACAGATAAGTTACATGCATAAAAATTTCACATAAAATACACAAAAATCCAAAAAAGATGTTTTTTTCTTATTTCCTTCTAGGAACAGCTTGAATAGATGCAATTTTCTTTCTCAGTAGTCAATGGCACTCATTTCATCAGTTTTCACCTCTTTTTCTACAAAAGTAGGGTTAATTGGAAAAATTAGGGTTTGCTAGGGTTTGTTTTACGCTCCAGTCTTCTTTCTCTTTCTGCAAATAGAATAGTCTTTGTAGAGTTAGCTTTCTTTCATCACAGTTAAAATCTTCTTCTGGGAATTCATAGAAGTTTTCTTGAGCTCCTAGTGATCTTGCGCTAGCTGACCAAGTGACAACCTACAGTATGAGCTAGTACTTGTGCATACAACACTGTCGCTTCCAAGTTTGTTACGAACTACTGGGTTGATAAAAGTAAAGTAGGAAGCCCCAGGAGTTGCAACACTCTTGCTGCAATACTGGTGCTCACCAGCATATACCAATCTGCTATGTCAACCAATGCGTCCATTGCTACTTGCGACATGCAAGGAGGATCCAGCTCAAAGATTATCTTGTACACCGGGGTGACGAAGTGGTATGATAGTTGTATGATAACTCCACAAAAGCTGCATTCAGAGAACAACCTACAGTACGTGCGCACAGAAGTTTCTAAAGTTTTCCATGCCCAACCCAAGCCTAGGAATTGCTGACAGGCACAGACTGCATCAAGTATGTAAGTGGACCTGAATAGCTTCGCTTGCTAACCCTTGGGCATATGTCGAGCTTTTGTTACTTGTTCCTTCAACTGGAGAGCCAACATGTCGGACCAGTTGAAAGGTCTCTCTTCATTCGCAATTTGATCCAACACAATCACCTAACTCTGCAGGAAGGTCTTTGTACTCTATTCGTCATATAAGTAGAATTAGAAGATGAGAAGAGCTGATATGCCTTCTGCAGTATCCATGTCTTGTAAACTTGGTTGGGTGTTGTCCTAAACTTAGATGGATCTTTCACCCAACTCTTTAATATGTTTCTTGAGTTTGCACTGTTTTTGGGTCTCGTGAAGGGTGTATCCATTGTGATTACCAACTGCGACAAGTGATACATCTCTTGGAATTCCTTTGCCTGGAAGGTAGAAATTTATGTTCCACTACCACTGCTCAACACCATCATCTCTGGATCAGTATGCAAGACAATCCAATGGATCATGTCCATGCATGGAAACGTGGGATACCTACATGCAATCTAGTACAAGCCAGACTTTTGTATGTTGACATAAACTCTGTGGTTCTCCATATTCTCCTCAAATGTGCCTGAAAAGGTGGCATTGATGTCCTGTCATTCCATCTTGATCTCCTTGTCTATGAACAACTTAGTGTCTTCATAGATAGGCAAGCTCATAGACACTTGCTCAATTGCATCTCGAATTGTACTCTCGACGGTGTCCTTTGAACCTTCTCTCTTGGAAGCCATTGTACCTATATTGTTGAGAGATGGATGAACACCTACGATACCTGGGGACAAAGTAACAATCATGGAAAGCAATCTGTCAGTTGAAAACCAAAAGCAACTTGAGGATTGACATGCAACACACTAGGGTGACTGACTGGAAGATTTGCGTAATTTTCATCAGGAAGTTGGGACATTGACTAGCAAAACTATGCATAACACAGTCCAGATTGTTAGTGAGATGACTGACTACTAGAACTACATAGAGCACAACCCATCTTGGCTTGTTGAGGACTGAAACTGTGTAATGCGCAACTTCAGTTTGTATGACTGCAACCCGGTCAAACTGCTTCTGTGTAATTCTAGGGGCCAATGGGGCACTACCTCTCAGAATTGTACAGAACAAGCCTGGAGGCCAGTGTTGGGAAAGTTCAACGCAATTCCCGGGAGGAAGGAAAGGCCTTCACTCTCAGAAATGTATAGTGCAAGCCGAGTAAGGCAAGGTCCGGGCCAAGGCAACTAGACTTGTCGGTGGGCAACTGAAAACATCTAAAGGTTGAATGCATGTGTGAAGTTGAGTGCATGCTAGAATGAATGAACATGCATGCAAACAGTGAGTGTAGGATTCATTAAACGGGAAAACAAGTGTGTGAAGCGAGTTGCCGCAACAACGACCGTTAGTGCAGAAACAATGTCATTTATGCGACAACTGTGAGATGCAATGAAAAACTTGAAACAGTGCTTCTACAAGCTAACATGCATTAAAATGACAATAAGCGTTCAACAAAACCAAGAAAACAACACTCACACAAACCGAAATACAAAAAGCGATAGAAAAGCAACAAAAGACATGAAAAGTGGACTCGCCCAGAAAAAGTTGACCTGAGTGTGCTGAATGGTCCTAGATGTGATATGGGATGCCAGAGATCCAAGTTTGAAGTGGAGAATGAGCTTTGAAGTGTCGAATAAATAGTTTTGGTAAGATCGAGGCTTATGACGCGCATGCCACAAATCCAGGAAAAAGCAACACTTAGCAGGAGGTTTCTAAAATGGTTTTTTCATGTAACCCCCAACTGCTAAAAATGGATCCCTAAAATCTAGGGATGCTTTTTTGCTTTTCTCTTTTTTTTTTCCTTTTTCAAGAAAAACAACCCATGCATGCAAATCAAGATTGCTCAGTCCTGGAGGGAACCGGTCAACTTGGGAGCACATGCAATGGACTGCAAGCATGTGGATGGCTTCTACGTAGTTTCTAGGTTGAGTGTCTCTGGCTACCCCTCAGGCTCTATGCAATTTCTGGATTGAAGCTAAGGCTGTCAACCAGATCTGTGCAAATTTTAAGAGCAAGCCCAGTGATGCGCTGGTCTGTGGAATTTACAGAGGGAAACCTACCTACCTGCTCTGCGCATTTCTAGAGAGAAGCAGGTTGCCTTGATGTTCTGTGCAATTCTAGAGAGGAAGGTTGGTTCCACTTCAGTTCAGCCCAATTTTCCAAGTGGGCACAACAGCCAGAAAATGACCAAGTTCTGAGATGTCAACTTGCGGGTGGAAGGAAAATAAGCTAGCAAACACAAGTTGATAAGCCACTGAAACTTAACCAAAGCATAAGTATCTGTCAGTGCAAGGCATGCTGCTAAGGATGGTTGGTAGGGAGGCTCCAAAACAAAGCTAAGGCAAATTTTTGGAGGGTGGTTGTAGCCGCTACAACAAGTTGGTACCTTGAAGAGGTTTTGAATGGAGGACTAAAATTATATGGCCACACCCACGATCAAAAATTTGAAGAAGGTGACATATTTAGATTCAAAGTTGGTGTATCCTACGTTGTAAGAGAATTTGATAAGTTATTTGATGTATTTAGTCAATGCTAGACCATATATGTTTTGTAGTGAACAACTTGAGTCATTTCATGGTGGAGTTAAAGCAAGAGCATTGGGTAGCAAGAAAACATGTGCTTAGGTACTTGAGGACATAATGGAGTATGAGTAAGATATCTCAGAGATGGTGAGGTGAAGTTGCAAGAGTACACAAACTAAAATCGGGTAGGCAATCAAATAGTGAGGAAGAGCACCTTGGGGCAGTACCCTAGCTTTGGATTGCCAATGATATCTAGTTCAAAAATAAACAAAAATTCATGGTATTTAACTTAGCAAAGTAAGAATATGTGATGGCCAGTATAATTGGTTACTTGTAGGATTGTTTGATCAAGAGTCAGATCCCACAACCATTTTCTATGATAATAAGAGTTGTACCAAACTCTCTAAGAATGCAGTGTTTTGTTATAGGTCCAAACACATAGATATTAGATATCTATGTCCAAACACATAGATATTAGATATCACTTCATATAAGACAATATTCAAAAGGGAATGGTGAAGCTCTAATATATTCCCACAAATCGACATGTAGCTAACATTTTGATCAAGTCCTTGGATAAAGTGAAGTTTTAAGCATTTAGGGATAGGTTTGAATTGGTGCAAAATTCCTTCCTCGTTAAGGGAGTGTTGAGAATGTAGCTTGAGTGGGAAATTCTTCCACAAGTTTCAATGTGAACATCATAGGAAGTTGTTTGAAACATTTTGTTAGTCACCACTTGGGAAAAGTGGTCACTGATTCTATTTTGTAATTCATTTAGGATAAAGTGCAATATCTTTTGTTATGTAACTTTGGTTAGCAAATTGGATTACTTACAAGGTATCCACTCAATGAACCTAGACATAACATGTGCACATTCATGAGAAATCAAGGAATAGCTTTATTTCACTAGATTTTGATATATAACTCCCATAATCATTTTGTTGAATCCCCTTACTAATACATACCCCCATTAAAAATACCTTTATACTCCCATACCTATAAACCCCACCTACCCACAACACCTTTAACATATTGACTATTTTTCACATTTTAAAAATGCCCATTATGAATGAATGGATAAGATATTGGTTGACAAGTTTAAGTCCCCATTGGATTACTTAATTGATTCTAGTTCCCTTCATTATGGATTAGCTCGTTTACTCTACTTTCAACCATTTTCTTCTTGCTCACATCATCTTCTTAGGCAAGCTTGTTAAGCCCCATTATCTTTGATATGCAAATTCTATCTCTCCTTGATTTACAAGTATGTTGCATATTTTTAGAAAATGTGATGCTCAAATTTTACCACCCCATGTCCACATACTCAATATAGTCTTTCATCCCATGGCTCCTTTGGTTGTACCCATTTTGTTTAACATTTCAACCGATGTGCATTATTCTCATTGTGGAATTGCTTATATTTCTTGTCATTGGATGCTAAGCTTAAGTGATTTTGCACTTTGATCCCTCTTGTTCATTAAAGGTGTCTATGTAATATTATGGTTTTTTGTTGTTGGTTGATTTCTCCATTTTCCCTTCCCATACCATTCTTGACATTGTTTTTTAACATTTTTTTTACCATATTATTATTATTATCCATTTTTAAGGTCTCACCCAAGCCACACACCAAATTGGTGTATGATAATGAGACCCCCTTGTTTGTGGGACAAGGAACCCACCTGCTAACTCTACGAAAGCATACATACTCTACCCCTCCAGTTTTGAACATGTAACCTCTTAAGAAGAAACACATGCTCTTAACTATTAAACCCATTCAAGTTATAAATAGTTGACTTTTCAACACATTTATATCTCATTATAATTTTTCCTTTTATGTCCCAAATTTTCTTTTTCCTTTTAACTCATCTTAATTAGATATTTTTTTATTATACATGACTACTATTTTATATCTATATAATCAAATTTTTAATACTTTCAATTCAATAAATATCTTATAAAAAATAGTATTTATTTTATTCTTTATTAAATTTCATTTTATACCTTTTTAATATATTTATTCTCGTAAAATATTCCAACCATCAACATTTTTATATGTTATCCTGCATTCCTAACCATCCGTGGACATGGACATTATGAATATAATATATCTCATGGCTGGTTTGAAAAAGTAATTTTTATCAACAACTTTACCATATATTCTATTATGCATTCTTAACTATCCGTGGACATGGACATTATGAATATAATATATCTCATGGTTAGTTTGAAAAGTATTACATAATATAATATTTCTTTGAGTGGGCTTGGAATCTTCTAACAAATTGTGGTTTCATATAATATGTATTATATCATATTAAATGGTTTCATCTACATTGGTTTTTCTCTATTATTTTAAGTTTTATATTTTATTTATTTAGATTGTTTTTTCTTTATTGTTTTAATTTTTTTTTTAAATTACATAATTAGAATGTTTTTAATAAATAATAATAATAATAAATAAATAAATTTCTACACATGTGAAAAAAACGTGGAGAATTTTCAACGAAATTTTGGTTTCATTTTTAATATATATTCCACGATAAATAAATAAATTTCTATGAATGTAAAAAAAAACGTGGAGAATTTTCAACGAAATTTTGGTTTCATTTTTAATATATATTCCACGCAGATTGTTTTTTATTTTATTTATGGGGATAGCTTTCAGCGTTAAGCCTTGGACTACGCTATTCATGATGCCTGACAAATACATGAATGCGTGGCGATGATATGTGCATGAGCGTATTCAATAAGATAACTCAACCATTCTGCAACCAGTTTCTTAAATGAAGGAAGCAAGTTGCCACCATCAGCGTATGCAAAAGGATTGAATGAATCCTAACTAAGAAAATATATATGGGCATTTCTTTAAAATTGATGTGAATAAAGGATAAAAGTATAAAAAGAAATTATATTTCATTTTTTTCCATTTATTTGGATTGAATAATATTATTTTATATAAAATTTAGGATTTTATAATTAGATATATTTTTAAATTAAATTAGAAGATGGATATATAAATAGAAATGTAGATTTTATTGAGTTTTGTCTAGGTTTGTAGGTGGATTGACAAAGTTGTTAATATCTAATTTTTGGAGTTTGGGGACGTCATATATACAATTCAAGTGATAATAGATAGTTTCCTTGTGTTAGCATAACTCCCAAAGTAACAAATGAGTTATTACTGACTAGCCAAAAAACACACACATCAAAGTAATTATCGAAATTGAATTTCTAAATGAAAAAAGCAAGGATAAGAAATATTTAACTATACAACAAAGTTTATCAAAGCAATAAAGTAAGAAATTACAATGGCTAGATCAACCAATATAATGGCACTTCCAAAATCATGGACTTGGCATTGGTCTACTGACCAAATCTCATCCAATTTGCTTTGTATCAAGTGCTACTAGCATCATCAACTTTACTCTCAACCATGTACTTCTTGCTTGTATCATTTTCTTAACCAAGCTTGTTGTACCTCTCACTATATCCTCCTAAAATGATGATTCACAATATCTCATATGCAAATTCAACCTCACCTTGATTTATAAGGATGCTTCATTAGTGTACTAGAAAAACACTCCACAATTTTCCTTCCTCCCCATTTCTATATATTGGGCATAACTTTTCCTCTCATGGCTCATATGATTGTCCCCATCTTAATATTTTAACCCATGTAAGCTGGTTTTTACTTGTGGAATTACCTATTTTCTTGTCATCTTAAGATTATGAAGTGATCTTCTCATGCCCATTGAAATTGTTTATGTAGTACTATTGTTTTTTTTAGTGTGTAAGTTTTCTTTTCCTTTAGCATTCTTTACATGATTTTGCAACACCTTTAAACCTCACACTTTAAACTATTTCTCATTACTACACTACAATATTTCTCATTTCTAAATAAAAAATTAATTTTAAACCCTAAACTTAAACTTAAAACTTAAAAAATTATATACAAATACACAAAAGCTACTGAGTAACTTGAAAAAAAAACCTAAAACCAAAAATTAACCTAAATAGAAAAACAAAAGAACTTAGGAAAATAGATTTTCTGGGCCATTTGAATATTTATGGTTATTTTGACAACAACCCCTTTCACTTGCGCTATTCGTGCCCATTTTACTCTTTCTTCTTCTTCCCCTAAGGTTGTCTCTTTCTCATATTCTGATTTTTTAGATTTCCATACTAGTTATTTAATTAATTTCATATTTATATTTTTGGAATTTTTTTATTTGCATAATTTTTTTTATTGTGTTAGAGATTTATTCTATAGTCTAATATACCCAGTATAATGTGTAATTTTGTTCATCATAAAAATTAAATGAATTTTTACTTATATCAGCTTAAATAAAAAAATTTAAAAATTAAAAATAAAAAATAAAATTAATAAATTATATAAAATATTTAAATAATATTCATTAATAAAAAAATTTACACATGAAAAAATTAGATCACTCTCAGCTCATATTAATTCTTCTCGGCTCATAAATATTGATATTTAACATTAATCTATACTGGTTTGCCCAATATAAATCCAGTATTATTGAATACCTTTCTCTTTACTTTTCTAAATAAAAAAATCAAAGATCCACGGTACAATTTCTTCATCAACCCTTGCACTCTCACCCTGATCTTATTTTCCAAATTTTCCAATTTTGTTTTTAAATTTCCCTAACAATTTGTTTGATTTAGTAGGCCGTTGTTGAAGTAAGTGCAAGAGGAACCTTATTCCATGCTCGCAATGGACCTGCCTCCGTCACAATTGATTCCTTGCGTTTGCCGGGACGACGCTAGCAGGATCTCTGCGCAAAACTCACAGCAACAGCCGCTATACTCTTCAACCGGGCTTCAGAGTGGCTTGCCAATGCCAGCAACCAACCTAATAATGAGAAGTCACAGAGACAAATATGAATTCACCGGGTCGAGTTCGAATCCCAGAGCCAAGAATGAATTCCCCATTCCATTCTTCTGGCCAAATATGTAAAGTTTTAGACGTCGTTCCACAGATAATTCCGACTGTTCGCAGGCTTGCTACAACGATAACAAACCTGTTCGATAACTTAAACTTCGGCTTCAAACTTTTAATTCGAATAACTTTATCGAACAGCGTGAAGTCTTGGACTGCGCAATTCATTAATTCCGAGAACAAAAGGAATGATTGCCATTGACGGTATTCAAAATAATAAATTCACCCACTAAATGAAGGAAGCCCAGCATTAGTTTTTTTGAAAGGGAATGGATGAATGCCATGCAAGGAAACCAGTTCTCTGATCCAATACAGATAAGATATTGTCATCATGTAGATTTGAAGGGAAGTTATACATTTCTTTCTCACATTCCAAATATTTCACATATTAAATCGTGTAGTGGTCTATAAACTAATTTATATTTAAATTTTCTATTTTGGGAAATGCTTCACCACACACAAAAGTGAGGTTTACCATGCTGAAAATACAACAGAATATTGCTATGCAAAGAACCTGGGCTCTGAAAATACAGATACAAACAGAATATTGCTCTGCAAAGACACTATTGTTCTCATAAAATACAAAAATGATATTATTTTCATGTACACTTTATTGTTCTCATAAAATACAAATATGATATTATTTTCATGTACACTTTAACTGATTTATATCAAAAATTTGCAGTGAAAATAGTACAACTCCTTTTTACATTTCAATTGTTTCCTGAGCAGTGAAAATCGTAAAACTCCTTTTTATATTTCAATTGTTTCTTTATTTTACATTTTAATAAACCTGTCATGATGTTCAACATAATTTGTAAATAAATTTTTTTTCATAAATAATTTTGAAAATGTTTTTAAAACAATAATGTGATTTATCACGTTGAGAATATTTTATTTGTGAAATAGCCATTAGCTTTCAAAATAATCAATACAAATACAAATTTTCAGTAAAAACAAATGCTTTAGAATAATCAATTTCAGTAAAAACAAATGCTTTAGAATAATCAATACAAGCAGAAATCTTAAGTAACCAGAAGCTTTGAAGTAATCAATACAAACAGAAATCTTAAATAAACAGAAGCTTTCAAGTAATCAACACAGACACAAATCTGAAAAACATAATTGATGGGTGCATTGTCCATAGCTTTGTAGAGTTGACACCTTCAGGTCAAAATTCTAAATAAATTTCTTTGAATGATAAAAGTTTACTTACAACATTATATAATGATGATGATAATGATGATTAGTGTAGATGATGATAACCATGATAAACGTCTAGCAAGATCAAAGCTGTTGCGATTCTTCAAAAATCTTGTTTCTATATTAAAGGGAAGGGAAAGAACTGCTCCAATATCACTATAGTTGGGCTGGTTTAATAGGTCAAGAAAATTGGAAGTGTGGCAAATGTTAGGGAATTGAGAGGGGATGTAAGAGCCAGGCAGTCTAAAAGGAAGTGTTTTTCATAGTCCACCTTCTTAGTATCTCAAATCTATAGATTCTATCTTCCCAGGGAGTCTTGGGAGTAGACTACCTCCCTGTTTCACTTTGAAGCTCATGAGAATTAGTTCTTATCCTAGGGATGTTCATTTTTTTTTGGTACTTCTAGTTAACACAGAGATAATTCTGAATATCAAGAGTGGGGTTGATCACCTTCTTATAGTATCTTAGCTTCCTTTTACCCTCTAAATTTTTATCATCCCACATTTATCATTAAAATTGGAGGTAATAGCATTTTAGACACTATAGTTGCTTCAGATGATGATCTCCTTCTAACCCCTAGTAGTTGAGCCAAAATAAAATTCTATATATAAATTTTTTGATACTTAATTTTTAGTGTTATAATTATTTCAGTTCTATAATTAATATTATAATAATCCTATTATAATTAGTTGCAGCTTTATGATTCCCACTCTGATAAAAAAATTATGTGAAATTTTATAAAATATATGGTAAAATTTATGTATAAATTTGTAGATAATTTGTGTTTACTGTCATAATTGATTCTAGTTTTATGATTCCAAACTTTTTGGACATATTGATGATAATGTATATTTAAATTTATATTCTCTTTTCCATTTTGGCTATATTCATGTGCAGAACTCTAACTGTGTTCATGTCATGTGCAGAACTCTAACTGTGTTCTTGTGCAGAACTGTAAGCAAAAACAAATACACGTAACTTTTTTCCGAATTAAATCATAAAAACTAGTATAAAAATAGTTTTTTAAATCCATCCACACACTACTTAATTAACTCAATCGTAATACACTTCATGAATTCTGTCATATTATTTTGATGTTTTTTTTTATAAACAGTAATGGCATTTCAGTTGAAGCCTTCAATAACAATATTATGCGAAAATAAAAACAAATGATAGATCTACCAGCAAATATTGTAGATCTATTTCACTCTATTATTCAGTTTTCAAATCTATACATACATTTTATACCATGAAAATGATCCCAATCTTTAAATCCTGTCAGCAGAAAGAGGGTTACTGATACCTAGGTATCCCATTGATGTTCAGATTATCCAATAGCCTTGGCGTCATAAGCATTTGGGTGCTATAGACTTCAGAAATGAAAGGCCTTTATTCCTACACCGCCGGCCTGATCATCTTCTGCACGACCACGGTCCTCGCCTGGCGTACATCTCGGCCGCAACGATCAACATGACGTTCCAGATCTTCAATGTCTTGCATAAAGCTCTCTTGTTTTCGTTTGATTCTTTCTATTCCAAGTTGAAAGGCATCTTCTTTTGAGCAGAAATCGATATCCGTGAGAACAGAACTGATCATTTGCTCCAGGTTGTCCACAAGAGCCCTAATGCTGTCCAGATCTTTGATAGCAATGAAAGTTCCAACGTGCATTCCAGTGATGACCTCGCGCTGGATTTTGATGGCATCTTCATATTTTTTCCAGTACGAATCAACCCATCTGCCCCCAGAAGCGATTGGAACCACGGCCGCTAGAGCAGCTGCAACAGACGGGGCAGCAATGGCCGCTGCAACCACAGAACATATCAAAACCGCAGCAAAGGTCGCTACAAATATGATTCTTGAAACCTTTCTCCATGCCCTAACGTGTTTCAGTTTCTTGTCGAGTTTCTTCCTCTGCTGCTGAAGCTTCTCTAGCATCTCTGTGTGCCTTTTGTAAACAGACTCGAAATGCTTAAAGAAATCCTCAGAGAACGGGCTACCGGTACTTTTGAAATTTTTCAGTTCCTCCAGTATTTTCTGACACTGCGCCTCCGAAGGCGGACCTTGCGCCGGAAGCTGTTGAAGCGCGATTTGAATAATCAATTGGTTGTCTCTAGCCTTTCTGAGACAATTCTCCAGCACAGTACAGAAATCTAGGGTCTGTAAACTGTTTTCGAAATATTCTTCGACCAATTTAAACAAATCCTGGTTCTTCCATATGTCCTCTTTGCATCCCAATAAGACCTTAACGACCTCCTGGTCCATTTCCAGCAAGCAATTTGTTGTTTCTCTTAGGGTTTCTAATGACATACTGCGTACCTCAACACCTTTGGCCAGGGAATGAATAACACGACCAGTTCGCTCTTTGACTCCTTCGTCGAAGCTCCTGACATCTGGATCGACTTTGCAGGCTTCCTCATAGGCCCTCAGCTCCATAGAATATTTCATTTTTGATTCAAAACCCATATCTGGATCAGATTGCTCTCCTGGTTTTTTGCTCATCTGGCTCCCCATCTACAATCAAAATTACACAATGGATGCCCAGCTGTTCTTATAGCCAAAGATTTACAGAAACGAATCACAAATACACTCTTATACACTAGTAGATTGCTTAGGTTTTAAGATACACTGCAACTTCCAGGTGATCTAATTCTTTACATAAAAACTTTATGCCATAAACCGCTGATTTCAGGAATTAAATTCGCAGATTCCCAAAATATTCCTGTTAAGTGACGGGCTATAAACTAACTTGCTTTTCTCCTGCAAACAATTCTAACTGCCGTCTTTGAAACCAAACCGTGCAGAAAAACACAGAGATGAATCTCCAGTTATGTTTTCAGATGTGCGTAGCCAAGAAAACAAGAAACGAAAATGGCGTCCGTGCGTGCTCTTTTTGAGCTAAGGGGAGCGAAAACGAAAACAAGAATGAAGAGAGGAGGCCCAACACGGTAAGCAATAAGATTCATTTATACATCCGATCACCCAATCCCAGCAAAGCAAGAGAAAGCAAGGGTTTGTTTGGAGATATCTTGTACGCATTATCTCACAAACAGGCAGACCTGGCGGTAACGGGCACGAGATCCCCCCTCCCTTACCTTCCACACATTGACAAACGCATGACACACACCAATACAAACCCTCAATTTTCACGGTAAATGACGCAACAGGATCTTGAACTCTTTGAACCTCTTCCCTGGTTGGGTTTAGGGTCGAGGTTTCTTGTGCTGCAATACTAGTGAAGTAGAAGATTTCAGGTGACAACTTCTTCTTGTCGTTCAAACCTAAAACTACTGTCATGCATCTCCCGCCCAAACATACAGTTTACTAAAGATAGATCCCTCCGTTGCCAAAGTCAAAAATTTCGCGGATTGCTTAAAGATCGGACAGCTGTGTACTGTGTCAGCAGGTAAAGATTCGAACTCCTCGAATCTTATATTTCTTAAGCTTTCTGTTCGCCGACACGCAAGACACAACCTTTGAGTATTCCAATCAACGTCTTTTAAGATCGCTGGGCGTAATCGTCAAACCCTAAAGCCTCGTGTCTGAAATCATGAGCAAAGAGTGGAGAATTTTTATAAGATTTTATATGAAATCACACTCCACCGTCCTTCGAATCCGTAGAAAGTGTCACATGATCCTGGTCGGTTTGACTGTTGCTTGACTGAAGTTACTACAACGACTCCTTCCAGGCTCCAGGTTCTAGGTTCGAATCTTAGCACCCCCTTTCCTTCATCTTCCTGGGGTTTTCCCAGAAACTTTTACCACAGAATCCTGGAAGTCACCTGGCAGGAGAGCTCAACATTGTATGACGAAGGCTTTACTTAACGACGGGTTCAACCTTTAGACCAAGGGTTTACTTAACGATGGTACAGCCATCAATATTCAATGTCAAGGTCCCGGATATACCAGGGCATCTGCCATGACCATTACAACTGTTTCCAGAAGAAAGTGCAAGAATAAATTTGAATAAATTTGAGAGGATTTATGGTTAAAATAATTACAGGTATGAGAAGTCTTAAAAGATCGTATGAGAAGTCTTAAAAGATCTTATGTGATTTACACCGAAGTTTTTTTTATAAAGATTAATTTATTTTTACATATTTAAATTGATTGTAAATTAGATAATTTGAATTTAATTTAACTGTAGTTTTAATTACTCATTATAAAATTAAAGTTGACTTTGTGATTAGACATTTTAATAATCCAAATCAATAATTAAATTATAAATGACCTGTATACAATTTGAAAACAAAAAGACACTTCATTATCAACTAAAAACATCTAAATCAATCCATGTCAAACACAACTTTTCTAATATAATACAACAATCATGTAGTTATCATAATAAAACTTCAATAGATAAAGATCAAACAAACAACCTGTTCCACTTCTAACTTTTTTGCATGACTTTTCTTATGGAAGGAGAGGCTTAGTTATAATGACTTTAATCTTATCATCATTGTAATTTTGACCACCTCAAGTTTTCACTTTCTAATTTTTAAAATAAATTTTGAACTTTTCCAAATTTTCAAATAAATTTTCATCTTCTTTGACATTTTCAAATTTTATTTTCCAACTTTGAAAATTTTCATTTAATATAATTAAAATAATAAAATAAATTAAATATTAAAAAAAAATTCACAATACATTTCATATTATTAAGATTCTAAACATTATAAAATTAATTAAATCATAATTTTAGTTAGATTATTATTAATTATAAAAAGAATTAAATTGAAATCCAAAAAGGATATAACTATTTTTAAGATAAATCTCAATTCTATATATTAATTATGATTAAAAGTATTAGGTGGATATTTTGTTGAGGTTAAATCTCTACCATCCATTTAATAATTATTGATAATTGTGAAATTTTAGTTGAACTTTCATATCTTAGATCTAATCAGAAAACAATGAACAAAACTTGCAAAGAAAGAAGAAAGAAAATTGATAGAAAAAAGAATTAATAAATTTTATTCATGTACTAAAAACAAAATTATGAGAGAACACAATTCAATACAATATATTCTACATGGGTGAAATAATCTAGTAGTGAATCTAGAGAGTTGTGAAAATGGTGAAGAAAATTGACACCTAGTCCTAGTTAATTGATTATGTAGTCATCACTTAGTTGTCTCATAGTCATCACTTAATTGTCTCATGCAAGTGGGGATTAGTAGAACTCATAAATGCAATTATGGAATTCCCTCTTGGTTATAATAAAGAGGTTTCCATCTTTGGTTCGAGGCTCCAAATCCTTCCTCTTTTCTGAATGAATGTAGGCCCACGGGTGAGATCCAAAAATGTGAAAATGTGTAACTTCTAGTTGCATGCCACTCTGTGCTTCAAAAGGTGTTTTGCCTGTAACAAATTTGTGAGGGTATATGTTTTGTATGTACAAAGCACGGTTGAATGCTTTAGCCCACAATTTGGAAGGAAGGGACCTTGCATGCAACATGCAACTAGCCATCTCTTTCAAGGATATGTTCTTCCTCTCAATTACCATGTTTTGTTGCGGAGTGTAAGGAACTGTGTGTTGCAACTATATTGCTACTTCAAAAAGGTTGGACATTCTTGTTGACCTACTCCCCCCCATATTTACACAGAGTATCTTGATCATCTTTCCAAACTATTTTCTACATGCACTTTAAAAATATTAAAATGCTCAAACACTTCAGGTTTGAGTTTGAGAAAGAACACCCATGTGTATCTCATGCAATCATCTATGAATGTGAGTACATATCTAGTTTTTCCTATGGAATGATCTAGAAATGACACCATAAGATCATTGTGAACAAGCTCCAAGGGGGAGGAGGCCCTCCATGCATGCCCCTTCTTGTGAATGCTTTCCAAGAGCACGTCCTTCACAAAATCCATTAGAAACTTTTATGGAAAATAGGCCTTTCACCATCCCCTATTTGTTAATTTGTTGTGTGTATCTAAAATTTAAGTGCCCAAACCTTTCATGCCAAGTCCTACTTTCACCATTTGCATGTGTCATTAGTAAAGTGGAATCTGATTGAAGAACAAATTTAGAAAAAGTGTACAGACGAGACTGATGATTTACCTTGCCAAATGAAATTATAACAACCTTGGGTTAAAAGTTCATGTAATAAAGGATAATAAAGGAAAAAGAATAAGAATAAGACCAAGGTCATGAGACATGTATTCCAAGTTGAATGTTGAGAAAAAACATCCTAGTGGGTGTCACTTTGGTTTATTTATGGCTAAGGAAATTGGCAAAGGCATTGGAAAAGGCAAAGAAGCATTAATCAACATTTATTTATGAAAATAAAGGAAAATGAGACAAAAGAGAGGTGAAAGGCCACAGATTTGCATGAGAAGGAAAATTGAAGGAAAATAGAGGAAATGGACAAAACATAGGCTTCAATGATAAAAAGTCTTCTAAGAATCAGTTCACAACTTATTGTTAGTTCTAACTTTTCCAATTTAGTTTTGGAGCTCTTTGTATTCTCTCATACTTTTGCACACTTAGAGCATTCTTGGAGCACTCTAGCATTGGAGAATGGAAAGCAAAGGGAGGAAAAGGACAAGCAAGGAAGGTTGGATCAAGCAGCTTCAGTAGGAAGATTTTGTAGGTAATAGGTTGCATGTGTGATTTCCTAGATGAGGTGTGAATGCATGGTATATGCATTTGTGTATTTGGTTCATTTCTTGTCATTGGCATGGGTTTTTATTGGTTTGAAAGCATTTTCATCCTTGCCTTGTTGTTTCTTGGATAATCGTGGTGTGATGGGATTATTTTATGCTTGAGCTTTGGATTGTCAGAAGGTTTTGGAATCGAGTGAGGTGGTCTCAGGAAAATTCCCAATGGTTGGAAGTGGAGGTGGTTTAATCTTCGGGAAGCCCTTGACAAGTGGGTGGAGACAGGAAAATTCCGCAAGGTAATGGTGAAGAAACTCTGAGACATCCAAGCTTGTTTTAGGCTTTGTGATCTCTTGACGAGTTTTGGCGAGATCATGGTAGCATAAGGGTGGAGGTGGTTTAATCTCTGGGAAGCCCTGGTTGAGTATGTATTGACATCACACATTCATGCTTGGAATATGGCACGGAGGTGAATAGCTGAAAGAAAGATTTGATTCATCTCGATCTATGGTCAGGTAGTAGTTGAAAGTCCCTGACTGGGTTGGCTTTTGCATTAGTTAATAAGAGTTATCTTCATATCATATTCTATGAGCACTTATACTTGATATTATGATGATTTTATGGTTTTTATGTCATGGTTAATAATCTGGTTATAAGCATGGATATGTAATTTTCTCTAGCTATGGATTTGTTCAATATTTGATAAGTATTTGATGGTTAATGAATGCATGGGATAACAATTGTTATTGCAGGTATTATGAGAGGGCATTAGACCTTCTTAGTGATTCTTAGATAAGTTCTAGACTCCTATTAATGTGTAGATTCGAAACTGCTCATGAAATTTACTAAATCACAAGACTTGAAGCTACTCTACTAATATGTGGAAGTTAATTCACCACCTAGAACACAAATCGTATACATGAAAAAGGAAACATCACACATGCACGGAGATTTATCTAGGGGAAATCAACTGCTCAAAACCCCTTCCTATCTGTATTGCATTAATTAGAGAATATAGATGAAATATATATGCTTGTTCAAGCCTGAGCACACCCTACAAGTGTATAGTCTATCCCTCTACCTGACTGACTGAATCTGGCCAACACTTAACCAACTTTCAAGCTCTCCAAGCTCTTATTTTCTTGTGTTGTTCCTTGAGGAAATTAGCCCCTATTATTTAGGAAATTCCCTCTATTGAATTGCACAATTCCTCTAGGTCCTTCATCTAACTGCATGCACCACCTATACACATGGGAATATGCTACAACTGATAGTACACTACCTTGGAATCTCCATCTCAACTGGGTAACTCAAATTCTCTGCATGCAACAATTATTTTGGGTTGATTGATTAGTTAACTGGTTGATCACTAAGTGTGGTTGAAGTTCCACTTCCACAACTTGACCTCCACTAGTTCTTTTGACAGTTAGAACTAGTTTAACTGACAATAACTCAAATTAACTGAAATAGATAGCTACAATTTAGCAATCAATCATATTGAACTGAACTCAAGCTTCCCTAACTCGATTTTACTGAGTTAATTGAGTGAAAATTTCCATGTAACCTCAGTTAACTACCTCCAAGATTTTTGCTAAAATAGAAATTCGAATTTTCTCTAGTTTGACCAAGGCAAAGCCAAACTAAGATTTTCTTGCTGCATTTTCAACACTCCCTATCATCAAGAAAGGATTATCAACCACCCCTATCCTTCACCTATGGAACTCGAACTTCCCTCTTAACAAGGCCTTTGTCAAAATGTCAGCATCTTGTTCCTCTGTTGGAATGTACTGTAACAACATAATTTGCCTTTGCACACAATCTCATAAATGGTAATACTAGATATCAATATGGTTGGATTGATCGAGAAAAACATGATTTTCAGAGATTTTGATGCAACTCTGATTATCACAGTAAATCATAGTTAGATCCATCATTTGACCAAACAATCCAACAAGTATCTTTCTCATCCATATTTCCTCACATGTTGCTTACTTGCAACCATGTATAATGCTTCTGCTGAGCTGAGTGTCGTAGATATTTGCTTCTTGTTCTACCAAGAAATTGTTGTGGACCCAACACTGAAAATTCCACCTTGTGTACTCTTTCGGCCTGATGGACTTCCTACCCATTCTAAATCTGTGAAGCCACATAGCTTCATTCCCTTTGTTCATCCATACCATAGTCAAAACTAGGTAGTTCCTCTGAGGCACTATAGAACATGCTTAGCTTCCCTCCAAAATAGTTTGGTTGGCCTAACCATAGCATGGCTCAGTTGGTTGACTACAAAGCACATATTTTGTCATGCGTTCCCAAGATACATGAGTGAATCCATCAACCGTCGGTAAATAGTAACATCCACTTCCTCACCTGAAGTGGCATCCTCTTTCCTCTAGTTGGTTGCTAGAGGAGTCTCCATGGGTTTGCATTTTTCCATGAGGAAATGATGAAGTATCTCATTGTCATACTTGCCTTGTGATACAACCCGTTCCCCATCACCTTGCCATACTTTCAATTCAAGGAAGTAGTGCATGAGACCCATGTCCTTCATCTCAAACTCTCTTGCAAGGTCCTCCTTGCAAGATCTGATCAGCTGCTCATCACCAGTCAAAATCAAGTCATCAACATATAAGAAAATAATCAACAATTTACATTCTACCAAAATATGATAGAGGTTAGCATCCGCTTCACTTTTGGTGAAGCCCAAATCGGTGAGATAGCTATCGATCTTGGTGTACCAAGCATGGGGTGTTTTCTTGAGACCATACAATGCTTGCTTGAGGTTGCACACATGAGACTCCTGATAAAAAGTCTCAAAGCCTTTTGGTTGCTCGATATACACCTCTTACTCAATAACTACATTGAGGAATGTTGTCTTCACATCCATCTGGTGGATCTTCCACCCCATTTGTGTAGCCAGAGAAGGATTGAAATGATGGATGAGTATCTTGATACAGGAGCAAAGGTCTCCTCATAGTCAATCCCCTCAACCTAAGAGTAACCCTTGGCCATAAATTTGGTCTTGTACTTTTCTATGCTTTTGTCTATTGCATCTTGATATTTCAAAGTTTGCCCTTGAGTGTCATCTTCCTATGGTCACTATTATTCTAGAACAAATTTGTCAATGCTTGCCACATTGCATATGAAGTCTCTTTCTGATGGAGATTAGAGACAATATGGTCTCGTACTCTCTCTAATATGATTCTCCTCACCTTGCCTACACACATCTTCCATTCTGCTAGATCATGAGCATCAGCTACTACTGGTTTCAAAATATCATTATCGATGAATTCCTTCAATCCATTATCTTCCAGCATTGCCTCCATGCAGTCCTTCCAAACAACATAATTTGAGATTCCCTCAAGGGCATACTCCAGCCTTAGTCTAAAATCTCATTAATATTCATTATAATTAATAATTACATTGATTATAATAATTATTTATAATAATAATAGTTATTATAACATTTATTATTTATAAATAACTATAAATAAATAAATTATAATGTCTATTAAAACTATTAGTAAGAATTAGTAGTGAGTATTTATAATATTTATTACTAATTAGTAATTATTATTATTACTATTAATTAATTATTAGTATTATTATTAATTTATACTAAGAATTATTTATTTTTAGATCAAGATTAAGAATAGTTCTATTAATCATATAATTAATCTCTTGAGAATTAGATTTAATAACAAATAGTTTGTAATTATTATTAATTTAATATTCTCCAATTAATGAATTAACTTCTAAATTAAAATTCTTCATAAAATAAAAATTATAAGAATTACAATAAAAATTTAATTTAATAAAACACATTAAAATATGGATAATAATAATTATTAAGCAGTCGATCTTCATCTCATCCTTAAATCAAAACAACTCACCTCATAACTATTTAAACCTCTCGTTTAGCTCTTCTACTATCAACATTCAGAAATAGTCCTGATGATGGATCCCTGTTGGGATTTGAAACATTGATAGAATATGGTTATTACTGTGGGTTCTCCGGTAACTAACTTAGAAGATCAGTATATTGTTTTCCATCCATCTTGATGCTTTAAGAGTGGAAAAAGTGGAGGAATAAACATAGATCATTTTTACCAATAGGACCCAGTTTGGTTGATTGGGGTTTGAAACCTTCGAGGAGAATTTTGAGGCATTAAGTTGTGTTTTCTAGGGGTAAAACTTTTCTTCTTTAGTGAAAAGATAAAATCGTATTCTACAAAAAAAAATCTTTACAACAATGTAAGAATCACCTCAATCAGAGTTTGTATGGAAAAATTATACCACTTAGAAGTTGACCTTCATGTTTGGAACACCATAATTCAAAAGGATCCCATGTCAGCCCCCATTATTCATGGAAAAGGGGGTTACAATGTGATCATGATGAAAAATACTCTAGAATACTCCATATTGTAACTATGTTTAAGAATTGAAGGAGTCAAACCTAACCACTAGTTGGATAGTGGGTTGTATTATAATCTAGCCACTAGGAGGAAAAGGGGCTCCATACTTTTTGAGTGAATTTTGTCCCATAGATGAATAGAGTAGCTAAGAAGGATACAAAGAGAGAACATAGAAAATACTTGTGCACTGTAGTAGCCCACGGTCCACATGCCTTACTTATTTATACTTGCATCCATTTTCTAGTCAGAGAAAGAGAGTAGAGTGGCCTCACCTTCTAGTTGAGTTTTCACCCAAAAGAGTTTCCCAGGATATATCTTGTGTCAATTATGGTTTGCAAATTTTTATTTTGTTGTTCTCTATTTTGTGCATAATTCTAATTCATGTGCATATACAGTAAACTGTAATTTACATATCCATAAATCTAAAGAGAAATAAACCCTCAAAGTGTAGATTTTGGATTTTTAAGTATAATTTTAACAAATTTGTTGTGATGAATTGTCGAGTGGAATATCCATGGAATTTTATGGATCATATTGGTATGAGAGCAAGTTTATTTGGGTATGTCATGGAGATTTGTAGGGGATCTAGATCGGCTAAACAAAAATCCCTAAGCCCCTAGTCATGGTTAACAAAGCTTTGAATAACCCTCGTGATCTTATAGAGGAGACATTTTCATGCATGGAAGCACAAGTTGCTGATATAAACCATAACATGAATATGCTCATGGAAGCCTTGACCAATAAGATCAAGCTATTTGGAAAAGATGGGGGTTCTAACGCAGAGGTCCAATAAGAGGGGAGATAAAGAGATCGAGAAAAAACTGAGAAGGATCCTAAGAAAGAACCCAAAAAATATTAACTCGGTTCTAGTGTCTTGATCCATTCACAATCCATGTTATCAAGGTGATATTGATGCAATAAAGCTAAATTTTTGGTTGCAATAATTAGAATTTTATTTAAGTGTTCATCATATAGAGGAAGAACATACGATTCCATTTATGTGGTTGAAATTAGAGGGTCATGTCCTAACTTAATGGGAAAGCCACATGGAAACCTTGATGTTGGAGGAAGATCCTCCAACGACTAAGTGGGAGGATTTTAAGACTTCATAAAGTTACAATTTTATCCTACCAGGTTTGTAGAAGACCAGTGGATCCAGTGGCATTACTTCAGGTAGAATCAAATAGATCAAAGTAGAAGGATTAACGGGATGCTTCTAAGGAGGGGAAGAAGAAGTGGAAAGGAGAAAAAGATAAAAATACAATGGCCATAGCACACTAGTGCAAATATCCCAACAACCACTGTAACATTGATGATCATATAGAGGAGAAGTGTTAGAAGTTACATCTAGAGCTTAACCCGAAGAATAAAAAGAAACATAAGAAGAATAATAATCTCATGGTCATTGATTTGAGTAATGATGTTGAAAGCAACTCAAATGTTGATGATAATATAATTTGTACATCAGTGCAAAAAGAGGTGAATATGATTAGTCTTCAACAACAGGAAGAGAACAAAAAGACTAGGCTCTTCCATATAAAGATACAGGGTAAAAGACCAAGATTGATGTTATGTTTGATTCAGGATCATAGGAAAATCTCATTGCATTAGAGTTGATAAAAAAAAATGGGATTGGAAGTTCATGATTATCCAAGACCATATCCATTGGGAAGGGTAAATATTGATGCAGAGATAAAGCTAAAAAAATAGTGCAAAATCAAAGTTTCTATTAGTGTTGATTTTCTTGTTGAAGTAGAATTAGATGTAGTTCCACTTGATGTCTATGGAGTGGTAGTTGGAAGTCCCTATATGTACATGTAGAATGCAATCTTCAAGCAAAGAGACAACCCGTACCATCTCATCAACGATGCAAAATCATTCACCATCAACGTAAATAAAGGAAAGTTGAAATTGCATTGGTAAGTGACAACTAAGCCAACAAACTAATCAGTTATAGAAAGAAGTATGTTTTACTATTTTTAAGAGAGAATTTGTTTATAGAAGAGTCAGTGAGTGCAAAGGAATCTTTGGAGGCATGTACTATGAAACAAAAATAACAACTGGAAGATTTTCTACAAGAATATAGGGATGTGTCTCAGGAGCCTAAAGGGTTATCACCCAAGAGGGAAGTAGAGCACTAGATCTAGTTATTTCTGGACTCCCCATTTCCAAACATTGGGATGGATAGGATGTTTTCTATAGAAGCAAGTGAGGTTAAGAAACAATTGCAACATCTAATAGAATAGGGTGTCATTCGACCGAGTACATCACCATGTAGATCACCCATCATCATTGTGCCAAAGGAGGATGGGGCTTGGAGAATTTGTATAGGTTACATGGTGTCAAAAAAAATTATTCTCAAGAATAGGTAACCCTTACCTAGAATATATGATCTACTGGATCGATTGCAACAAGCGAAATACTTCACCAAGCTGGACATTAAGTCTAGATATCACTAGGTTTGAGACAAAGAAGAAGATACCTGGATGACTGCCTTCAAAACCAGGAAAGGTGTGTATGAGTATTTTGTCATGCCATTTTTCCTATGCAATGCACTAGCTACATTTAAGAGGTTAATGAATGATATGTAATTCCATTTTATAGATTCTTTTTTTATTTTCCATTTGGATGATATATTTGTATATAGTACTAAATAGTAGGTGCACATCTCGCATTTGACAAAGGAGTTGGAGCCATTAAAGAAGCACTAGCTACTGGTAAATCTCAAGAAGTGTTAGTTTTCACACAATATTTGTTGTATTTGGGGTATGTGATAGGTGGAGGAGAGATAAATATAGATCCTACCAATATGGAGATCATCATGAAGTGGTTAGTGCTTATTACTGTTTCTAAGTTTAGGAGTTCCATTGGTGCTACGCAATACCTCTGGAAATTCATAGCCTTATTTTTAGTAGTAGAAGCACCACTCCACATGATAAAAGAAAGTGGCAAGAGCTTCTAGTGAGGAAATGGGCAACAAAGGGACTTTGAGGAGCTAAAGAAGAAGATCAGTCAAGCACCAGTTCTGGTATTACCGAACTTGCAATAACCCTTTGAATTGGAGACAAATGCGAGTGGGTATGTTATGGGAGTGGTTTTGATGCAAGGAGGAAGTCCTCTATGCTACCATTCTGAAGTATTTCATGGGGAAACTATTAATTACCCTACCTATGACAAGTAACTATATTCCCTAGTGCAAGTTGTGAAGAAGCAGAAGCACTATCTAATGGGAAAGGAGATGGTAATCCACATAGATCAACAGCCACTGCAGTACCTGTAGACCCAGGGTAAGCTACAGGAGACCAGGCATTACAAGTGGATGGTGTTTCTAAAGTAGTTGCATTTAATTATCAAGTAAAAGAAGGGAAGAAAAAATAAGTTGGTCAACATGCTTTCAAGGCCACCCACATCAAAAATCACAACTTTGGTAACTTTTATGCACAAAGAGCCATTCACCCATGATGCATACAGAGAGGCATATTCATAGGATGAGGACATAAATATGTTTTAAAAGTTGCAGAGCAAGAGTCATGTGCACAATGGTGATATCACAATTGACTACCATCTCTAGGATGGGTTACTCTACAGGTTTCATATGTTATGTGTTCCTAAAGGTGAGTGATTGTAATTTATTAGAGAGGCTCACACCTCTCAATTTATAGGGAAATTTGGTGTAGGGAAGACATTGACAAACTTATAGAGGTATGTCTATATTGGCCAAAGATGCAAGATCATGTAGCTACGTTCATAAGAGGATGCATGATTTATTGTACCAACGAGCCTCGTAACAGGAAACAGGGTCTATATCATCCCTTACCTGTACCCACTCGCCCTTGGGAAAGCATTTCCATTGAATTTGTGGGATATTTACCAATAATTAGGAAGGGGCGTGACTACCTCTTCATGGTAGTTTACAGGTTTAGCAAGATGTGTGTTTTGATTCCCTATAAAAATACCATCGGTGGGAAAGAAGAAACAAACTTGTGCTTTGGACAGGTCTGGGTGCACTTTGGGATATCAAGGAGCATCATTTTAGATAGGGACACAATATTTCTTAGTTCATTCTAGACTACAATGTGGGAGAAGATGGACATAAAGTTAAAGAGGTATACAACATTCCATCCTCAGAGAAATGGGCAGATAGGAGTAGTCAACAGGACTGTGGTGCAACTTTTTAGGGGTTACAATTAGAAGCATTTGAAGTCCTGGAATGAAAATATGGTATATATACAACACTCTTATAACAGAGTAGTCCACACTTCTACTCGTAAGTCACCATTTGAAATTTGTTTGTATGTTTGTCTCCTTCACCTTTGGATATTTCATATGGGAAGCAAAGAAGAGTGAGGGAGGATATTACAGGGAATGCATTGAGGGATAACATTTTTGTGTAGAAGATCAAGCAGATCTATATCTAAGTACAAGAGAAAATACAAAATTCATATGAAAAATATGAGGTTAGGCATGATCAGCATATAACAAAGGAGTCATTGAAGATGGGAGATAGAGTATGTTTACAGATGAACAAGGAGAGGCTACAAGATCTTGGTAAGAAAATAAAGGCTTTTTGGTATGATCCCTTTGAGATAATAGAAAAGGTGAGAGACAACACCTATAGACTCAGTCTACCCCCTTACATGTGCATTTACTTAGTTGTAAATGTAAAGAATCAAATTCTCTATGAGCCTTCCATGCTAGATCAAGAAGAGGAATAGGTTTTATATTTCATAGGATTTGAAACCAAATTCTAAGATTTGACAGTGGATACATTTTTGTAGAACAGGTCTAGAACTACAATATAATGGTAGCATGACCTTTGGTAATTTTATTTGAAAGGACAACTTCCAAGCATGGCTAAATGGTACACCTAAGGGAAGGTAGAGGAAAAATTTCCTCACCTCATTTAGCATAAGCTTTTAGCAACTAAAAGCCTCCAAAAATGGGGAGATGGGATATGTATTGGGTCATTATATTGTCTATCATCTATCTTGATGCTTTTAGAGTGGAAAAAGTGGAGGAAAAAAACATAGGACCATTTTACTAGCAAGACCCAATTTAGCAGATTGGGGTCTGAAACCTTTGGGGAGCATTTTGAGGCACCAAGCAGTGTTTTTTTGGAGAATTTTTTTTATGCTTTAGAGAAACACATTTTTTTCCTATCCTACACATAGATACCTTTCCAATGGTGCATTAATCTACTCAATTAGAGTTTGTATGCAAAATTTATGCCACTCAGAAGTTGACCTTCCTATTTGGACCACCATAATTCGAGAGAATGTCACATGAGCCCCCATTATTCATGGAAAATGGGCTAGCCACATCATCACGATGAATAATACTCTAGAATATTCCATATTGTAGCTCTGGTTAAGAGTTCAAGGGGTGAAACCTAACAACTAGGTTGTTATCGGGCTATGTTATAACCTGGAAAGTAGGAAGAAAAGGGACTCCATTATTTTCAAGTGCATTTGTTCCATAGATGAAAAAAGTAGCCAAAAAGGATAGGGAGATAGCACATAGAGAGGATTTTCACATTGTAGTAGCTCATAGGCCACATACCTTACTTCTTTGTAGTTGCATCAATTTTCTATTTAAAGAAAGAAAATAGAGCGACCTCACCTTCTAGCTGGTTTTTCTCCTAAAAAGGTTTCAAAAATATATGTTTTGTCAATTATGGTTTGTGAGTTTTTATTTACTATTCTCTATTTTCTGCATAATTATAATTTGCATGCATATGCAATAACCAGTTATTTACATACCCATAAATCTAAAGAGAAATAAATCCTCATGGTGTAGATTTTGGATTTTTAAGTATAATTTCATTAGATATGTTGTGACAAACTATCCAATGCAATATCCACGACAATTTAAAAATCCTCTAGTGGAGAAATTGATGAGAATATGAAACTGAAGGCCTCATTCATGTGGTTGAAATATTTGGATTTTTCAACTATGGCATTTGGTTCAATCTTTGTTGCAATGGCTATCCAATATAAGCCTCTAATTTTGAGTTGAAGGAGAATCTTTAGGTTCCATTTGAAGTAGTTATATGGCGTGAGAATTGCAGAAGTTGGAAACTCCATTCTTTCTAATAGCTCCAATCTTAAGTACCTACAAATATATTTTTTATGCTTCTTCTTCCTAGTTCCCTTGAGCTCTAATACCATGTGAAATTGTAGCTAAACCTACATAGGTTGGATCTAGCTAGAAAACAATGAACAAAACTTGCAAGGAAAGAAGAAAGAAAATTGATAGAGAAAATAATTAATGAATTCTATTCATGCATTAAAAAGAAAATTATGAGAGAATACAATTCAACACAATATATTTTCAATGGCTTAAGTAATATAGTAGTGAGTCTAGTAGTGAATCTAGAGAGATGTGAACATGCACTAAAGAAAACTAACACCTAGTCCTAGTTAACTGGCCATGCATTCATCAGTTAACTATCTCATGCAGATGGAGATTAGTAGAAATCATGCATGCATTTGCGGAGTTCCCTCTTGGTGATAATAATGAGGTTGCCATGCATGACTCCACTCACTAGTTTAACTGAAGTATGTTATGTCCAATATTAATTAAATTAAAACTTTGAAAGCCCTATTACAAAATAGAATATAATAAAAAATGCAATAAGAGAATTTGTTTTAGTGAAAAACATTTTTTTTTACTTCTAAGGTTTGAAAATAATTTGGATAGAGACATTACACAGAAGTTTTTAGTAGTTGTGTTCAAACAGATAAGCCTATCAGTGTACTTATAGATGAAAATACAAATATAAGTTTCAAATAAAGAAAGAAAATTAACATAAATACATTTTTGAATTCAGGCTTGTTTGAGTCATAATGAATTAAGAAAAGTCTTTCGGTAGATATCACATAAGAGAAATTTGTGGCCGACGCGTTTTGAACTAACCAGTGTGGCTCATGATGGTGATGATGATGATGAACCACACTGGTTGGTTCGAAACACACCAGCCAAAAAATTCTCTTATGTTTTTTCTACCAAAAGTCTTTTCTTAACAATTATAAGTAATAAATGTAAATTATATTAAAAAATGAGGTGATTAGAGGTTTGGTTTTAGTAAAAAACAAACTCTTTTTAAGCTCTAAGGTTTGACATAGATAAATTCATTACACAAATTTTTTGAGCAGTTGGGAGCTACAACATGACATTATTAGTGAAATTCAGTACCCCACAACCCCTAAATATCTTGTCATTTAACTTGTAATCTAAGGGGTGATGAAATAAAATATGATTGCAGATAAAATTGGCATTATAGGAATGGCTCAAAGGGATGATATTTCTCCTAAAAAGGATGAACAATAGAGAAGAAGAAGGAAAACAAGTGTCAAAACGACTACCTGGCCAAAACTAAAGAGAATCCAAGGCATGAGATAACTTCCCATAATATTGGTGGTTACATCCAATTTATGAAAGGCATGCCGGCATAGGAAACTTTATGGGTATTTGGCCCTCAGAGAAAGCCTCAAATTGGTAGTTAAATCAATATGGAAACCTAAATGTTAGGTAGATCTAAAAGTGGGGTTTAATTGATTTTTCACTACTATTTTTTTCTTGTGTGGAGGATAGGGATAAACTCTTTGAGGAAGGGCCATATTTCTTCCATTATACTAGACTTCATATTTGATTCTGGACTAAAATATTCATCCCATAGGAAGAAGATTTCATAGAAGAGCTAGTGTGGATTAGGATGTACTCTCTATCTCAGGATTTCTAGGAGGATGAAACTCTGATGGGTATGGGGAATACCCTGGGAAATTTCGCTAAAATCTTATAAGTCTCTAGAA
The DNA here is from genome assembly GCA_031772625.1 of Pinus tabuliformis. NCBI lineage: Eukaryota > Viridiplantae > Streptophyta > Pinopsida > Pinales > Pinaceae > Pinus > Pinus tabuliformis. The sequence continues at coordinate 1,942,509,749 of CM062819.1, forward strand.
GTGGAGAATACACTTCATATGTGATAATATGTGCCAATATGAATGTATCAGGTGCCTTAATAGAATTTATCAATATAATCTTTTAGGATTCAAAGTGGATCCAAACCCTAAACTATGAACACATTCCATTTAGATGCCACAAATTCCATTAGCATGGTCACTTGTTTAGACACTTCCCACTCGATGTGGAGACTACACAAGGAAAGCATGAGAATTAAATTGACAAAGAGGGTTTTACTAGGGTTCTAAGTAAGTGTGGATTAGGGAAGAAACCTTCCAAACACAACCTAGACAAAGAAAAAAAGAAAGGATTTCAATAGAATCTAGATCTTAACTTCATTAAGGAGACTGAAATTTATATTGACAAACAGGGTTTTACTAGGGTTCCAAGCAAGTGTGAATTAGGGAAGAAGCCTTCAAAACCCAAACTAGACAAAAAAAAGCAAGGATTTCAATAGAATCTAGATCTTAAATTCATTAAGGAGATTGAAGTCAAAATTGGTGAACTTTCAAGGGCCAATGAGGATAATGATCCAAAATTGAATGCCCAAAAGGAAAATTCCAAATGTAAAATGAAAAAGGTTCGAGGCCCTATTCTAGATAAAGGTAATATGAATCAAGTAGACTTAGATAGGGACAAAGAAGAGGAAGTCCATTTAGATTTGAAGGAACAAAAAATTAAACAACATATGGATTTGGAATTAGTATAAATTTTCCTTCCATATCTAATAACAATGCATGGAAATATTTATCTAAATTATGACCTTCTTGAAACTTGAATCCTATAGCTTCAAAGGGAGATGATGAAGGGAAAATCAAATATTGGAGCTTTAGGTAGAACCACATTATAGCTTAAGGATTAGGAAATAGAACTACTTTGTCCAAATCACAAGAAATTAAATTGGCAGTAGAGGAAAATAAAATAGGTAGGAAATCAACAAAATAAAAACTTGAAGAGGCAAGAGCCCTTCTAGTGGACTCAAAAAAAGAAAAATGGCTCCTAGAGAAGTATTTATCCTCCCAACGCAAGATTTAAAATGGATGTCATTTCATGGAATATTATAGGAATTAATGCACCGAGAAAAAACATTTATTTAAAAGTAGAATAGATAAAGATAAACCTTCAATCTTAATGCTACAAGATAATAAATGTGATCATTGATAGTAACACAATGTTAACCATAGAAACAAAATGTTGGAGAGGACGTGAATTCCTAACAACTAAATTTTATGGATTCATTGAGGCCCTAGCCATCCTTTGAGACCTAGCTTAGATAAATCTTCAAGATAAAATAGAGGGCATTGAATTTATTTTAGCAAGTTACAGAATTATTAGTTCTATGGACTAGGGATATATCACTAATGTTTAAGGATTAACTAACACGGACCTCAAATAACCCTTCTTGGAATTGATTCAATATATTGAATAATTCATTGATAAGAGTCCATGGATTCTCAAGGGGGACTACAACATGATTATATATCTCCATGAGAAAAAAGGAGGACACAAAATATTAGAAGTTGACAGTCTAGCCCTCAGAGAAACCATTAATAGGCTAAGGCTTGTAGATATACAAACAACCAATGGATGTTACACCTAGAATAATAAAAGAATTGGAAAGCATCAGATAGCTAAAATATTGGATTGGTTCCATGTCATAGAGTCTAATTTTTTAATTAAGGCATCAAAGGAACAGGAAACGTTATCATGTTTAGCCTCATACCATTGGGTGATATTCTTCTCCTAAGAAAACACCTAGACCCATAGACCCAAAACCTTTAGGATTGAGAATTTTCAGCCAAATCAGCCAAACTTCTTGAAAAATATCAAAATTTGGTGAAAGGAGGTTAATTGGGATAGAGGTACTAGGATGTATAAGTTTCAACAAAATTTACAACAAGTTAAGTAGAAAATCAATAAATTGAACAAAGAGGTCTTTATAAATGTTTTTCAAGCATAGAATTAGTTAGAAATGGAAATAGAGCTCTATAATGGGTCATCATCAGAGAAGGAAGGACAAAGGAACAAGCAATTTAGGAGGAATGTCTTCAAACATCGCTAGTAATATGTAGAAAGCAAGAGGACATGATTTCGATATTAACATCTAATATTTTCTTGCTTAAAGAGGTGAATAAGGATACTTTATTATTTCATAGCACAATGATGCATAGGAGGGATCATAAAATAATCATCTCCTGAAATCCACCCATGGGGAAAGGCTTGAAAGGCACGAAGACATTGAGATAGAACTAACAAATCACTTCAATGAACTATTTATAGAATCTCTAGAGGATAAATGGGAATCCATTTATATCATTGCATATTGCATCGCCTCTCGAATCTCTCATGAGAAAAACCTAAACCTAATGAGAGCAAGAACACTTGAGGAAGTATTTGAAATTGTCTAGGATATGGCCGCCAGGAAATCTTCTAGAGTAGTTAACTTCACAATTGTTTTATGTTAGGCTTGTTGGCCAAGGATTAGAAGTGATGTCTAGGAAGTGGTGGAGGAATCCTACTCCTCATGGGAAATACGTCAAGTTTTTAACTCAACATTATTCACCCTAATCCCTAAGGAAATTGTGGCCAATTTGGTAGATAAATTTTAGCTTATCTCCATTGGAAACATTATTCTTAGGGATTATGTAACTTTATATTACTCGTTTATAAGGAAGGAATAAATCCACAAGTGAACATGAAAAACTATAGGGAGTCCAAGAGACCTATTGGAAGATGAAATCAAGGGTAATTAAAATGCATTTATATGTGTATCCCTTATTATCTATCTCTCCATTTTCATGTGTTCCAACTATGATATCAAAACAGGAATATACCCATCTTACTTGATTGTTTGAGCCACTGGTTTTGTGGCCTTCAACCTAGGCACTTTCACTATTATTGTGACCTTTCTTTGCATGTTCTTCTTCCCATATATGTGTCCATCTTAGATATGTGCTACCTCCTCCATGTTTTCTGAGTGAAATAAATATTTGCATGCCTTCATCAAATCATATATTTATGCACATATGCATCTAGAAATATTAAAGCAATAGTGAACATACTGACTGGATCAAAAATAGGTCTAGGCTTGGATATTATTAACAAACAACTTAACTCCATAAAGAATAAAAATAACCTAGTTTGCAATCCCTTGTACTGTGCTAAATAAAAAATGAATTGTTGCATCAAAACCTTTGATTTGAAAGAGTCTACCAAGAATATGCAATAGTTCTCTCTATTTTCATGGTTTACTTTCTTAGTGCCTCTCTCGAAGTTTGTCACCCTATCCACTATAGAGTTTTGTGAAAACTAATTGGTATTAGGTAACATCTTAAATTCATTTCTCGCTCATGGATTGAGAATATGTGTACATAAAGGCTCTCTCCCACCAATTATAGGCACGTCTCCATCAGAAAAAACCTACATCTCTATCAAAGGTGTTTCCTTCCCAACGCCTCTCTTGAAATTTGTCACCCCTAAACCACTAAGATTCACTATGGGTTGCATTCTTATGTTAGTCTACATTCTACACCAACTAGATGTTGGCATTATGATACAGGTTTGGCACAGGTTTGGCTCGATGACCTAAGTATTGTCCGTGATGGCAACTCACTCAAATAGCAGATCACAAGTTCAGGCTCTCAAAATAGTAGAAAATGAGATACCCGCAGGTTCCTTTTCACAAAGCTGCGGACATTGGCAGGTTCCGCAGGTGCGCCGAACAAAAAGTGCGGACATATTCGTAGGGGTACCGAAAAAAAAGTGTGGCCGTAAAGTACACGCACTTTCATGCAGAGAAAAACACGCGCACGTGGGAAATCTTATGGTTAGTCCATGGTATTTAGTCCGACATTTTTGATCCTATGGTTTTGGTTCGTGGTTTTGCTTCTAAAGTATTGAACCCAGGTTTTGGGTCCCTAGTATTAGATCTCTATGGTTTTGGACCATGGTTTGAGTAAGGCCTAGTCTATAAAAAGGAAAGGAGATCATTTGGCTGGGGACTCATGTGTTGAATATCTTAAGAAGAGCAAGATCTGAAATACTGGTGATCGGTTGGTGAGTTATAGCTGGACTTGAATCAAGGAGAAACCTGAGCATTACAAGACGAATCTACTGATGGGTCGAGATCTCTTTGACGCATGATCAGATCTGTAAATTTGATAGTCTGGGGTATACTTGAAGTCTGATAAATTATCTATACCCGCAGGTCCGACACAGCGTAGGTGCGGAGATCCGCAGGCTAGACATGGCACAGGTGCGGAGATCCGCAGGCTAGACACGGCGCAGGTGCGGAGATCCGCAGGCTAGACATGACGCAGGTGTGGAAAGCCGCAGGCTCGACACAGTGGAGGTGCGGATACCCGCAGGTTTCTATTGGTGAAGTTTCAGACTTTTCTTGAAATATGTTTTAGCTGTTTTTATCTATTACTGCAGTGTTCATGGTTCTGAATTGGTGTCTTGTTGTTGTGTGCTGAGAAGTTATTGATTCAGTATTTGTATAAGGAAGTTGGTTGATTGCAGATCTATTTGATGTTTGATTGATATTCATGGATCCAGTCTGAAAATTTATGAAACGTGGTCCCTGGAAGAAAAGAGAAGTTTTTTGTAGGTCAGCACCTACGTACTAGTACCTCAACTAGTACAAGAGCTAAGGGGGTTGTAGCTCCCTTCCAGAAGTGACTGGAGAACGAGAGAAGGTTGTAGCCTTCTGCAGGTTGAAGCCTATGTGCTAGTATAAGACTGCACTAGTACAAAATCATTGTAAAAGGAAGTTTCTAATTGAAAGAAGATAGAGACATATTGCAGCAGGTGGTTTTCACCCACATTGGGTTTCCACCTTATATCTTGTGTTCTTTTGTGTGACTGTCTGCTCTACTTTTCTGTTCCTGCTTATTGTTATATGGTTCTGACACACAGATTAATGATCAACATCTGAAGAATAAATTAAATTATAAGTCTGGAAGGTATACACAAGTTTCATTAGTCAGATCTGCTAATCTTTATATAAGTTGAAAAAGAATTTGATAATACTGATTCACCCCCCTTCTCAGTATTGTTTTCAACAATTGGTATTGGAGCAGGTCCTTTAGGAAAAGCTCGATCGCTTGAAGGAAGATCTATCATGATGAGCAACTACGAAAAGGAAGCATCTATCAGGCCACCGATTTTTGATGGGAGCAACTTCGTTTATTGGAAGGTAAGAATCACTGCCTATCTTCAATCTCTTGGTACAGAAGTTTGGGATATTATGAAAACAGGATACACATTTCCATCAACAACTCCTACAGATGCAGCTGGTAAGAAGCAGTATGAAACAAATGCAAAAGCTGTCAATACTCTATTAGGAAGTCTATCTCAATGAGAATTCGTCAAGGTTATGCAACTCAAAAGCGCAAAAGAAATATGGGACAAGATCGTTCTGAGCTATGAAGGAGATGAACAGGTAAAATGAGAAAAATTAAAAACTCTTAGAATTCAATATGAAAGTCTCAGAATGCATAATGATGAAAGTGTGGCTAGCTACTTCCTACGTATAGATGAGATCGTAAATTGTATGAAAAACTTGGGTGAAGAAATAAAAGAAGTTGTTTTGGTTGAAAAGGTACTAAGATCTTTGTCTCCTAAGTTTGATTCAAAAGTTTCTGCCATAGAAGAAAAGCATAATCTACAGAGCCTTACCATGTCACAGTTGCACGGAATTCTAACTGCTTACGAAATGAGAAAAGGAGGACCATCAGACAGGAGAGAAGTTGCATTCAAGGCTTCAGGAAAAGGAGATTACTATGAGTTAGGACTTATGTCAGAAGAAGAGGAAGAATCAAATTTTGTCAAGAACCTTCAACGGGGAACTGGAAGATTCAGAGGTAAGCTACCTTTCAAATGCTTTGCTTGTGGAAGAGTCGGTCATTATGCTGCAAAATGTCCTCACAAAGATAAACAAGACAAAGGTAAGGAACCTGTTAAATGGAACAAAAAACAGAATGTAAATAAGAAGAGCTACTACACGCATGAAGATAGTGATGGATTGTCAAATAGTGATGGAGATGAACAAGGTAATGATGATAGACTTCTGATGGCTTTTGAAGATGATGATTTCATGGATGCTATAAATGAAGAAGGTCTTTATGAAGAAATTTATAAACTTAAAGTTTGTTTAGAGGAAAAGAAAATGATTATAGATACTCTAACATTCCAACTTGCTGAAAAAGATAAACACAATGAAGAGTTAGAATGTGAAATTGTGGGACTTAGAAAAGAAATTGAGAAAACAAAAGCCCTTAATCTCAGATTTGCTAAAGGATCTGAAACTCTAGATGAGATTATCAAAGTGCAGCGTTCTCCTCTAATCAAGACTGGTCTCGGATATTCCAAAGAAGCATCTCAAGCTCAGAAGCAAGTGCAGAAGCCATCCACCTCCAAAAGTTATCTTGATGCAGCAAGGAGGAGTGAACAAGTTGACAATCGACAGTAAAAGCATAATGCAGATCACCAGGTAAATCAATTTGCTTCAAGAATGATTAAATATTATCAAGTAAATCAGGGGCAATCTACGTCAAGGATGAACAGAAGCCTCAACTGACCACAGGTGAATCATTCTCATATTGGCTTAAGAATGGATGGAATTTACAATCACATGATTGGTAGATTTGATAATCGCAGGAATTTCTTCAATGGCCAATGTTTCTCTTGTCATAACTTTGGTCATAAAGCTGCTCAATGTGTTGCCTACAAGACCATCATGACTAGGGAAGCTCAAAAACAAAGGAGTATGACAAGAATCATGAAAAGAACCTACAATAACTTCTCTGCTCTTGAAAGTGAAATAGAATGTTCTATCTGTAACAACTTGGGCCATGAAGATTCTGAATGCAGAAGCAGGTTTTGGCAAACAACTTAGAAAGAGAAAGCCTCATTGAATTCCAAAACATGGAAAAAGAAAGAAATGCAACCGGAAAGATGTGGGATAGCCCTATATGCGGAAGGACAGGAAAATCAATGGTACATCGACAGTGGGTGCTCGAAACATATGACAGGTAATAAAGAAAAACTTCAGTCATATAGTGCCTTAGACAAGGAAAAGAAGGTATCATTTGGAAATGACACCCCTGCATTCATAAAAGGTAAAGGCTCTGTTCGTTTGAAAGAAAAGGTCAAGGCTGGTAATGTTATGTATGTTGATGGCTTAAAGCACAATTTATTAAGTGTTAGTAAGATGTGTGATCAAGGAACTGAGGTAATATTTCGATCAAATGGATGTATTGTTCATGAGCTTGATATAAGAAAAACAGTGATCAGAGGCATAAGAACTCTAAATAACTTATACGTACTGAAAGGAGAACATCAACAATGCTACTTAAGCAAGAATGATGAACACTGGGTATGGCACAGAAGACTAGGGCATCTTAGCTTCTCTCAAATCAGGAAAGCATGCAAATATCAGGCAGTTCGTGATCTGACATCAGAATTCCAGACAATACAATATGCAAATCATGTCAATTTGGTAAGCAAACCAGAACTAATTTCCCTAAGAAGGAAGGATCAGCTAGCAGGCCACTTGAACTTGTTCACACTGATATATGTGGTCCAACTAGGAAAAGGTCACCTCGAGGAGAAGAGTATTTCATATTGTTCATTGATGATTTTTCAAGGATGTGTTGGATAGGACTCATGAAGTATAAAGATGAAGCTTTCGAGGAGGGGAATTTACCTCAGATGAATTTTTCGATTTTTGTGAAGAACATGGAATAAGAAGGGAATTCTCTGCTGCAAGGACTCCTCAGCAAAATGGAGTAATGGAAAAGATGAAAAGAACAGTTCAACAAATGGCTCGTGCTATGCTTGATGAGTCTGGAACTCCCGCAACCTTCTGGGATGAAGCCGCATTTGCCGCTATTACTATACTCAACAAGACAAACGTTTGGGTAAACAACACTCAGACTCCTCATGAACTTTGGTACGGTAAGACTCCCACGGTAAAATACTTCAAAATTTTTGGAAGCAAATGCTACATTAAAAGGACTGATGAAAATCTTGGCAAGTTTGAACCTAGAGCAGATGAAGGCATTTTACTTGGCTACTCTCCCCACAACAAAGCTTACAAATGTTACAACAAAAGACTTGGTAAAATTGTTGAAAGCATTGATGTAGTGGTTGATGAAGAAGGAAACACTCCTAGGCAGGTAAAATCTGAAGATTTCGAAGAAGACTATCCGTCAACATCAAATCAGATTCATGATGAAGAAGAAACCCATGAGGCACCAGAAGAACAGATAAGGATAGAAGAAAAGACTCCATCCAGATATGTTCAGAAGAATCATCCAGAATCTCAAATTTTGGGGCAGAAAGAGGCAGGTGTGCAAACAAGAAGAACCATTTCAGAAGCTTCAAGCTATCTAGCATTGCTCTCCTCCACTGAACCGCAAAATGTAAGAGAGGCTTGCAAAGATGAATGCTGGGTCAAGGCCATGGAGGAAGAACTCGAGCAGATTGAAAAGAATAACACTTGGGAGTTGGTTCCTAGACCAAAAGATAAGAATGTCATAGGGACAAAATGGATTTTCAAAAATAAGTTGAATGAAAATGGGGATGTGGTCAGAAACAAGGCAAGACTTGTTTGTAAAGGATATGCGCAACAAGAAGGCATTGACTTTGAAGAAACTTTTGCTCCAGTTGCCAGACTTGAGGCTATAAGAATGTTCCTTGCTCTCTCTAGCTTTCAGAAGTTCAAAGTATTTTAGATGGATGTAAAATCTGCCTTTCTGAATGGAGACTTAAATGAAGAAGTATATATTGAACAACCGAATGGGTTTATTCTTGGAAATGATCCAAAACTTGTAAGCAGGCTCAAAAAGGCTCTCTATGGCCTTAAATAGGCACCAAGGGCGTGGTATTATCGGTTGGATAAGTACCTCTATCAACAAGGTTTTATAAAAGGATCAATTGATAGCAATCTGTATATAAAAATTGACAATGATAAGTTGCTGATACTTGTTGTGTATGTTGATGATATCATCTTTGGTAGCAATGAAGAAGACATGAGTCAACATTTTGCCTTGGTGATGCAGAAAGAGTTTGAAATGTCCATGCTTGGTGAGCTCACATATTTTCTTGGTTTAAAAGTCCAACAAAACAAAGATGGCATTTTTCTATCACAAACCAAATATCTCAAGCAGATCTTGAAGAAATATGGGATGGAGGATTCGAAACCAGTATGTACCCCTATGGTGATAGGATGCAGCCTCAGCGCAAATGATGAATCAGCAGCAGTACATCAACCAACCTATAGATCCATGATTGGTAGTCTTCTCTATCTAATAGGTACCCGACCAAACATTATGCATGTAGTGGGAATAGTTGGAAGGTTTCAGGCAAATCCAAAGGAAACTCATCTTCAGGCAGTTAAGAGAATTTTCAAGTATCTTCAAGGAACTCAAAACTATGGCTTATGGTATCCTAGAGGTACAGATCTCACACTTCATGCATACACAGATGTGGATTGGGTAGGAAGCTTGGATGACAGGAAAAGCACTAGTGGTGGTGCATTCTTCATGGGTCCTAGATTAGTATCTTGGTTCAGCAAGAAACAAAGCTCTATTTCATTATCTACAGCTGAAGCAGAATATGTAGCTACTGCATCTTGCTGCACACAACTCCTTTGGATGATGCAAACATTGCAAGATCTTCAAATCACTTGTACTCCACCTATCTCCATTTTTTTGTGATAATACAAGTGCAATCAGTATTTCAAAGAATCCTGTCATTCATTCAAAGACTAAACACATACCGATCAAGTATCATTTTCTTCGAGAACAAGTGCTTGAACAAAAGGTCAAATTGGAGTATGTTCCCTCTAAGGAACAAGTTGCTGATATCCTCACCAAACCACTGCCCAGGGAGACCTTTGAATACCTCAGACAAAAGCTGGGGGTAGTTTATGCATCATGTTGCTGTTGAATCTCGTCTGGTTCAGAGATTGTTTTACGTGAGTTTCATATGGGGTATACGCGTACATATGCTGGTTTATGTGGGTACATTCGTGTATATGTTGACTTGAAGAAAAGCAAGGATGAGAAGAGTCCGATATGGGTCTGTCAGAGACCATCTGGCACAGGTTCAGGGGGAGCATATATTCTTCTAATAATGCATTGTTGGCATTATCATAGAAGATCTTGGTTCAATTCTTTAGTTGTTTTGATTTCAAGAGGAGCAAGTGCAGAAGGAGATCATGGATTCTGATCTGAATAATGTTTGACAGATGCTACTGATGTTTTGTCTCTATGTCTTATATTTCTTTTGTCAAGGTCATGTAACGGCCTATCTTGGTTGCCCCACTATGCCTGGGATGGATAATATGATATGCTTATTATATCATCTATCCCCACTTGGTTGGGAGTTGTATGTATGAGTCTTTGGTGTTAGGAAGCTCAGTTATGATGTATAAAGTCAGATTTCTTTTTGAACATCTTCTTGCAGATCTTGTCTATATGTCAGGCGGAGCTTGGACAGCACAACAGAGTAGAAATTTCAGCATGTATTCAGGGGGAGCATAACCCTTTGCCCTTGATGTCAAAGGGGGAGAAAGACCTTGAGTGACTTTTGGTTTCCATCAAGTCCAAAGGGGGAGATTGTTGGCATTATGACACAGGTTTGGCACAGGTTTGGCTCGATGACATAAGTGTTGTCCTTGATGGCAACTCACTCAAATAGCAGATCACAAGTTCAGGCTCTCAAAATTGTAGAAAATGAGATACCCGCAGGTTCCTGTTCACAAAGTTACGAACATTGGCAGGTTCCGCAGGTGCGCCAAACAAAAAGTGCGGACATATTCGCAGGGGTACCGAACAAAAAGTGCGGTCGTAAAGTACACATACTTTCATGCAGAGAAAAACGCATGCGTGTGGGAAATCTTATGGTTAGTCCATGGTATTTAGTCTGACATTTTTGATCCTATGGTTTTGGTCCGTGGTTTTGCTTCTAAAGTATTGAACCCAGGGTTTGGGTCCCTAGTATTGGATCTCTATGGTTTTGGACCATGGTTTGAGTAAGGCCTAGTCTATAAAAAGGAAAGGAGATATTTTGGCTGGGCACTCATGTGTTGAATATCTTAAGAAGAGCAAGATTTGAAATACTGGTGATCGGTTGGTGAGTTATAGCTGGACCTGAATCAAGGAGAAACCTGAGCATTACAAGACGGATCTACTGATGGGTCGAGATCTCTTTGACGCATGATCAGATCTGTAAATATGATAGTCTGGGGTATACTTGAAGTCTGATAAATTATCTATACCCACAGGTCCACAGGTCCGACACAACGTAGGTGCAGAGATTCGCAGGCTAGACACAGCGCAGGTGCGGAGATCCGCAGGCTAGACATAGTGCAGGTGCGGAGATCCGCAGGCTAGACATGGCGCAGGTGCAGAAACTCGCAGGATCGACACAGTGGAGGTGCGGATACCTGCAGGTTTCTATTGGTGAAGTTGCAGACTTTTCTTGAAATATGTTTTAGCTGTTTTTGTCTATTACTGCAGTGTTCAGGGTTCTGAATTGGTGTCTTGTTGCTGTGTGCTGAGAAGTTATTGATTCAGTAATTGTACAAGGAAGTTGGTTGATTGCAGATCTATTTGGTGTTTGATTGATATTCATGGATCCAGTCTGAAAATTTATGAAACGTGGTCCCTGGAAGAAAACAGAAGTTTTCTGTAGGTCAGCACCTACGTACTAGTACCTCAGCTAGTACAAGAGCTAAGGGGGTTGTAGCTCCCTTCCAGAAGTGACTGGAGAATGAGAGAAGGTTGTAGCCTTCTGCAGGTTGAAGCCTACATACTGGTATAAGACTGCACTAGTACAGAATCATTGTAAAAGGAAGTTTCTAATTGAAAGAAGATAGAGACATATTGCAGCAGGTGGTTTTCACCCACACTGGGAAAAGCTCGATCGCTTGAAGGGAGATCTATCATGATGAGAAACTACGAAAAGGAAGCATCTATCAGGCCACCGATTTTTGATGGGAGCAACTTCGTTTATTGGAAGGTAAGAATCACTGCCTATCTTCAATCTCTTGGTACAGAAGTTTGGGATATTATGAAAACAGGATACACATTTCCATCAACAACTCCTACAGATGCAGCTGGTAAGAAGCAGTATGAAACAAATGCAAAAGCTGTCAATACTCTATTAGGAAGTCTATCTCAATGAGAATTCGTCAAGGTTATGCAGCTCAAAAGCGCAAAAGAAATATGGGACAAGATCGTTCTGAGCTATGAAGGAGATGAACAGGTAAAACGAGAAAAATTAAAAACTCTTAGAATTCAATATGAAAGTCTCAGAATGCATAATGATGAAAGTGTGGCTAGCTACTTCCTACGTATAGATGAGATCGTAAATTGTATGAAAAACTTGGGTGAAGAAATAAAAGAAGTTGTTTTGGTTGAAAAGGTACTAAGATCTTTGTCTCCTAAGTTTGATTCAAAAGTTTCTGCCATAGAAGAAAAGCATAATCTACAGAGCCTTACCATGTCACAGTTGCACGGAATTCTAACTGCTTACGAAATGAGAAAAGGAGGACCATCAGATAGGAGAGAAGTTGCATTCAAGGCTTCAGGAAAAGGAGATTACTATGAGTCAGGACTTATGTCAGAAGAAGAGGAAGAATCAAATTTTGTCAAGAACCTTCAACGGGGAACTGGAAGATTCAGAGGTAAGCTACCTTTCAAATGCTTTGCTTGTGGAAGAGTCGGTCATTATGCTGCAAAATGTCCTCACAAAGATAAACTAGACAAAGGTAAGGAACCTGTTAGATGGAACAAAAAACAGAATGTAAATAAGAAGAGCTACTACATGCATGAAGATAGTGATGGATTGTCAAATAGTGATGGAGATGAACAAGGTAATGATGATAGACTTCTGATGGCTTTTGAAGATGATGATTTCATGGATGCTATAAATGAAGAAGGTCTTTATGAAGAAATTTATAAACTTAAAGTTTGTTTAGAGGAAAAGAAAATGATTATAGATACTCTAACATTCCAACTTGCTGAAAAAGATAAACACAATGAAGAGTTAGAATGTGAAATTGTGGGACTTAGAAAAGAAATTGAGAAAACAAAAGCCCTTAATCTCAGATTTGCTAAAGGATCTGAAACTCTAGATGAGATTATCAAAGTGCAGCGTTCTCCTCTAATAAAGACTGGTCTCGAATATTCCAAAGAAGCATCTCAAGCTCAGAAGCAAGTGCAGAAGCCATCCACCTCCAAAAGTTATCTTGATGCAGCAAGGAGGAGTGAACAAGTTGACAATCGATAGTAAAAGCATAATGCAGATCACCAGGTAAATCAATTTGCTTCAAGAATGATTAAATATTATCAAGTAAATCAGGGGAAATCTACGTCAAGGATGAACAGAAGCCTCAACTGACCACAGGTGAATCATTCTCATATTGGCTTAAGAATGGATGGAAACTACAATCACATGATTGGTAGATTTGATAATCGCAGGAATTTCTTCAATGGCCAATGTTTCTCTTGTCATAACTTTGGTCATAAAGCTGCTCAATGTGTTGCCTACAAGACCATCATGACTAGGGAAGCTCAAAAACAAAGGAGTATGACAAGAATCATGAAAAGAACCTACAATAACTTCTCTGCTCTTGAAAGTGAAATAGAATGTTCTATCTGTAACAACTTCGGCCATGAAGATTCTGAATGCAGAAGCAGGTTTTGGCAAACAACTTAGAAAGAGAAAGCCTCATTGAATTCCAAAACATGGAAAAAGAAAGAAACGCAACCGGAAAGATGTGGGATAGCCCTATATGCGGAAGGACAGGAAAATCAATGGTACATCGACAGTGGGTGCTCGAAACATATGACAGGTAATAAAGAAAAACTTCAGTCATATAGTGCCTTAGACAAGGAAAAGAAGGTCTCATTTGGAAATGACACCCCTGCATTCATAAAAGGTAAAGGCTCTGTTCGTTTGAAAGAAAAGGTCAAGGCTGGTAATGTTATGTATGTTGATGGCTTAAAGCACAATCTATTAAGTGTTAGTAAGATGTGTGATCAAGGAACTGAGGTAATATTTCGATCAAATGGATGTATTGTTCATGAGCTTGATATAAGAAAAACAGTGATCAGAGGCATAAGAACTCTAAATAACTTATACGTACTGAAAGGAGAACATCAACAATGCTACTTAAGCAAGAATGATGAACACTGGGTATGGCACAGAAGACTAGGGCATCTTAGCTTCTCTCAAATCAGGAAAGCATGCAAATATCAGGCAGTTCGTGATCTGACATCAGAATTCCAGACAATACAATATGCAAATCATGTCAATTTGGTAAGCAAACCAGAACTAATTTCCCTAAGAAGGAAGGATCAGCTAGCAGGCCACTTGAACTTGTTCACACTGATATATGTGGTCCAACTAGGAAAAGGTCACCTCGAGGAGAAGAGTATTTCATATTGTTCATTGATGATTTTTCAAGGATGTGTTGGATAGGACTCATGAAGTATAAAGATGAAGCTTTCGAGGAGGGGAATTTACCTCAGATGAATTTTTCAATTTTTGTGAAGAACATGGAATAAGAAGGGAATTCTCTGTTGCAAGGACTCCTCAGCAAAATGGAGTAATGGAAAAGATGAACAGAACAGTTCAACAAATGGCTCGTGCTATGCTTGATGAGTCTGGAACTCCCGCAACCTTCTGGGATGAAGCCGCATTTGCCGCTATTACTATACTCAACAAGACAAACGTTTGGGTAAACAACACTCAGACTCCTCATGAACTTTGGTACGGTAAGACTCCCACGGTAAAATACTTCAAAATTTTTGGAAGCAAATGCTACATTAAAAGGACTGATGAAAATCTTGGCAAGTTTGAACCTAGAGCAGATGAAGGCATTTTACTTGGCTACTCTCCCCACAACAAAGCTTACAAATGTTACAACAAAAGACTTGGTAAAATTGTTGAAAGCATTGATGTAGTGGTTGATGAAGAAGGAAACACTCCTAGGCAGGTAAAATCTGACGATTTCGAAGAAGACTATCCGTCAACATCAAATCAGATTCATG
Organism: Pinus tabuliformis; assembly: GCA_031772625.1. Classification (NCBI taxonomy): domain Eukaryota; kingdom Viridiplantae; phylum Streptophyta; class Pinopsida; order Pinales; family Pinaceae; genus Pinus; species Pinus tabuliformis. The sequence continues at coordinate 1,942,524,818 of CM062819.1, forward strand.
ATGAAGAAGAAACCCATGAGGCACCATAAGAACAGATAAGGATAGAAGAAAAGACTCCATCCAGATATGTTCAGAAGAATCATCCAGAATCTCAAATTTTGGGGCAGAAAGAGGCAGGTGTGTAAACAAGAAGAACCATTTCAGAAGCTTCAAGCTATCTAGCATTGCTCTCCTCCACTAAACCGCAAAATGTAAGAGAGGCTTGCAAAGATGAATGCTGGGTCAAGGCCATGGAGGAAGAACTCGAGCAGATTGAAAAGAATAACACTTGGGAGTTGGTTCCTAGACCAAAAGATAAGAATGTCATAGGGACAAAACGGATTTTCAAAAATAAGTTGAATGAAAATGGGGATGTGGTCAGAAACAAGGCAAGACTTGTTTGTAAAGGATATGCGCAACAAGAAGGCATTGACTTTGAAGAAACTTTTGCTCCAGTTGCCAGACTTGAGGCTATAAGAATGTTCCTTGCTCTCTCTAGCTTTCAGAAGTTCAAAGTATTTTAGATGGACGTAAAATCTGCCTTTCTGAATGGAGACTTAAATGAAGAAGTATATATTGAACAACCGAATGGGTTTATTCTTGGAAATGATCCAAAACTTGTAAGCAGGCTCAAAAAGGCTCTCTATGGCCTTAAATAGGCACCAAGGGCGTGGTATTATCGGTTGGATAAGTACCTCTATCAACAAGGTTTTATAAAAGGATCAATTGATAGCAATCTGTATATAAAAATTGACAATGATAAGTTGCTGATACTTGTTGTGTATGTTGATGATATCATCTTTGGTAGCAATGAAGAAGACATGAGTCAACATTTTGCCTTGGTGATGCAGAAAGAGTTTGAAATGTCCATGCTTGGTGAGCTCACATATTTTCTTGGTTTAAAAGTCCAACAAAACAAAGATGGCATTTTTCTATCACAAACCAAATATCTCAAGCAGATCTTGAAGAAATATGGGATGGAGGATTCGAAACCAGTATGTACCCCTATGGTGATAGGATGCAGCCTCAGCGCAAATGATGAATCAGCAGCAGTACATCAACCAACCTATAGATCCATGATTGGTAGTCTTCTCTATCTAATAGGTACCCGACCAAACATTATGCATGTAGTGGGAATAGTTGGAAGGTTTCAGGCAAATCCAAAGGAAACTCATCTTCAGGCAGTTAAGAGAATTTTCAAGTATCTTCAAGGAACTCAAAACTATGGCTTATGGTATCCTAGAGGTACAGATCTCACACTTCATGCATACACAGATGTGGATTGGGTAGGAAGCTTGGATGACAGGAAAAGCACTAGTGGTGGTGCATTCTTCATGGGTCCTAGATTAGTATCTTGGTTCAGCAAGAAACAAAGCTCTATTTCATTATCTACAGCTGAAGCAGAATATGTAGCTACTGCATCTTGCTGCACACAACTCCTTTGGATGATGCAAACATTGCAAGATCTTCAAATCACTTGTACTCCACCTATCTTCATTTTTTTGTGATAATACAAGTGCAATCAGTATTTCAAAGAATCCTGTCATTCATTCAAAGACTAAACACATACCGATCAAGTATCATTTTCTCCGAGAACAAGTGCTTGAACAAAAGGTCAAATTGGAGTATGTTCCCGCTAAGGAACAAGTTGCTGATATCCTCACCAAACCACTGCCCAGGGAGACCTTTGAATACCTCAGACAAAAGTTGGGGGTAGTTTATGCATCATGTTGCTGTTGAATCTCGTCTGGTTCAGAGATTGTTTTATGTGAGTTTCATATGGGGTATACGCGTACATATGCTGGTTTATGTGGGTACATTCGTGTATATGTTGACTTGAAGAAAAGCAAGGATGAGAAGAGTCCGATATGGGTTTGTCAGAGACCATCTGGCACAGGTTCAGGGGGAGCATATATTCTTCTAATAATGCATTGTTGGCATTATCATAGAAGATCTTGGTTCAATTCTTTAGTTGTTTTGATTTCAAGAGGAGCAAGTGCAGAAGGAGATCATGGATTCTGATCTGAATAATGTTTGACAGATGCTACTGATGTTTTGTCTCTATGTCTTATATTTCTTTTGTCAAGGTCATGTAACGGCCTATCTTGGTTGCCCCACTATGCCTGGGATGGATAATGTGATGTGCTTATTATATCATGTATCCCCACTTGGTTGGGAGTTGTATGTATGAGTCTTTGGTGTTAGGAAGCTCAGTTATGATGTATAAAGTCAGATTTCTTTTTGAACATCTTCTTGCAGATCTTGTCTATATGTCAGGCGGAGCTTGGACAGCATAGCAGAGTAGAAATTTCAGCATGTATTCAGGGGGAGCATAACCCTTTGCCCTTGATGTCAAAGGGGGAGAAAGACCTTGAGTGACTTTTGGTTTCCATCAAGTCCAAAGGGGGAGATTGTTGGCAGTATGACACAGGTTTGGCACAGGTTTGGCTTGATGACATAAGTGTTGTCCTTGATGGCAACTCACTCAAATAGCAGATCACAAGTTCAGGCTCTCAAAATTGTAGAAAATGAGATACCCGCAGGTTCCTGTTCACAAAGTTACGAACATTGGCAGGTTCCATAGGTGCGCCAAACAAAAAGTGCGGACATATTCGCAGGGGTACCGAACAAAAAGTGCGGTCGTAAAGTACACGTACTTTCATGCAGAGAAAAACGCGTGCATGTGGGAAATCTTATGGTTAGTCCATGGTATTTAGTCTGACATTTTTGATCCTATGGTTTTGGTCCGTGGTTTTGCTTCTAAAGTATTGAACCCAGGGTTTGGGTCCCTAGTATTGGATCTCTATGTTTTTGGACCATGGTTTGAGTAAGGCCTAGTCTATAAAAAGGAAAGGAGATCTTTTGGCTGGGCACTCATGTGTTGAATGTCTTAAGAAGAGAAAGATTTGAAATACTGGTGATTGATTGGTGAGTTATAGCTGGACCTGAATCAAGGAGAAACCTGAGCATTACAAGACGGATCTACTGATGGGTCGAGATCTCTTTGATGCATGATCAGATCTGTAAATCTGATAGTCTGGGGTATACTTGAAGTTTGATAAATTATCTATACCCACAGGTCCGCAGGTCCGACACAGCGTAGGTGCAAAGATTCGCAGGCTAGACACGGCGCAGGTGCGGAGATCCGCAGGCTAGACATAGCGTAGGTGCGGAGATCCGCAGGCTAGACACGGCGCAGGTGCAGAAACTCGCAGGATCGACACAGTGGAGGTGCGGATACCTGCAGGTTTCTATTGGTGAAGTTGCAGACTTTTCTTGAAATATGTTTTAGCTGTTTTTGTCTATTACTACAGTGTTCAGGGTTCTGAATTGGTGTCTTGTTGCTGTGTGCTGAGAAGTTATTGATTCAGTAATTGTACAAGGAAGTTGGTTGATTGCATATCTATTTGATGTTTGATTGATATTCATGGATCCAGTCTAAAAATTTATGAAACGTGGTCCCTGGAAGAAAACATAAGTTTTCTGTAGGTCAGCACCTATGTACTAGTACCTCAGCTAGTACAAGAGCTAAGGGGGTTGTAGCTCCCTTCCAGAAGTGACTGGAGAATGAGAGAAGGTTGTAGCCTTCTGTAGGTTGAAGCCTACATGCTGGTATAAGACTGCACCAGTACATAATCATTGTAAAAGGAAGTTTCTAATTGAAAGAAGATAGAGACATATTGCAGCAGGTGGTTTTCACCCACATTGGGTTTCCACCTTATATCTTATGTTCTTTTGTGTGACTGTCTGCTCTACTTTTCTGTTCCTGCTTACTGTTATATGGTTCTGACACACAGATTAATGATCAACATCTGAAGAATAAATTAAATTATAAGTCTGGAAGGTATACACAAGTTTCATTAGTCAGATGTGCTAATCTTTATATAAGTTGAAAAAGAATTTTATAATATTGATTCACCCCACCTCTCAATATTATTTTCAACACTAGAAACCCTATCACAACTTATGCTATATATAAAATAGAAACCCTATTTTTTTTCATGACTATTTTTCTCGATTTACTCTATATTACTTCATGACCCTTCCTCTCCTCCAACACCACCAGTTGAGTTTGCTCCAACCACTCTAAGGCACCATTGTTGTCCTTGTTGAATTTTCCTTCTCCAAAGGATCCAACTTTTCCCTATGCCCACGACAATTTTCCTTGCGTCGTAATTCAACAACGGTTTGAAAATTTTTATACTATTGTTCCTAATGCTATAAACATACTTCAATAATTCTTAGAGGAAGGTATGATAAAGTGGAAGACTATTTCTAATATTACATCCAAATCTTCGAATGGTGAGGGTGCCACTAAATAGAGCTACGGATATTCTCTGCTCTTGAATATTCCCTTTCACTCATAGGGTGACAAGACTGATGAACATTCCACATAATTTCATTTGATACATTTAGTTTTGCTTGCGAGCCTCTACTTGTAAGTATCCTCATCATAAGCATGAGTATCCTTCCCTTTGGTATCAAAGGTGCAGATTTAGAGTAGGGAATCCTTATTTGGATCATGACTTTTTGGTGTTTACATACATCTAAGTCTCCAACTAACTCATCTATAATGGTTTTATAATTTTGTTGATGTGGTTGCCTCCTTTATAATTTTTTTGTGTTCATCCTCTACCCATGTCCATGGTTGGAAATTGCCTCTGTCAATATAGAAAAGAACTTGTTGGATTTTTTATATCCTCTTTGTATATTTAGAGTTAATTGATCCATGCACTTCCACAATATCACCCAAAATCCATATTTATATAAATATTCCTAGCTTGAAGGAAACAATAATTTGTAAGTATTTGTGGTATCATTCTCTAACATCCATGGTTACAATAAATAGTCTGAAAATGCATTGTCCACAACAATAAACCCTCCAAATATGTGTTGGTTTGGCCTTGCAAATAATTGTACATCTCTTGATATGCAGGAGTTCTCATCTCATGGTTTTAGGCTTGAAACAACATGACATTATGCATCCCTAATTAATTGAGGACATAGAAAATGCAAGTAACTAATTGCTTTTGTTGTTACATGGCTCTACGGAAAAAAATTGTGTGTTCAACCAAGGTCTAATGTTATGGTGTAATAGGGATTTTATGCACTTCTTATATTTCCCTATCAGTCAATTTGGTGCATGTTGAAGGCTGATGCATGTAATGTGCAATAGATAACGATACTATTATAAGATCCTTTAGCACAATACCAAGGTCATGAACTCCTTTTAGGTCCATTTCTCCATAATCTAGCTTCTTCTTTTGTTGACCCACCATATCAATTTTTTTCATTGGTTTTATTGTATTGTATCAAGGTTGATGGGTTCGATGCAATGGCCAAAGTTAGACTTCTTTTAACTCATAGAAGTTTAATGGAAAATGATAGTGGATATAAATTTTTAAAACAATATATGTAAAGTTAGTGTGTTGGCATAGTAATGCTTCTTTCCCTCATTATTTTCTTCTCCATTTCTCATTGTTCTAGGCATTAAGATGTCAAGGTGGGTAACATAAAGGCAGTTAGTATGGTTTTGGGGCTTTCTTTCAGTGTTGGTACTGAGCATTTGGAGTTCCTACAAAAGGAGAGCCATATCATCATTTTTAGTGTATTGCGTGGAGAGCACAAGATCAAGAATTATTGGTTTGTGACTAATTTGAATGAATATGTTTCTAAAATTAATATTATTTATAATTTGCAAATAGTTTGTCTGTAAGTTCAATTATAAATTTTGAAAATAAATCAAATTGCACACATGTGCATGTTCAGTAGAAATTGACACCCTTCATTTGTTGAGCTTCTATTTTTGTAAAATGACTAGAAGAAATCAACATCCTTCATTTGTTGAGCTTCTATTTTTGGAAACTGGCTCAAATTAATAAATTATTAGAGTTATTGCAAACTATGATACTCTCTAATGTTGATAATAAAGTAGAAATCAACAAATCCACTCTTGTTGATGTTCTAACTTGGTTATAAGATGCATAGAACAAAATTGAGTTTATCCAGCTCAAGTCACAATTCCAACAAGATAAATTACAACAAAGACCAATTATTCTGAATTAGTTCTTGTTCAAAACAATTTATGCACAATATAGGTGTTCATATGTAAATCGAAAACTATCATGCACAGTATATGCTAAAAAAAATGTTAAGTGCTAATGAAGTTTCAATATTAATTAATTATTATAGATTTGGATATTAATGCTCTTTTTCAAGCCACTAAGAAAATAAAACCAAACTTTCAGGAAATGAAATGTCACACTTGCACACTTGCAAGATTTGAAATACTACACCCACAAGATTTGAAATACTAACTACAACAATCTTGTAGAAAAGGAAATTACTCTTGCTAGAAAGTAAACACTGTAGGAAAGTAACTCACTCTTGTTGGAAAGTAAACACACTAGCGGAAAAGTAAACTGGTGACATGGTCAAGTTGTATATTCAATCCTTAACGCTATAATAAGAATGCACATGGAAACGAATATGTAAATGAAAAGGATATCACTGAAAAGAAAGATGAGAAGGAAGACGAAGCGCGGGCTAGGGTTTCGCCGTTTCGGCTCTGGTTGCTGTTAGCGCCTGCGGCGGCAGGGCTACCTTGGGTTTCAGGCCGCCCCCCTACCGTATTCGCTTGGTGCTCCGACGGGCTCGCTGCACCTGGTGGGGTATCGAAGTTTCTGCGGCTCCAGTATATTGTGACGAGGCTTCAACTTCGAACACTACCCTTTCTCCTGCGGATCTTCCTCAGCGCATCTCTGGTTACGGTTTTGCCTTGAGCACTGCATTTGGGCGGCGGCGGTGTGAGACCAATCTCGGCGGCTTTCGGCTCATCTTCTGCGATTCTGTTTTAAAGCAGAGTTCCGGTTCTCGTGCTCTGTTTTTGGGCGGCGGCGGAGCTGCTTTCATTCTCTACTGATCTTTGGGGTTTTCGGCTCTCTTCGGTCCCTCTATTTTGCGGGCTCCTCCTAACCAGTGCTGATCCTTGGAGCGAGAGCGGGGGCTTGTTTGGCCTTATGGGGGCGAGGTGGCTGCCCCAGCCGCCTTTGCCCCCGGACCCGAATCACCATAGCTCCTGATGGGCCCTGATGGGTTCACTTGCTGAGCTATGGGTTACTATTTTTGGTTTTTCGCTGGCTTACCTGGACAGTTATTGGAAGCATTGAGGGATTGTGGTGTGGATCTGTCTCTACACCGATTCGTGCCGTCTCTTCAATGGCTTGTACTGGTTGGCCATGTCTTATGGCTCCTTTGGACATGGGCGGTATCTTCCTCTGGCTTCCTCTCAGCAGGAGAGTTGAGGGGGTGGGGGGTGTGGCTATCCTGGCTGCCCTTTTTCCATTTCGTGCCTCTCCTCTTTGTCTTGGCGGTCATTCGAATTTTCTACTCTATCTACAGGAGCCTTTGTTATTTTTCTGTTTTTAGATTGAGATGGGTTGTGGTATCCTCCTGTTGAGGTTTACAGATCCATTCTTCTTGCTGCCCTGTTTTGAGGGTTTTTGAGTTATCGTTTATTTACTGTTATTATTAGGTATTAGCTTGTTGGGTAGGCGTATACTCCTATTGGGGTTTACATACCCTGTTTCTGGATGCCCTGTCCGAGGGCTTTATCTGCATACTTCTCAGAAGTATTGGTTATTGTAAGTGGTTTTCCCACACTACAGCATATGCGTTTCTGCATCTACAACATGTAATTTTCTGAAATTAATGGAAATTACGCGCTCTTTTCTTCGGGAAAAAAAAAAAAAGAATGCACATGATTGAATGAATTTATCAAATATTAAAATGATGGAAAATTGTTGTACGAGAAATCTAATTTAATGCATAGAAAAAGAGTTGATACGGAAAATTGGAAAACAAAGTAAATATCTAATTAATTCAACCAATAAACTGGAACAACACTAAGAAACTGAGTAATATATTGAATCAATTCAATTGTAAATATAAAAATAAATTATCCTAACTAAAATGCATGTAGTACTTGACTTAGGAGGAGTCCCTAACTTCGTAGACGAGGCATGGGTTAATCATGCAACAAAATGCCTACATTATTAGCACATGACATGCATAAAATAGAACTGAACAAAAATTGGTTGGGTTTGTATTAATAGAAATCATAATATAATTACAATCCTCCAGTTCTCCTCCCTCTTGCTCAAGCAAAGTATATTATTTATACACAGTTCTTAAATTTCTTAAATTAACCATGGAGGTTCAGGTTAACCATGAATCGCATATTCTTAGGTCTTCTACCTTCATTACAACAACATTGCCAAAAGATAGAAAGGTAATACAATTGCTGACTCACTTAATCATTGTGACGAGTAGGAAGTTGGGTCAAAACGACTACAATCAAGCCCTCCATGCTAGATGGGCTAACCACCTCTTGATGTTTCCTACATTGTGCAACAATTGGTTGATCCCTTCTACTCCTATAGTGATATTTTTGCATTTGGTAGTTGACTTATGCCATGGGATTCTCATGCTATTACAAATATATGTGGAGTTGCAGCATCATGGATAAGGAGTTGCATAGTTTGCATCAACAGTTGATATTCCAAGGGTGTTGCAACAATAGTGCACTAGAGGTTTTGCAACAAAATTAAGGTGTAGCGAAAACATGAAAATGTTGCGACAACATGAGGGTGTTGCAACAATGATGTGATGGATTTGTTGTAGCAACGTGAGCTAGAGGTGTTGCAGAAACTTCAGCCAAAGGTGTTGCCGCAACATGGGTTGGAGGTGTTGCAATAATGTGACAGTGTTGAAGCAACCTAACCTCTCCAAGTAATCCTCTATCGACACCTCTAAAAATACCTATATGATAATTTCTAGAGTATTTCTCGTAATTTCTCATTAGTTAGCATAAAAAGGAAGAGTATTTCCTTAACACATAAGTATGAACATTAAAAATGACATAATCAAGGAAATATTGTACTTTGGTAAAAAATACATCATTGTGAGTAAAATGAGTTATATGATGGCATGAAGATTGGAAAAATGGTATTCAAAAGGTTGTGAATAAGTGGATAAAATATGTAAATTTGTTAATTTGGAAGTTCAGTGACAAATTTCAACCATGCGACTAGATTCCTCTTTTCAAGAGGACCAATTTTGACTATTGAAGTGCTCAATTTGGACAAGGGAATGTGTGATTATGAAGAAAAGACCACATATGCACATTTGGACAGGTCAAACCTAACAGGAAATCGGTCACCCTTGGAAGCCTATAAATACAAGTGACCTCAATCTCATTTTCGAATCACCAAGCATCATCTTATTCACTTATTAATTGATTGGTTCGCATAGGTTTGAGGCTTGTTCAAGGAATGAGGTATAAATGGAAACTGCCATGCGGATGACTAATGGTGGTATGATCTGCTTGGTATTATTTCCAACATAAAAACAGGATGAATTATCAGCTTATGTGCATGAAAGAAGACCTGAATTGGAGAAGATGGTGCATTTACCTATATTGTCGAAATAAGACTCACAATTAGCACCATCCACGGGGATGACTAACATGTTCGTACAAACTGATTCTGGCCATTCACTAGTTCAGGAACCCACAACAGAAGCTAGAACTTCAATTTCATATTCTATTGCCCCCTTAAGCAAGCAAAAAGTTGATGAATTAACTCAATTCAAGCTTGTTCAGTGTGTCAAACCAAAAGAGGCCGATGTGGAAATAGATGATTTTGATCTGTAGATCAAGCAATTGGACAAAGAGATAAGGCGGACCTTGAGGAAGATAGAATCGAAAGATTCCAGAGCTGAAGCCTTGGATATCCAACACACATTTATTAAGAAGAAGAAAGGAACAATGTCTAGCAAGGAACTAACTATGGTTCCCGAACAATCCCCATCAACAGACACCTCAGTGCTCTAGGAGATGCTACCTGTGAGTGGGCCCCGTTTCATATCAATGGATGATTTTGAGACAAACACCTTGAACCTCATGGTGTTGCAACCTGAGACAGGAGAAAACTAGCAAGTGGTTGGATCTAGAACATCTTCTCTGGCCATAAACTTGGGCAAAGTGTCAGACATGGATGTGATTAACCTACACCAACAAGCGGGTGAGATAGTGGCTTGCAAACTCCTCGACTCTATAGCAAGGAACAAGAAGATGTAGGCTATGTTGGAAAAGGTTTCCGAACAGTTAAATACAACTCGTATGGCCATGTGTACTAAAACCAATCGAATCAAGGAACTGGAAGAGATTGTCGTTCGACAATCTGGGCATCCTAAAGATACTACGCCCCTAAAGAAGTTACTTGAAGAAAAGGATAAACAAATAAAAACTCTTCAGGGAGTCTTGAAGATCCCAGACCACAATCCCCATGTTCTTATACAAGCATTTGAAAGAAGATAAGAAGTCAAGCGTTGTCATCGAGAAATGGAAATTGCCATGCGGATTAAGGAAGAAGAAGTTTGCATTTGTGGTATTTAATAGGAGTATGGAGGTGAGGAAGTATGAAGGATAATTATATAAAATCAAATGAACAAGATAGGAGAAATGTCGACATGAGTGGAAAGGAAGGGTGGTAGATAAATCCACAATAAGGTTGAGAGCTAAGTATTTAGGAAAATTAATGGTTTGTTGGTCAGGCTTAAGTATGACGAGACGAATTGCTAGAAACAATGATTCGTCCACCTTAGAATCGTCCATGAGGCCGAAAAGGACTGACAAAAGAGACGTTAAAGTCTGGTAAAAGGGTTTTAGCAAAGTAGTCTGGATGGGGAAAACCAGCTTTAACTCAGGGTTGGGGTTTTCAAAAAGGGTTTTGAGGAATTCGAGCTTATCCTCCTCAACCCATGTAATGAATTGGTTTTCTAAACCCCTGTCCGATATGTCTATTCCCTGAGCTGGGATGCCTAGCATTTCCGCAATAATGTTCTCATCAATCTTTAAAAACACATAACGACTATGCTTAAAATATATTGCATGCTATTTAGGTTCACAATTTTTGGCTAATAATAATATGGAATTCAAGTCAAAATGGACCGGTGGAAGCACTACGTGCAGGATTTCAGTCTTAAGTAAGCAATGGTCATCAACTGATGTAGTTGTTGATGAGGAAAGAGTCCTCTTTAAGGTAAGAATATCGGTGAGGCACACCTTGGTGTCCTGCACTCCCGCCAACTCATTCACGAGGGGTTCTTTCCCTACTAGCTCAGCCATAACGGCTCAACAGAGAAAGATTACAACTGTAGTTAAAGAGGGGAATATAAATAACAACTTATAGGTGAATTAATTTGAATTCAGAATGAGTGCGGTAGTCTTTTGGTCTCGATGAAATCATGGTCAAGCTCGAGCAAACAGCATGCAGAGAGTGAAAATAACAAGCAGAGTGGGAAAATATGGTGGTGCTTAGTCTTAATAGTGATTTAAGACGTGCATTAATGAAGCAGACATGTGGAGAATTACCATAGGTCGGGCCACCAACCACATTGGGCGGGACCGACCCATCGCGTGAAAGAAACACGTTAAACAATGTGTGAGTTGAAATGTGATGACTGTTGATCTGATAACGATCAACAACGGTTGTGCTATCGGGTCCACGAGGATGTGCTAACGAGAAGACAACTTTATTTTTGATAAGTTCCAATAGTCATTAGATACGAGGGTAATCGACGGTCTAGATATGTTGGGAAATAATGAAGTTCTTATTTCGCACATGCCATTGAGCGTGATAGCACCTTTAGAGCTAATTAGATTAGTTTCAAGGGTGATCGAGTTTGAAAATTGTAGGTGGTTTAAATGCATCGGGAGTTTAATATACATTTTTCAGCATGTGATTTGAAGGTGTGAGTGCCATGATTAAGTGTCAATCTGCGACTAACATCAAATCCACCCCTCGATCATGCTCTATTGTTAGAGAGATCGCTACATTACCCTATAAAGGTCATTAAATCTTCTTATTTGTAAAAAAATTATGGGGGGGGGGGGTATTTTCCCCAACACCTCCATGCATCTCACTTGACTTGCTGTAAGGTCACACACTTGTTTCTAACAAAGTTATCTCACTTACCTTTGTGCGCTACCACAGTCAAGGCATTACTTTACTACCCACTACTGGGACTCCTACTCCAAACAGTCTAAGGTCTAGTTGGGACTTCTTATCAGGGAGATCCCCTAACATGTTGGCAAGTCCATCACTGTAAACACAACTCTACAACATATCACATCTTCACCTCCAAAGTATCTGATAATATGGATTTGGAGCTAGACTATATTCTATTCCACAACCAATATAACTTCATGTGAACTTTGGTTGGCCTAATTGCATATTGTAGAATGGTACTCTTAGTGATCTCAAATAATTCTCGATCTGTTGCTTGCTTGATTTTTTCAATAAATTCTTTTATCTCCTGCATGATCACTTCCTTGCCTCATATCTCTCCAAGTGAACCTATAGAAGGTACTTTATGTTTCTGTGTAAGGGACCTTAAACCACTATGTAATTGAACATAAGCAGTTATAATGTTGGTCGCTTGTTCACTAAGGTGGGTATAGTTCTGAGTATGTAGCCTCAACTATGCTTTATCCACCTTGGGAGCTATCTTGTCCTTATTGACCAACTTCTTAGGAACATCAAGATACTTGACACCCCAATCCTATATCAAATCTACAACTCTACTTGTAACCTTTATAAGTTTTAGGATCTCTTAATATTTCTTCTGAATTTGAACCAAGGGTGCCACCACCTCATGCAAGAGAATCATCTCATTGTATAGTTGTCTCATGAGGTCTTCCATTGGCTTCAATTATTCAAATATAGCTAATCATAACTTCATCATACTGATACTAGTAGAAGACAACCATTGATTCTCTGAGGCAAGGTGATCAGTTGTTGTTTTTTGATAGATAGCTCTTTTCTCAATCATGCATTCTCACTCATAAGATATTTTGTATTATCTTGAGTTGTTGTCACAAAATCCACATTCACTGCCATGAATTCTCTCAAATTTCTCCTAGTGTTAGATTCTATCACCTTCTCTGTGGATATGGAGATTGGATGGGTAGGATCTTTGGGAAAGTACCTTCACCTTTCTTGTAGAATCCTCTTCTTCAACTAGTTGAAAGTGAGGCTGGATACATCCATGAACCTGTCTTCTGGTGGAGGAACAATTACCATCTCACTAAATGGGAGATGAATACCAGTAAGAGGATGCTCAGGCTAAGTGTTTAGTTCATCTTCAATTGGTTTAATAACATCCTCCTCCTCTGAATCTGCTTCCAATTCACAGGACATTTATTCTTCCTCCATTATTTGTGCAGATTCCTTCACCTGTAAGTTCTTCATTTGATCTTTTGGTAATCGATTTTGTTGTTCCTCTTACATTTTTCTTCTCATTTCCTCCTCTTCTTTCTACTTTAGCAAGTCATCTTTCTTCCTCTTGTGTTCTTCTTCTTTCTTTAGGTGCTCCTCCTCTCTTTTGCGCTCTTCTTCTATCTTCTTTTCTACCTCTAACCTTCTCTTCTCCTCCTCCTTTTGTTTCCTTTGTTTCTCTGTCTCAATTGCACCTTTTCACATTGAATCATCTTTGAATATTTTGTTGCTTTCTACCACTAGATCATGTTTTAGCATCTTTATGGGTGCTATAGCATCCACTTGGGCAACTACTTCTTGTTGAATCTCCTCATTTTGTACATCTGGTACCTGTGAAAACTAGAGGGCCCTTCCTCATCTCCTAGCCAATTATTTCTCGTTGCATTTTACCAAGTCTTGATTTTCTCATCTTTTGATACAATCATAGGTCCATACTACCAGTTCTATTGTATTTTGTCATAATGTTTCCTGCGCACTTTTCTAGGATCATATCTATGAAAACTCATTGTTCTAAAGTGAAGGTGGTTGAGTTCTTCAATTTTAGCATTGGTCGCCTTAAGGCTCTTTAGATCATAAAGTCTAATCCATAAAGGCAAAGTGGGACAAGGATCCTTTTTCCTCCTACGGAGTTGTGCAAAAAATCCATATTTCAATTAATAGGATGTCTCCTACAATACCACCTTATTGGTCACATGCCCGGACATAAGGTTAGGGGTTTTCTGACACTCAAAAAATATAATGTATGTGCCTTGTAGTGAAGAAAATTAATCATCAATCTCATAGAGTGCCTACTTCACTTGATCCTTCATGCAAGGAGGTTCTGTCTCAAAGATAATTGTGCACAACACTGCAAAGAAGTGCTCAGCAAGTTATTCATAAACTCCTCGAAAACTAAATTCTTATAATAATATAATAATATGCAATGGAAGTAGAAACGAAACTTTTCCTATGGGGTCCAGTTCCATTTCATCCCATTGAACTCATAATGGGCAAAGATACCATCTAACAGATAAGTGGACATGCAAAATTCTGGTGCTTATTTAGATTGTAATGTTATCTTGTCCTGTTGTCTATTGCATTGCAACTCATGGGAGAGGATATCTACCCAATTGAAAACTTCACCTTTTGAGATAACTAGGTTGAGAAGGAAAATCCAATTCTCCTCAAAGTACTCTACATTATTTTGACCATATAGTCTACAACACATCACTATGACATACTGGTAGACCTTTCTTAAATATTTGGTCTGATAAACTACATTCCGTCTCTGGTGGAATTTTGGCAAGCTCTTGGCTCTACGATTTGATAACTTCCTTGGTATTGATATTTTCCCAAGTTGCATAGAATTGTGTGTTCACATACTCCCTTGGTCTTACCATCTTGTGATATGAATTTATGTCATGGGGATTGTAAGTGGAAATCATTTCTGCTTTCACTATTAAGGACCAAGTTCTTACTATCCATGTGTAACAAGATATATTTGATAGCTTCCGCACATTTAATCATTGGGAATATGCATGCAATTTTGTGTATCCTTGACCTCTTAATTTTTATGTACACTTCCTTACCTTCCAAGTTTCTAGGAATTTATTTTGCATGAAACATATTTGATGTTATTCCATGATACTTTCATGGATTTTATCTATGAAGCACTATGTGTCATAAATAATAGGGACGGTTGGCTTACTAATTTCCATTTCCTTAGTCTTAGCTTCTGAGATCTCTTTTTATGTAGCTTGACAGGTGGTAGGAGGCATCATCTCGAGATATGATTAAAGAGTGATGTATATTAGTTATGTATCACCTGCAAGTAGAAATTCACTCATGGAAAACAAAAATTAGTTTCAAGAAATTCCCTAACTATCATATGAAAACTATTCAAAATATAGTGATGAAGGAAGATCCGGGAAAGCTGGGAGCACAAGCCCATCATAGGTGAGGCAAGGTGACTAATCTAGCCACTGGGAGTGAGAATTGCACCAAGACAAACAAGAGGGTGCATGTCTGGGAAATAGTGGACAGATAAGGCTTAATTGAGGCTTGAGAGTGTGTTATGCGTTCAAAGGGAGAGAAAGATATTTCATGGGCACAAGGCACAGTCATAAGGGACAAGGAGGGGGGAATTTATGCTAGAGAGTGTGTCATGTGCTTGAGAAGAGCGAATGAGGGCGCATGGCATAGAGACAGTGAGCAAGGATGGCTCATTGTGGCTTGTTAGTGCATTGTGCACTCAAGAGAGGGTCTTCTTTCTTGTTTGGCACAATTTTCAAAGATAAAGGTTCCTTGTTTTCTAGACGTGCGCTCTACTCAAATATGAGCCCAAAAAAGATAAGTGAAGGCCAGCAACAAGTGTTAAACATAGTAATAATGAAGGAAAAATTTTTTCAATTTTTTATAGGTTCTGTTGCAATCATGACTAGAAGGTGAAAGGTATGGAATGTGAAGAGTCACTAGAAAAGGCACTTGCGACAAAAATACGACACTTGTAAGAGAAAGTATGGATGAAAACACCACTCAATAAGTGAAAAAAGAGTAAATCACCACTATAAACGACAAAATAAATAAAAAAGACACTATGCAAAACTTACTGAATATCCACACACTTGAAATTGAGATTGAAGCAAAAATATGTGTGATAAGGGAATGTGCTCAACCTAGAATGAACAGTGATTGTGAGAATGAGTGATGAGTAAGATTGTTTATAAAGAGAATCTACATACAAAGAAATTTCATTCGTTATCACCACTTGTCGATTGATGAGTGAGTTAGTTACAATAAGTGGAGTGGCATCCTATTTTCTAGGGGTACACTCAAAATGCAACAAGAAGAGCGCATGCAAGAGGAACAAAAGGGCACAGTCACTGATGTCAAGGAGCGCATTGGAGATAAGGACCAGAAGGGATAAGTCATTGATAAAAATTAATGCACTCTCCTTGTGCAGTGAGAGTGCTCTCAACTGGGTGAAGGAAGTGCACTCCATTGAGAGTTTGAAGTGCACTCTTGCTCAAGAGGGTGTAGTTTCTTCCAACAATGATTTTGTGACTACTAAGTTTGGAAAGTGTGCTTTCTCTAGGAGAAAATAATGTTCTTTTTTTCTTTTTCTTTTTTATATGAATGGAAAGTGAACAAAGCTAACACTAAGTCAAAGAAAATCCAATGCTTTTCCTATCTTTAGAAATATGACACAAGTGCTTCCAAAGATAAGAAGACGACACTTAGGAAACTTTGACCTAGAAGGAAAAGAACCACTTAGGAATATGTAAGGATGATCAACAATTATAAAAACATGAACAAAAGATGACATGATAGAAGATAGCTAGAAGCGATAGTTCATGTAGGCTCCAACATTAACTAAGGCAAAAAATTTGGATGGTTGTTGTTGCAGCATGTTGACACTACGATCAACATCCTCAAAATTTTTTCCCACACTTGAATTTTGGAGCCTAATGAGGATCTTACATTCATTCATATTATGGTTACTCCATGGTCGTTTGATATTTTGTAAATTGTTTAAGTCTTCTTCCTAGTTTCAAACTGTCAAGTCACTTGCATAGACATGATCAGTCTCTGATGGGTCCATGAACACACTTATTTTATGCAAGCTTAAACAAGCATAAAACCATCCATCAAGGAAGTTCCTATGCAATGTTTAACTCATGTCGATAGCCAATGCATGTTTTCCCTGAAAGTTTCCCTCACTTTGGTTGCATTTGTAGTTTTATTATAGTGAGTTTTCTCAATTGTCGTCTTTTGTGCACTTTCACTTTCACAAGTGTTGCTTTCACATTCGTGGTTGACGAGTTTGCTCATTTTCACTTTAATAAGTGTCATTTTCATGTTATATTTTCTATGTCATGTGTTGCTTTCAAGGCCATTTTCATTTTGCAATTGTCAACTTCATGTTTTCCTCTTGTCACAGGTGTCGCCTTTGTTGATTTCACTCTGGTACGTGACACACCTTTGCACACTGCCAAAGTCATTTTTGGTGCACGCTTCTGCAATACATTGTCTTACATATCATTATAATATGCATTAGACACATTCCTATAGCTTAGCACTCCTTTTGGTCATAATTTTCACAATTGTCACAAGTTGTGTTCTTAGTGTCATAATGTGTTGTTTCAATTGTAACACTTAGAAATAAGTTTCGCTTTGTTGTTGTTTCGAGGTGTGATTGTTATCCATGAGTCTAGTGTATCATTATGGATTGCTTCATGGAATTTATGTGTGTGATCCATGTTTGAGCCATGTTTGGACTGTTGGGTGTGGAGCCTGATTATCTTCTGTATTCAAAGGTATCACCGCATTGGACCCAAGTTCGTAATGGGGCGGCAACACTGCTCGTAAAATATTCGTTGCAGGGGGGGTCTTGAGGGGGGCAACTGCGACCTTTGGGAGCCCCCCTGGTAGGGGGATCGGGGGCAGCGCCCCCGAAGATAAGAATAGATGTAAAATTGCCTTGTAAAATATAGTAATTTCGTAGTCAATCTAGGCCGTTCATTAGGCAAAGATCTGACGGTAGAAGTTATGTTTAATTTAGGGTTTTTTTCCCTAGAAGGCAACCCCTCACTATATATGAGGGAATTATATTGCGTTTAGGATATCTTTATTCTGAGTGAGGAAGAGAGATGAGATTGAGAGCAAAGAGGGAATTATAGCAGATCTGCTGTAGGTTGTATCTTTTCAGTTTGCTAGATATTATAAAAAGAAGGACTGGTTGTTTCTCTGTGGATGTAGCCCAAATTGGGTGAACAACGTATATCTGTGTCTCTCTTGTTTTATGCATTTTATGTGTTTATATTTATACAATATTTTATGTGTTCCATTGCAGTGTAATAGATAATTTTCTAACACAAACGCATTTCTCTCTTTTAGTTTGTTGGTCTCACACTTAATCATTTTGGAGCCTTTCTTGGTCCTTCATCTCAGTGTAAGTTGTAAAGGAATTAACCCTCTAGGTGATGAGAGCAGCTTATTCATGAGCCCCATTGATGTATTGTTTCCTCCCATACTTATGCACTAATTCTTTTCTAAGGTTTCCTCCCTCTCATAGTGCCTTAGTACTTCCTAGGATAAGTCACCTAGCCTTTTGTTTCCTCCCTCAGTGAAAAGTGCATTCCATATGAACAAGTAACCATTGTTAGAGAAGAACTATGCCCTCCTAAGCCTGATTGCACTTCAAAAAAATGAAGTGCACTTCAAAATGATTAATTTGAATCTAAAACAACAAAGCACACTTCAAAACAACAAAGCACACTTCAAAACAAAAATGCACACTTCAAAACAAAAATGCGGACTTTGAAACAATGAAGGATCCTTAATTTCTTCAAAAGTGCATGGCGTACTCACAAAGCATGAAGCTTTAGAGAGAATGGTGCACTCACGAAGCATGAAGCTTTAGAGCACATGGCACACTCATGAAGTACAAATCCTTCATCCTTCCCTCTTCCCTTTGGGCACATGGCTCAATCATGAATCTTGAAGCCTTCATTTGAGCACACTTTTCCGACTCGAAGAATTGTGCCCTCCTAGTTCCTCTTGAGTGCACTAGCACACTAGCAAGGCTCAAAGCCTGATCCCTTAATTTCTTTAGTGTGTGCCCTTTCACCCTCCTTTTTTCCTTGAGTGCATGAGTGCACCCTGAACATGTGAGTATTTTCTCCTTCATCCCTTTGAAGAGTGCCATTGCACCCTCTTAGCTTCTTTGAGTGCATGAACGCACCACGAAAGCATGAATGATTTCCCTTCATGATTCGAACCTACTCCCTGCATCCTTGAGGTCTCTCTCTCTCTCTCTTTCTTGAGCACACAAGCACACCTTGAAGACCTCTTGTGAGCTTTGATCGTTCATTTCCTTCAGTGCAGTAAAAATGAATAGTGGAGCCTTCCTAAGCCATTGATGAGTTTGAATGTGCCATCCTAATCAAGCCTCCTTATTTTAATGCTCTCACAAGCCTATCATGATTTGATCATTCCATGAGCTAGGTAGTGATATAATAGATGTTTTAAGATTGATTTTTCCTTACCATGAATGATCTTCATTAGCAGGAGTATTATCTTAGCACGACAAGATGATGCTTAAGGAAAATAGTAAAGAAGATGAACAAAGAACACTTGTAGAGAGGAAGCACAAAGAAGAAAAATCATGAAGACATGAAGTAGATCACAGACCAAGACAAAAAGAAAACATTGCATGATGATTCATAGGATTCCCATATTGATCAAAGACCCTTTGGAGGGTGAAGATAAGAAACAAAGTAGATATTCCATGAAGATGAAGCATAGATCATATCTATAATCAAGAATGTAAGATGAAGCAGCAAGGAAGATACCTTGACATTGCCACCTCATCATGAAGTCCATGTCATCATTTTCAAGTTGTAAATTGTACAAGTTTCATCATAATCGTCAATGTGTCAAGCAACTTCATC
Organism: Pinus tabuliformis; assembly: GCA_031772625.1. Lineage (NCBI taxonomy): Eukaryota > Viridiplantae > Streptophyta > Pinopsida > Pinales > Pinaceae > Pinus > Pinus tabuliformis. The sequence continues at coordinate 1,942,544,568 of CM062819.1, forward strand.
ATGTGGAATGTAATGATGTATTCTCAAGAAAAGGAAAAAATGTAACATGTGGAAGTCCAAGAGTCATATGTTGAATATGAAGAGTCACATAGTCATATATGGACAATATTCACATGAATAAGTTCAAAAGTGACATAGAGAAGTCCAAAGGTCATTAGAATTCTAGGATTCATGAGAGTAGTCCAAGAGTCATGAGGATATGAAAGGTCATTCCTCTTGTTATAAAAGGAACTCATAACTCAAGAAAAAGGCTTTTGGAGGCTTGAACTTTGGAGATTTAGTCATGTCTTCTCTACATGGCATAGGAGAGAAAACTATTCTTTAGAGAAGCAAGAAGTGACTTAATGTTCCTCTACTGGAACTAGTGCCTCATCATTGAACTGTGTACTTGGAAATTTCACCTTATAATTGAAGCCCTATGAGCCAATACATTTTCATTCATGTATTGTGAATGGTATTAGGACTATTATTTAGATGTTTTCTATATATGTTTCGTTCATTTGTACTAAATTGAACTATTTTAATGGCCTTGCTACTTATCTTGTTGAAGGCGTGTTGTATGTGGTTCAATGATCATTGTGTCTATGTGAAATATTTCATTAGATAACTAATGAATATTTATTTTATCATGTGTATCTCTTAGGTTATTACTATTAATTCCTTCTAGAGGCTCACTTTTGTCTACACCCCTCGTGAAAGTCTCCTTTTATACATTACAATCAATGTTTACAATGTCAACTTACTTGCTTGTTCAAGGGTTATGTATATAATATCTTATGTTAATCATTGAAACCAAGGCAAACCTTATAGTTATGGTGGTCGAGTTGATATTCTAGATGGGGCTCCTACTCCAAATGGTGTGAGGTCTAATTTGGACTTCACATTGTGGAGACCCCCTGTATGTTGGCGATATCCAACACCATCAACATTTTGGCACTAGAAGGAGGGCTTGGTGACAAGTTGTGCCCATTGAGTCTATTTTGAGTCTCTTATCTCAAATGGATCTCTCCCAAATCATAATCCTAGAGTTCTTTTCTAACCTATCTCCTAGTAAACTTTCAATCTCCATGCAAAATTTTCATGTCTCTTCTCAATTTAGGTTTGATGGTGAGGGTGGTACATTTTTATCCAAACACATAAATAATTTTCTTGGGTTTTGTAAATATCATGAAGTCGATGATGAAGATGTTATGTGTATTCTATTCACCCTAACTCTTCAAGATCATGTGAATTCAATGTGTCATAGCTTCCCATCTGCCTCTATTCATTATTTCCAGCAATTTCTTAAGGAGCTTCATCAAGATTTTGATAGGTATGATTACCAAGATATTTATAAAAGAATCAATCATATTATAATGGAACCTAATGAATGAATTGAAGATTTTGCTAACATATTACTTGAATTATGTTGTGAGTTTCCTAAAGAAGATATGGATTGGGATTTCTTTAAGCAAAATTTTTAACATTTGGTTCGAATCTCTTTGGATCAGTTTGAATCTAAACCCCCAGATCTTCCTATTTCCCCAACTCTTGTAAATCATGAGACACCACTAATTTCAGAGGAGGAACCTACTATTTTTTTTGTTCCTTGTCATCCTCCTTTTCTAGTACCAATTTGGGTGTCTCCTTATGATAATTTTGAAGTTGGGAAATATGTGAACCAAATTCCTAACTCATCTCCTCAATCTACTTGTACTTTCCATCATTCAAATCCAATGGAGGAAACCTTGGAATTGTTCATGAAGACTATGGTGAAGACTAATCCTTCCATTCCTCAAGATGGTACTGATACTCATAACTCTAATCTTGAATATAATTTGAATTCCTGTCATCCTCTATCATTTGATGACCCCTGTCCCCTTAGTTTTCTTGAAAAATATCTTCCAAATCCAAATAGTGATCAGGTGCAAGGAAGTCACTCTTCACTGGTAGAGGAGTAGGAAGGTGAGGATCCTTTTGATATTTCTACTCTTTTTAAAAATTATCCATGTTAATATAATGTTATTTCAGCCTCAGTTGATTTTGAATCTAGCAATCTCGGTGATGAATCAAATGAAATTGATTTTCCTAATCAATTTGAAGTCTTGGACTACCATCATCCTGATCTTTCTAACTCCATTCTTGTATGTAGGGATGGTTTCCCAAGTGCGCCATTTGATCTTTCGGTTACTTGAGAATATTTTGTTTTAGATGATTTAGACCTCAAATTTGATTTGGTCCAAGAATATGTTCTTCTGGAAGCTTCCTCTTCACCTCACTATTCCTTGTGCCCTATTGTTTGTAATGCATTAACTTGTGAAGAAGATACTCCATGCCCTTCAAGTTCATAATCTAATGAGTTGGATTTTGAATTGACATAGGGTAGTGAGATCATCCATGATGAAGAAGCAGATAAGAAGCTTATCAAGTATCCATTCCATTCCTTATCATTTCTAGTCTTTCATAAGGAGGATTCCTTAGTTAAGGTTACTCATGCTATTTGTCTAATCTATACATCCTTGGATTCTCAATTAGAAGAATCATATTACTTAGATAATTTGTTTGTTGAAGATGTAGATTCTGATCAAATTTGTAAAGTAGATGGTTGTCATTTAGATAACAATAATTTAGTTGAAATTATTGATAGTATTTACCCATGTACCATGCATGATCTAATCCAATCTTCGATACGTCATTCTACAATATTTGAAAGTTCTATGACTTGTCAGGAAGTCGAGACACTTCAACTTTCGTTGATGGTTATGTCAAGTCCTCACGAATCTAGTAAGACCCTTGAACCAAGTTATATTTGTATATTCTCACATAATTCTTTCCTTTGCATGGTTTCACTGGATGTAAATTTCTTCCTGAAATTTGTGTGGTATTTCAGATATAACTTTTCAAGCTTTCAAGATTTTGTCTGCAGACAGATTGAGCATTTTGTTTCAATTGATCATTCCTCATGAAAATATCTTATATCAAACTTGGGTTTGGAGTGCATACCTTTCATGAATGAAAAAAATTATGAATTTCATCATTCTAAATCTTATAATTAGCCGAAGGATTCATACCTATCACATTACTTTGAAAATAACCAACTCCTAATCCTTCTTGTTAATATCCTGATACTAATTATTTCCTTCATGGCACCGGATCTCCTCTTGAGTATCCATGAATGCTTGCATTATTTGGTGAATCAAGTTCCTATTTTTAATCCACTACATCTTGATTGGATTCATCTATTTGCCATATTGGCATTCCTTTTTAATGATTATGACGTCAGTCTAGTTTGTAACCATTCACAAGTAGATGGTTTGTCACATTCAACATATCAGTAAGATGATTATCTCATTCAAAGCATTTTTTAAAGTTGTACAAAATGATCTATCTTGGTTGTCCCCTAACCGATAATCTTATGCCTTAATCAGGCCATCTGATCATGGTTCACATTCTAAGAATTTTCATTCAATTGATTATTTCCCCACTAGTGCACCTAATGATGGTTGTCTTACACCAATTTATTTTTATGGTCTATCTTATCAATACATAGACACTTGTCAAGTAGTTGAGGCACTTCAGCGTTCGCTAATGGTTATGTCAAGTCCTCACTATTTTGAAAAGCCTTTTGAATTTGATCAAATTCATTTTCCCTTACAATATTATCATCTTGATTCCATGTCATTAGTTGAGAAATTATATTTTCAAGGATTTTAGGATTTTCAAGAGGATAATTTTTATTTTATTATTCAATTTATGATCAGTTAGAAGCATCTTACTTAGCAAACCCTTTTTCTAAAACCAAGTTCTAATCTTTCTAGATGTTTACTAAAGAAGACAATATAATTACAGGTACATTCACAAGTGATCCAGGTGGCTCTAGAAGGAAACACAGGACAAAGAGAACTGATGGAATATTAAAAACCAAAGTGCTCAGAAGTTTCTCGAACCAAGTTAAGGTTGTATATCTCGTCGTCCTGATCACAGCGGTGAGAATGGTTTATCAATCCGAGTTCAGATGCAAAAGTGAGAAGCAGTCAAAGTTGGGTTGACTTTTGCTGACTAGGCAGGCTTAAGGAGGCCACAATTTGGCCTTTTCCGGCAGATAGAATCCAACCAACTCTGGCCAGATTCTAGGCAAAATCGTTGCCTGGTTAAATTGTCTCCTTCAGCTTTAAAAACCAAATTTCAAAAAGTGTGCATTATTCGTTATTAAAACAAAAAAAATATAAATAAAGGGGGTGGGGGCCACCAACCCCACCACCCCCAACCTACATAACCACACATATATAAATGTATGGTGGAGGGGCAGGCCATGACCTCCGACCCCTCCCATCGAACTCATAACCGCAACCACCATATATATGGGGGTGGGTCAGCCCTTGGGGCACGGACCCAACCACCCAGACACGAAACCTAAGCACTGGCCAATGGGAAACAGTAGGAGACATGTGGCGGGCTGCCGAATGCGGACCTGACCACCTTATAAAAAAAAAATTCGTTCATTTTAAAACAATATTTGTATAAAAAAAGGGAGGGGCGGGGTTTGACCACCAACCCCTCCTCAATTAATATGCCAACATTACCATTGCACCAAACGGATTTCTTGGGTAATCCAGCCGAGAAGTTTTAAAGGAACCAAGTTTTTTCAGTGCACGGGCAAATGGAGGAACCAGGAGTGGGCACGAATTTCAAGACAGAGGAGGCAGAATCATGGAACACAGTTTGACGTAGCATTTTGCAAGAGGGGTGAAAATTTACTTTGTTAGAATTTGATAAATTTTATATGGTTTTAGCACTCCTCGACACCATGAATGCAATGGCGCTGTCCGTGTATCCATCAAAGTTCTACATTTTTCGGCCATTTTTAGTATGAGGGTGGAACCATGATTGCTGCAAAAACAGGGAGCGGAACCATGATCCTTGCAATTTTCTTGAGGAGGTAATTTTTCTCCATGTCGGAATATAGTCAAGTTTACAGTCATTTTTCATGGTTTCGTACAGGGATCGCAATGGCGAGGTCAGATTATCCTTTGGAGTTGAAAATTTCTAGTCCACCCATGGAGCAAAATCTTTGAGGAATCTAGGGGGAATCTAAAAGATTCCTTGAGCCCCAGATTCTCAATTTCTCAGAATTCAAAAATTGGACAATTAATTTTACACTATTCAACGCCACAAATCTGATGGTACGTTCATATTTTCTCATTCTCTCATTCTATTCTTCAGCCCCTTTTCTAAGTGGAATGCAGGTGTCAACATCCATGTGTGAGTAGATATGCAATTAATGCTGTGAGATCGATGGTCCGAATAGCTTCAACAGTTTGACATCTGCTTCTTTAGATGGCCCTTGGTTGTAAGGTATATGTAGTGTTCATGTACTTCTTTTGCTATGCATTGTGCTGCACAGGTCCTTGATTGATGTTTGATGTGGGATCCTATTTTCTTACTCATTTTTATGATTCATGCTTGACGTGACGCGGAATCATCTATGTGATGTTTGTCATTATTCGTCATGTTATGTTTTGAGATCCCTTTGTTGTATGTTGATGGGATACTCATGTGTGGCCATGCATTTTTGCATGATATCCCTTTTATGCCATGTTGGCAGGATGCTCATGATCATCATGCATAAGTTTGTGTCATACTTATAGGAGTCCTTTTTGACTGACAGTTCCTATAGGGGACCATCTCTTGGAGCCACTCTTGAGTGAGGGCATTTTCCTTGTATGATAGTGACGTCACCTCTTATGTACATCATCACTATTGTCAACACTTAATGCAGTGGCCTACACCATCTTGACACTGGGGCCCGGAGACGTAGTCCCTCTTGGACGAACTCTGTTATCAATGGCTTATGTTTTCATGTGTTGATGATTGACATGTTCCCCTTCTTTACAACATGCAAATGTATTCACTTATGTTCTTTTAAAAATGCAATTTAACACATCATCAAAGTAAAAGGTCTTGGAAGGGTCCTTCGTCACACCCGGACCTAGATCAAGTGGTATCAGAGTGGTCTTTATGTTGATGTGAATTGTAGTGTGAACAACGGAACGTGCAGCGACAGAGGATGAAAAAGCGATGTATGAGACCATGCTTAAAATTTCCAAAAGGGTGGAAATCATGTATGAAACTCCACAGAAAGAGACAAAGGAAAAGGAGCGATTGCAACTTTAGTTGCAAGCCACGGAAGAGGCCATGGAAGAACTGAAGCACAACAAACATAATCTTCAAACAGAGAACGTTGAATTGAAGATGCGTCTACATGATGAGAAAGAGGAGAAACAAATTTTGCTACGCCAACTACAAGCAAAGGACGAGGCCTTGGAAAAGCTACAGCATGACCCATGTGAGGTAAAATGTAATTCTCTGAATTCATGTATGTGTCCTGATGATGATTTCATTGTTTTTGAAAATCATACCATAGGAATTGGCTCCAAACTGTTGAAGAGAATGGGGTATGAAGGAAAAGGCTTGGGCATTAATGGCCAAGGCATTGTCAACCCCATCAAAGTAGAGGAATTACCGTGTCAAACAAGACTTGGGTATGTCAGAAAGTAATTTGGGGAATGTGCCACGACAGTTAGCGAACCACCAACAATAGATGTTACGAAACCCTCATCAGTTCTTTCCAAATCGACAAAGGAGGTTAAAGATGTTGATTTCCTTTCGGTTTCGTCTTCACATAGTATTATTTTTGTTGGAGATGTGGAGATCCCAATTATAGGGACAAACATGAGGCTCCTTACAAGGACAAAGCACAAGAAGGAAGAAGAACTTGGTGTTAATAATCAAGACATAACTCAACCATTGGAGGTTAGGCAAAGACCTCAATTTGCAGGCTCGAGATACACCAAAGGAGAACGCTCAAAGGTGTCATATGCTTCCGAGACATCGTCGAAATGGTGGAGGAAAGAGAATGATGGGAAAACATCCCCATCATCCCATGGTAGTTTCCATTGCAAGGAAAGAGCTAAGGCAAGCCCTCATCGCCATACTTACACCAGAGACAACAAGGAAAGGTATAACCACTTTCGATCTTCGAATGTTTATTTCGATTATGATCATGTTGATAATAATGAACGTAAAACATGGCATCGAAAAACATGCACCTTTTGTGGATTACATAACCATACATTTTCTAAGTGTTGGAAAAGAATGGCAGCACACAAAAGGATGAGGTGTGAAAGACAAGGTACAAAGAAGTTGCATATTACTTTTCATGCTTTTGGAGGACCAAAAGCTCCTCAGTGGGGAGGATTGATCCAAGTGGTGCCAGAGAGACACACAGGACAAAGAGGACTGATGGAAGCTCAAAAAAAAAAGTGCTTGGAAGTTTCTCGAACCAAGTTCAAGTTGTAGATCTCGTCATCTTGATTGCGGTAGTGTGAACGGTTCGTCAATCCGAGTCCGGATGCAAATGTTAGAAGCAGTCAAAGTTGGGTTGACTTTTGCTAACTAAGCAAGCTTAAGGAGGCCACAATTTGGCCTTTTTTGGCGGATAGAATCCGGCCAACTCCAACCAGATTCTAGGCAAAATCATTGCATGGTTAAATTGTCTCCTTTGGCTTAAAAAATCGAATTTCAAAAAGTGTGCATTATTTGTTATTAAAACAAAAAATATAAATAAAGGGGGTCGGGGCCACCAACCCCACCTCCCTCCAACCTACATAACCGCATATATATAAATGTATGGTGGAAGGGCGGGCCACGACCCCTGGCCCCTCCCACGGAACTCATAACCGCAACCACCATATATATAGGGGTGGGCCGGCCCTTGGGGCACGGACCCAACCGCCCAAACACGAAACCTAAGCACCTGCCAATGGGAAACAACAAGAGACATGCGGCAGGCCGCCTAATGTAGACCCGAACCCCTTATAAAAAAAAATCGTTCATTTTAAAATTATTTTTGTATAACAAAAGGGAGGGGTGGGGTTTGACCACCCGAAATCGCCTCAACTAATATGCCAACATTACCATTGCACCAAACAGATTTCTTGGGTAATCCCCCCAAGAACTTTTAAAAGAACCAAGTTTTTTTAGTGCACGGGCAAATGGAGGAACCAGGAGCGGGCATGAATTTCGAGATAGAGGAGGCAGAATCTTGGCATGCAGTTCAAGGCAACATTTTGCAAGAGGGGTGAAAATTCACTTTGTCAGAATTTGACAAATTTAATATGGTTTCAGCACTCCTCGATGCCACGAATGCAATGGCGTTGTCCATGTCTCCATCAAAGTTCTGCATTTTTTGGCCATTTTCAGTATGAGGGTGGAACCATGATCGCTGCAAAAACAGGGAGTGGAACCATCATCCTTGCAATTTTCTTGAGGAGGTAATTTTTCTCCATGTCGGAATATGGTGAAATTTACAGTCGTTTTTCATGGTTTTCCACAGGGATTGCAATGGCAAGGTCAGATTTTCGTTTGCAGTTGCAGATTTCCAGTCCACCCATGGAGTAGAATCTTTGAGGAATCTAGGGGGAATCTAAAAGATTCCTTGAGCCCAAAATTCTCAATTTTTCATAATTCAAAAATTGGACAGTCAATTTTACACTATTTGACGCCACAAATTTGATGGTGCGTTCATATTTTCTCATTCTCTCATTCTATTCTTCAGCCAATTTTCTATGTGGAATGTAAGTGTCAACATCCATGTGCGAGCAGTTATGCGATTGACGCCGTGAGATAGATGGTCCGAATAGCTTCAACAGTTTGACATCCGCTTCTTTAGATGGCCCTTGGTTGTAAGGTATATGCAGTGTTCATGTACTTATTTTGCCATGCATTGTGCTACACAGGTCCTTGATTAATGTTTGATGTGGAATCTTGTTTCTTACTCGTTTTTATGATTCTTGCTTGATGTGACGCGGAATTGTCTATGTGATGTGCTTGTTGTCATGATTTGTCATGTTATGTTTTGAGATCCCTTTGTTGTATGTTGATGGGATACTCATGTGTCGCCATGCATGTTTGCATTGATATCCCTTTTATGCCATGTTGGCGGATGCTCATGATCATCATGCATAAGTTTGCGTCATACTTATAGGAGTCCTTTTTGACTGAGAGTTCCTGTAGGGGAACATCTATTGGAGCCACTCCTGCATGAGGGCATTTTCCTTGTATGATAGTGACATCACCTCTTATGTACATCATCAAAATTGACAACACTTAATGCAGTAGCCTACACCATCTTGACACTGGGGCTGGAAGATGTAGTCCCTCCTGGACGAACTCCATTATCAATGGCTTATGTTTTCATGTGTTGACGATTGACATGTTCCTCTTCTTTACAACATGTTGATGTATTCACTTATGTTCTTTTAAAAAATGCAATTTAACACATCACGAAAGTAAAAGGTCTTGGAAGGGTCCTTCGTCACACCCGGACCTGGATCAACAAGGAGCCATCGAGATTTGTTTGAATATGGCTTTCATCATGAAGGTAAGGTGGTAGGTTGGGTAAATTCAGGTGATATGAAAAAGATTTCTCCTGTTAAGAAATACCTTCTATCTTTTGTGAAAGAGATTCAAGTGCTTATCTTTTCTGTTGCACATTATTATATATCAATTGTAATTGCTCTTATCTTTATGTTTGTAGGTTGGGAAAAAATATGGCTTCATTGGAAATTATATCATTACATTTAGCCTTGAACTTCTAGATGATTAGGTTAGGAGTAGGCTTAGCCGCACTTAGTTTTCCTTTCATTGCATCCATCCTCTATCCTACTCTCGATCAAGTCTTTGCATTTGTTTGTTTTCTTATCCCACACATTGTTTTATGTCCTGCCTCCATTTTCCTTGTTCTTTTGATTTTATTTTGTTGTTTTGTCATGTATTTTCTTTTGTCATTTTGTTTAGTAATAGTTTACATGAAATATTCTCCTGTTTGGCTCGAAACACAATGACAAAAAACTTTAAAAGGGAAATTGTGATGATGAATAATTTGTCACCTCTTCTTTATCTTGGGTTTATATATCTTTAAAGTGAATGATATCTAAATGGAAAGTACGATCCACTTGAACGAAATCCTTTGGTTGAACTATAAATCCCATATCTATTCTAGGATCCTCATTCCTCAACTCAGTATTGTAAGTAAATAGTGTACTTTTTCTTGTTGATCTAGTCTAGTAGATAAAGGATAAGGGGCAAATACAAATCGAGAAAACCAATATCAAATGTCATGTAAATACTTCTATGAAGGGGACATCTCCTCTGCTTTCAATAAGTCAAGATCCCTCTTCCACCCATTGAAAATAAGAAGTGTCGAAGCAAAGTATTATGAAATAAATAAATAAAGGGTGAAAGAAGAGAAAGGCTTCCTGTGCAGGGAGGTGAAGCAAGTGACTTCGCCTAGGTAATGTTTAGGCTCGCTGGTACTGAAGTAATGCTTGTGCTTTTGTAGTGACTATGTCGGGGTACTATCTAGGCCTATTGGAAGTGGAGAAACACTAGAGATCAAACTCATACTTTGAAAATCTTAAACTCATTGCTGCATATTACCCTTTCCTAGATTGAAACAATCGTGATTTGGTAAGCCTTGATATGTGTTTAAAAAAGTAAGGGAATGGAGGGGACTATATATCTAACTAGGTTAAGAAAGGAAGCCAAGTCAATCTGCAAGATGAATCAATACTTCCTGAAAGATGGACACCTTTCACTTAAAGAATCAAATGTAAATAGATAATTTGGAGTTCTACCAATGTGTCACCAAGTGTCGATGTTGTGATCAACACCCTCCTAAATTTTGCACAAACTTGAATTTAGGAGCCTGCTAAGGATCTTACGATCTATCATCTTATCATTACTCCAAGGTAATTTTATTTTTTGTAAACTGTTTAAGTCTTCTTCCTAGTTTCAAACTGTTAAGACACTTTCACACACATGCTCAGTCTCTTACGAGTCCATGAATGCACTTCTTTTGTGAAAGATTAAATAAGCATAGCCCCATCCATCAAGGAAGTGCCTATGAAATGTTTAATTGATGTTGATATTCAATGCATGTTTTCATTGACAGTTTCCCTCACTTTGATTGTGTTTTTATTTTTATTACGGTGAGTTTTCTCAACCGTCATTTTTTCGCACTTTTGCTTTCAGAAGTGTTGCTTTCACAATTTATTTGTTTATTTTGCTCATTTTCACTTTAATATGTGTTTTCTTCATGTTATATTCACTCTGTCATGTGTTTCTTTCAATTTCGTTCACATTTTACAAGTGTCGTCTTCATGTTTTCCCCCTGTCGTAGGTGTCGTTTTTGTTGATTTCACTCTTGTATGTGTCACACCTTTGCACAAAACCAAAGCTAGTTATGGAACACTCTTCTACATTACAAGGTATTACATACCATTAGAATGTGCACTAAACACATTCCTACATCTTAGTGCACATTTTTGTCACAATCGTCATAGTTGTTGCAACTTGTGTTCTTAGTGTCATAATGTGTTGCTTCAACTGTCACACTTAGAAATACGTGTCACTTTGATTTCGTTTTAAGGTGTGATTATTACCCATAAGTCTCGTGTATCATTCTAGCTTGGTTGATGGAATTTAAATGTGTGATCCATGTTTGAGTCATGTTCAGATGCAATTCTCTCTTTCACTTTGTTGGTCTCACACTTAACCATTTTTTAGCCCTTCTTGGTCCTTCAGCTCAATGCAAGTTGTAAAGGCATTCCCCCTTTGACTAGGTCATGAGTGCAACTTATTCCTGAGCCTCATTGATGTATCTTTTCCTCCCATACTTATGAACTATGTATTTTGTAATGTCTCCTACCTCTAATAGTGCATTAGTACTTCTTAGGATAACTCACCTAGCCTTTTGTTGCCTCCCTCAGCGAAAAGTGCAATCCAGATGTATAAGCAACCACTATTGGAGATGAAAAAGAAAACTTCAAAACAATGAAGTGCACTCCAAAACAACAAAGAACACTTCAAAACAATGAAGCACACTTCAAAACAACAAAGCGCACTTCGGAACAATAAAGGATCCTTAGTATCTTCATAAGGTGCATGGTGCACTCATGAAGCACAAAGCATGAAGCTTTAGAGTGCATGGCACACTCACAAAGCATGAAGCTTTAGAGTGCATGGCGCATTCATGAAGCACAAAGCTTTAGAGCGCATGGCGCACTCATGAAGCATGAAACCTTCATCCTTCCCTCTTTCCTTAGGGTTCATGGTGCAATCACAAAGCGTGAGGCCTTCATTTAAGTGCACTCCTTCGACTCAAATAATTGTGCTCTTCTAATTCCTCTTGAGCGCATTAACGCATTGGGATGGCTTGAATCTTGACCCCTTCATCCCTTTGGTGTGTTCCCTTGCACCGTTCTTTTTTCCTTGAGCGCATGAGAGCACCCTGAACACATGAGTATTTTCCACTTCATCCCTTCGAAGTGCACCCTTCCACCCTCTTAGCCTCTTTGAGTGCATGAATGCACCTTGAACCCACAAATGATTTCCCTTCATGCTTTGAACCTGCACCCTGCACCATTGAGCTCTCTCTCTCTCTCTCTCTCTCTCTCTTTTTATTGAGTGCACAAGTGCACCTTGAAGTCCTCTTGTGAGCTTTGACCCTTCATTTCCTTTAGCATTGTAAAAATTAACAATGGATCCTTCCTAAGCCATTGGTGAGTTTGAATGTGCCCTCCTAATCAAGCCTCCTTCTTTTTATTCTCTCATAGGCCTATCATGAGCTAATCATTCCATGAGATAGGTAGTGATAGAATATATTTTTTTAGACTAATTTTACCTTGCCATGAATGATATTCATTAGCAGGAGTACTATCTCAACATGACAAGGTGATGCTCAAGGAATACATTAAAGAATATGAACAAAGAACACTTGTAGAGAAGAAGCACAAAGAAGAACAATCATGAAGACATGAAGTAGATCATGGACCAAGACAAAAGGAAAACATTACATGATGACTCATATGATTCCCATATTGATCAAAGACCCTTTGGAGGGTGAAGATAAGCAAAAAAGCATATCTTCCATGAATATGAAGCATAGATCATATGTGTCATCAAGAATGTAAGATGAAGTAGCAAGGAAGACAACTTGGCATTGCCACATCATCATGAAGTCCATGCCATCATTGTCAAGTCGTAACTTGTACAAGTGTCATCATAATAGTCAATGTGTGTCCATGTGTCAGGCCACATCATCATGTGGAATGTAATGATGTATTATCAAGAAAAGGACAAAATATAACATGTGGAAGTCCAATAGTCATATGTGGAATATGAAGAGTCACATAGTCATATATGGACAAAAGTCACATGAGGAAGTTCAAAAGTCACATAGAGAATTCTAAAGGTCATTAGAAGTCCAAGAGTTATGAGGGTAGTCCAAGAGTCATGACGATATGAAAGGTCATTCCTCTTGTTATAAAAGTATCATCATAACTCAAGAAAAAGGCTTTTGGAGGCTTAAGCTTTGGAGAGCTAGTCTTGGCTTCTCTACTTGGCACAGGAGAGAAAACTATCCTTTAGAGAAGCAAGAAGTGACTTAATGTTTCACTACTGGAACTAGTGCCTCACCATCGTAATTATGTACTTCAATTTTTCACCTTATAATTGAAGCTCGATGAGACAACACATTTTCATGCATGTATTGTGAATGTCTTAGGACTATTCTTTAGATGTTTTCTATGTATGTTTTGTTCATATGTACTAAGGAAATTGAACTATTTTGGTGGCCTTGATACTTATTTTCTTGAAGGTGTTATATGTGGTTAATGATCGTTGTGTCTATGTGAACTATTTCACTAGATAACTAACAATTATTTTATTTGCTTGTGTGTCTCTCTTAGGTTAGTACTATTACCTACTTATAGAGGCTCTCTTTTGTCTCCCCCCCTCGTGAAAGTCTCCTCTTATAAATTACAATCGGTGTTTCACAATGCCAAATTATTTGTTTGTTCAAGGGTTATGTATATAATCTCTTATGTTATTCATTGAAACCAAGGCGAAACTTAAAGTTATGGTGGATGGGTAGATACTCTAGATGGGGCTCCTACTCCAAACAATGTGAGGTCAAATTGGGACTTCATCGGGGAGACCCCATGTATGTTGGCGATATCCAGCACTATCAACACAACGACAACACTTGGTGAAAAAGTGAAAGAACCCCAACTTCTCTGTTTAGGTCTTACCTTTATGCACACAGTTTCAATCCTTCAGGAAGTATTGCTTCACTCAGTGGATTTAATTGGATTCTCCATTCAACCCAATTATAGATGTAGTCTCTTCAATTCTCTGACTCAACCAAACACGTTACAAAACTTACCATATCACAATTAGTTTGATCCAGGATAGGGTAATATAGTAATAGCGAGTTAAAGATAATCAGAGCCTTAGTTTTCATCTATGGTGTTGCTATGCTACCAACAGGCTTTTTCAATACCCTGATGGAGTCATTACAAGAACATTGTTATAGATATGACTTGAAAATATATGATAATAGAAATAAACCCAATAATTGTAAATAATCATCGGAAATAACAAGATCTGAATATAGAAATGCTTCAATTTATTAATCAAACCCTTAAGGTAGGGTAACACCATACATTCACTCTTTAAGGAAGGAGAACATTGCACAAGCCATATGCTTGTCCATACAATATTCCTTGACATCTCTCAATGGGGAGTCTCCAGCCTCTATATAGGCCTCATACATAAATTACCATGGTTCCCTCAATACCATCTATCTAATACCATGGGCTTATTACATTATTTCTAACTACTTGTGGTCCCTTACATGATACGGGTTAACCACTTTATTTATTACTATGGCCCATCCCATTATTACATTATTCCCTTGGGTACCTCCCTCTGTACCCCATACTATCCCCCTAGGTATACTACATTCCACCCCCCTTAAACATGTTTCGTCCCCGAAACATAAGAAGAACACAAATAATAAGATCTACTCAAAAGAGTAGTCCACTGGTACCATGCACGTGCATCTAGCCATCCAAGAGAAAGGTGAACCCTCGATCTAGCTAGTGCCTCGCTCGCTTGAGATGGAAGTTGACCTTGGCGGCTCTTCTGTGTTGTTGTGTTGTGGGTGGATCATCGGCCCTCTCTATCTGTCATGCGGGGGTTGTTGTCCTTGTTTCTGATTTGTTGCCATCGTGTTGGTTGTTTTCTTGCGGGGTGATGTGGGTGTTGATATGCTGAAGTTTTAACCAACGGTGTATCTTTCTTTAATTCACCACATAATGGAGCCTGATTGGTATCTGGTACATGCTATGGTTCCTGCTGTTGTTTCTTATCTTCTAATATTACTTCAACCACTGAGTCCTCATCTGATATATCAATACCTATAACATTTTCTGCTTCAACCTCCTTGGACACTCCCTATTTTTCTGGTACCTGGTTTGATGTTTGTGTTTGATTTTCAACCATCAAAGGCTCATCATATAATGTGTCAATGTCATTAGAGCTTTGTGCTTCTGCCTCCATAGTCTCTGCTTGGGTCTTAATGGAAATATCCTACAATGTAATTTTCTTCCTTTTATACCAGAGCTTCATGAATTTTTTCTGCACATTAATATTTACAGTACCCATAGATTCCATCGAAGGATATCCCAAAACAACATCCATGTTATCCATATATGAAGTATAAAAATCACAATGCAACACATACTTAGCCATAGAAAGCTTCAAATCTTTATAAACTTGAACATCCTCATTATCAACCTGTGTGTTTTCAATGTGTTTTGCTGGAACTTGCAATTTTTTTGCCAAATTAACATTGATAAAATTATGCTTACAGCGAGGATTTATAGACACAATGATCTTCTCCTTCTGAATCAATCCATGATCCTGTAATAAGAAGATACCAGTAGAAAATAACCCTTTATGTTTCTTGGTTTCCTTCTTTCCTATAAAAATAATATATTTGCTAGGTTTTGTGGTTTCCTCATTTCTAGTATGAGACCCTTTATCCAAAAGTAGTTTTTCAAATTCTTCATATGAGAAATCGAACTTCTGGATACCAAGTGAGTACCACCATATGGCAGCCTCGTCTTTCACATTATGCCATAGAAAAATTCTCCAATATTTCTGATGGTTTTTCTTAAGATTTTTTTATGAATTCTTCAATAGTAGGACCATTATCTTTCCCTGTAAAAAATGCTTGCTAGAATCCATGAAGAGGGTTTTGAAAAAAAAATCATTTACTTGGCGAAAATTTAAAGTGGCCACAGTTTAGTTAATATTGCTTAGAATCCCTATTATGACATATTTTCGGAAATGGACACAACCATTCTGCATCTTTCCGTGTGATAGAAATCCTGATCCAGGCATTGAAATTTCATATTCGCATTGCAACTGTCCTGCCGTCGCAAAAAAATTTCTGAAAAAAGAGTCGATTTTAAATCAACGATATCTCCCTCATCTGGACTTCGCTTCGACTGATTTGTTTTTTGAAATTGGATATTTTTTGGCAAGGAACCCAAATCTGCAATTAGATTATGCAAATGTTGACCCAAAACATACAAATCAGATCTGCAAACTCGTCGCCCAAAAAATGTCTGCAACATAGCTTATTTTTAAATCAGCGATATCTCCCTCATCTGGGCTCCAATTCGGCCGATTTTTTTTAAAAATTGGGTTTTTTTTTTTTGCAAAGAACCCATATCTGCAATGAGATTCTGCAATTTTTGCACCAGAACGTACAGATCTGATCTGCAAACTCGCCACCCTGAAAAATGTCTACAAAAATAATAATAATAAAAAAATTTCTGATTTGCCCAAGAAAGTGCTCCGATACCACTTGTTATAGATCTGACCTGAAAATATATGATAATAGAAATAAACCCAATAACTGTAAATAATTACCAGAAATAACAAGATCTGAATTGAGAAATTCGTCACTTTATTAATCCAACCCTTAAGGTAGGGCAACACCATACATTCACTCCTTAAGGAAGGAGAACACTCCACAAGCCATATGCTTGTCCATACAATATTCCTTCACATCTATCAATGGGGAGTCTCTAGCCTCTATATAGGCCTTGTTATCACTCAGGTTGTCCCTCAGGTTGGAGTAAAGGGATACGGCCGAGGTAACCACAAACCAACTTTGGACTGCAGGTTCTAGCCCACCTGCAATCAGAGAGGGCTCTCTCTTTCTGATTTAGCTCTGTTGATGATGATTTTAGGCTAGCTATTGAGTTCTAGGGTTTCGTTTGTGTTTTGGTGGGAAGATTGATGTTTTCAGGTAGAGAGGCAGGTATAGTGTGAAAGTTTCAATCCATTGGGCATGGAGTCAAGGAGTAAGACTGCTGGTGTGTTTTCTTGGTCACAGGAGGAATAAGGAGCAAGGTGCTACACACGAAACAATTTTCAAAGTCTAAAGGATGGAAAGAATGCTAAGGAAGGAGAGGCAATTAAGAATCTCTAAATCAGTTTAACACAGAAGGGCGGATGAGCTCTATCTAAGGGTAGTAAAGAATCCCTAGATAACTGTCAAACACATGTGAATTAGGGTAAATATGAGCCACGGGGAATTCATATTCATGTCCAATTAATTTTAGATGAAAACATAAAGAAACAACAGAAATTGAGCGTAGAGTGCAGTTAAACAAGTTCTAAGCTAATCTTTCTTTTTGCTATTTAGATGGTGAAAAATGAAAACAGAGGTAAGAAGCACTTATTGATTCATGTTGCAGCACAAGAATTCCATCATTTAGTCTCCAGAGACCATTAACAACACATCAGATAGTCATTCCCCCAATCTCTTTAGCAATCTTTGATTAAAGAAAAAGTCTCAGACATACAGTGCGAGTCTCTCATGAAAAGTTATCAATCGACCAACCCTTGAAACAATACAGAGGGTGGTATATATAGGGAAAATTCTCTAAAATTGTTTATTACAGCTATGACCTAAACAGGTCTGAAAGTAAAAGATTACTTTAACCTAAACCTATCAGAAATAAATGCAAGAAAATATCTATGGGCTGCGCTGAGGGCAGCCGTATCAAAACTGAATTAATGCGTTGTCCTTGGTGGCTCGGTGCAGTGCTTCTGCAATAACTGTGCATGGACTTCTGCTCCATTGTAGTTCAGTGGCTTTAAGTGCTTTAACTGTGATTTGAGAGCTGGGATGGGCTTCCACCTCCTGATTTGACTTTGTTGGAGGCCATTCAATGTTGACCTGCTTTGGGAACTGAAGATTTTCATTAAAAAATTTAACTGATACTCTTTGCCGCTTCATCCTTCCTCTGATACTCTTTGACGAACGAATCGGGCCGGTTCTCTCTTTCGCTGTGGGTCAAATCAAAACTTAATGGCCACTGTTCGGCCCTCTGTTTCCTTTAGAACTATCTTTTGATCCTTTCTGTATGCCTCACGAAGAAAAACGGGTCATTCGGCGCCTTTTGGGCTTGCTGGGGGCTGCGCAATGAGGGGCTTTCCACTTCGGCCCTTTTCCCGTAGCCATGCACGATTAGCGCTAGGCGCTAATCGCGCATGAAAAACTGCCTCAGAATTTGAATCCGGGCTTCCTAAGCACGATTTTCGCCTTTCGCCTCAAAATTGATGATGACGTCAGCATGACGTCAGTGGGTGGGACCATGGTACGGCGGATGACGTGGCAGGATGACGTCAGCAGGGTGACGTCAGCATGTACGGTGGATGATGTGGCAGGGGTGACTCGGCAGGAGGCCGATATTGTGCAGATAACATGGCGCGGTGACGAGGCAGACACGTAGAACTGGATAAGTGACATGGGGCGCGTATGCAGAAGGCGGAAAGCGGTTTCATCGGACCGCTTTCTGTACGAGGGCGGTATCCGTCAGAGCCCTTCCGATGCAATAGAAAGTGGACAAGTGTCTTTTGTACGGTGGAGAAACCGCCTCGCCATCGGAAGCTAACGGCTGAGTAGCGGGGCGCCTCCGAAATCGCCGAGAGCCGTCGGATGGGGAGGGCCCGATCCGACGGTGGACGGAACAGGTGAATCGGCGGGGGGATAATGGACGGGCGCGCGAATATTCAGATCTTCATAAACGCCGTGGGGAGGATTTATACTTTGGTTTTGTGGGTTTATACAAGCGGGGGAAAACAAAATTTAATGTTTAATAACACTTTAAACATTATCTTTGTGCAAATGAATGCGGAGGGGTAAAATTATAGGGTTTTAAGGACAGCGAGGTGGGTAAAGGTTCTTGGTCTAACCAGAGGTTTAGACCAATCCCAGTTTCATGACACGGGTGGGTTCACACTAGTCCTAGGTGGACTACTGTGTCCCAGAACTGAAAAATACATAGCTATAGTGCTATGAGGTGAGGTATGTACATAGGGGAGTTATTAACATAGATTTAGTAGGGGTAGGGAAAAACAGATAGGGATTTACATAATAGAGTTAGTGGTTAATATGAAGATGATGAGAAAGTGCTAAGGTAAGGAACCTTAGGCTATTTTGGGGAAACAGAACTTTGTGAAAGAAGAATGGAAATCCTTGAGTGAGGCAAATCTTCACCAAGGCCAATGTTATGGAACATGATGAGACTAAGAGGCTCAAACAGATCTTGACCTCTTTGGGAAAATTAGTGAGTGATTTGGGGAATAAGAAGAGAGGGGAGTTAGTTATGTCCAGTTTGAGTTCCTCCAGATGAAAAATTGCATCTTGAATGTGATCTGAAAAGATATAACACTTAGAACCACAAAATTGATCATGGATCATCATTCTGCAACTTCGAAAACTGCCTACCCAGCCTACTTTCCTAACATTTTTTCTTCTTTTGGTGGGTGCATTTAGACTTGCAGACCCAGCTTTACAATTTTTTCTTTTTTTCTGTTCTCCTATCTAAGTCTATACTTATTTCTGCCAAGGGCCCAGATTAAGCAGTTGGGCTCCTTTGATTCTCTACCTATCTACAGATCTGCCGAGATTAAGCTGTTTGGATAGATATCATTTTCTATTTTCTAAAACAGGAAATTGAAACCTAGGGAGGCCAAGATTAAGCTGTTTGGCCTTCCCTTTTATAGAACATTCTTTTAAAAATGGTTAAGTCACCAAAATTTGGAACTCAGGAGTGGCATTTGGACTAGCACACTTCATGGCTTCTTCTTTGGTCTCTTCTGGAAATATGGAACATTGCAGTATGCAAAGTATGACATATTTGGCATGTAAAATGTCAATCATGAAAAATAAACACATGTTGCAACAGGAGGCTAACATTGGCTCCACTTGGGGATGGCTTTTCCTTGTGAAAAGCCAAGAACAGCAGGTCAGACTGCCTTGATCTTCTGTGGTTGCTGTGGATTGAAGGAGCTTCTTCATGCTGGCTGTTAGATAATTGAAACTTTGTAATATGAACACCCTTCTCCTTAACTGAAATATTGTGGAATGCATAGCACTGCCTGCTTTCTTTTGCGTGCTTGCTATTATGTAGAATGTTGCTTGAGCATTTCCTTTGAAACATTCTCAAAACATGGATCAAAAACTGATGTGTTTGCTTTACTTTTGCTTTGACCAAGGGTGCTGATATGAACTAAAATACTCCTCTGTTTTGATATTTTCGACTGAAGATTGTAAACAACTCCCCTTTACCATGAATTGTTGTTATGTGATTGTGCCACTCTTGCTGTTTTGTCGAAATTAGTACAGAGACAGAGCTTTTTAAAACTGGAACACTTGTATTGGTTGTGTCTTCACAAGATTTATTACTGCTCCTCTAACATTCAGAAAAATAAAACAAAACACTAATATATACAAATATGACTGTACAAAAGATGCATACAAAGCTGCACTGTATCCCTTAAAAGGGATCATGGTAATGTTTCAGCATACGACCATTGACAGGGCCTTCTTCAGCAGAACTATCCTCTACAGACTTGAGAAAATAAGTGTTATTTCCCTGAACAACAGAAATAATGAATGGTCCCTTCCATAAAAAATCAAACTTGGCATGTTTGCCCTTGTCTTCTCTTCGTGAGTCCCATCTTAGAACTTTGTCACCAATGTAGAAATCCTCAGCTTTAACTCTCTTATCAAACATCTTTTTGAGTTTTTCTTGCAAAATTTGAGCTCTGTCATAAACTTTTTCTCTGGTTTGCTGAAGATGAATGGTCTGATTAATCCTTCTTTGAATGTCATTTGGTTCAGCCTGAATTTCCTGTAACAGTCTGATAGTAGGAATGCCCAGGGATGATGGAAATCTGGCCTCCATGCCATATACCAGCTCATAAGGGCTCATTCCAATGGATTTCTTGCTTGAAAGTCTGTCTGCCCATAGGGCATTTACCAGCTTTTTGTGCCAGTTCTTCTTGTTCTCTTCTAGCACTTTCTTTATGATGTTGATGAGGCTTTTGTTAGATGATTCGGCCAAGCCATTGCCTTGAGGGTAATAGGCTGTAGAGTGGCCCAAGGTAATATGAAATTTGTGGCAAAAACTAACCATCTTTTTGGATTTGAAGGTAGCAGCGTTGTCAGTGATAATTTTCTCAGGGCAACCAAATCTGGAAAGGATATTGCACTCAAGAAATTGGATGATGATGGTGTCATTGGCTTGCCTGCAGGGGACGGCTTCAACCCATTTAGTGAAATAGTCGGTGGCTGTTAGGATCCATTTGTGCTGACCAGAGGAAGAGGGATGGATTTCTCCAATGAAGTCAAGACCCCATTGTTGAAAAGGCTTTTCGGTTGAGATGGGTTTCAGGGGCAGGGGCAACAACTTTCTTTTGCCCTCAAAGATTTGGCATTTGTGACATGACATGGCAAACTTCTTTACATCTAAAAAAAGAGAGGGCCAATAGAAACCAGCTCTTAAGATTTTATCAGCAGTGGACTTCCAATATAGATGTCCTCCACAGTCACCTACATGGAATTCTTTCATGACTTTGTTAGTTTCACTCATGGTTAAACAATTAAGCAATATACCTTCATGATTTCTCCAAAATAATGTACCATCTATAACACAAAACTTTAAAGCTTTCATTTTCAAAAATCTTTTCTTGGTTCTGGACAATCCTGCGGGAGAAAACAGGTTTAACAGTACAAAACATATATCAGCATACCATGGAGATTGCAAAAAGGTCTCACTAATCTGTGGAGTCGCCAGCTCCTATTCATTGTCCAGTTAGTTAATGTCTAAGGCTTGAAAGTTTGTTTTGGACATCAGTTTGGCTAAACCTTGTCCCTTTATCAGCTTGGTTGGTTTTATTTCTATGTCATACTCAAGGATGTTTGCTATCCACTTGCCTCTTTTGCCTTCTAATCCCTCTTGGGTTAGTATGTCTTTTACAACAGCACTTGGGACATAGGCAATCACATGTGAATATAAAATGTACACTCTGAAATCCTTGATGGCCTTAACGAGCGCATAGGCCTGCTTTTCCATGATTGGGTACTTCAAAGGGGTGTCTCTTAAGGCTCGGCTGAAAAATGCAATCGGCTTTTCAGCTCCCTGTTCATCCTTTTGCAAAAGGATAGCAGCTATAGTATGATCAGATGCAAAAGAAAAAATGATAAAATCTTTGTCAAATTGTGGGCTGGTGAGGACAGGGGTTTGGGTTAAGGCCGTTTTGATACTCTCAAATGCTTGCTTGGTTTCAAGAGACCATTTTACCTTGACATCCTTTTTTAACATATTGTTTAATAGTCGTATCAGTTCAGCTAGATTTGGGATAAATCTTCTTAAGAAGTTGAATTTTCCAAGGAATGCTTGCAGCTCTTTTATGTTTCTGGGATAAGGGATTTGGAGGATGGCTTGGATTATTTCAGGATCTATTCTAATCCCATCTTTTGATATGATGTGGCCAAGTAGTTTGCCTTCTTTAAGGCCAAACAGGGACTTCTTGGGATTTAAGGAAATGCCATATTTCCTACATGTTATGAATATTTGCCTCAAGTGCTTGAGGTGTTCTTCATCAGATTTGGAAAATGGGGTGAGATCATCCAGATAGACAACTAGGAAGTCATGTATTTCTTTGGCAAAAGCAATATCCATTGCTCTTTGAAAGGTAGCACCAGCGTTTTTAAGTCCGAATGGCATCTTAACATACTTAAATGTTCCCCACGGTGTGGTAAAGGCTGTCTTGTCTTGGTCATCTGGGTGAACAAGTATTTGATTGAAACCTGAAAAGCCATCTAGCAAAGAGATTCTAGATGACCCCACTACTCTTTGTAGGATGTGATCCATCTTGGGCAAAGGATAGTGGTCTTTTAGGGAGACTTGGTTTAAATTTCTCAGATCTACACAGAGTCTAATCTCACCTGTCTTCTTTCTTGTGGGAACCAGATTGGATACCCATTCAGAAAATCTGATAGGTGCTATTATGCCTGCTTCAAACATCCTCTTTACTTCCTTCTCAACCATGGGAAGAAGCATAGGGTTAATTCTTCTAAGTTTCTGTTTGAAAGGTTTCTGGTTTGGTTTTAAGGGAATGGTGTGTTGAATTATTGAAGTGTCATAGGACTTCAAGTCCTCATAACTCCAAGCAAATACATCTTGGAACTCTTTAAACAAATCAATGTACTTGGGCTTTTGATCGGGTGGTAAATTTTTGGACAATTTGATCATTTTGGGATTCTCTGCTGTCCCAATGTTGTGTTCTTCTATAGCAGCGTTCAATGGTTGTAATTTTGGATTTCTGGGAACATCATTAGCGTCAAACATGTCTTCTAATGGGGTTAGGCCAGCAGGCAGAAAATTGTCCTTTAAGTCAATGATCTCTGCCTCTGTTTTGGCAATTTCTTCCAAATGCATTTGTTTTAGCCGTTCTATGTTTGTTTTGTCAAAAGCAGTGGGGTTTAGGATTTGTTTGGTTGTTGCAGCTGTTACAGCCTGCTGGTTTTCATTTGTTTGCTGTTGGACATCATTCATAGCATCCATGTCAATGTTGATATTCGAAAACTCCTGCTCAAGGGTGAGGAAATTGTTGATCTGGGCATCATTTTCAAAAACTTGCCAATCTTTAACGTTATTTGGGACAGCAGGCCTATGTTTTATTTTGGCAGTAAAGTGATGGTTTGGCTCAAAAGGAAGCTTACATGTACTAGCAAAGGTGGCTAGGCTGTGTGCATGAATGTTATGCTCTCTTGAAATTTTGGCCAGCTTGAATTCTGTGAACGCATTAAGTATATTAGTGGCAGCAGTCCTATAGGCCCTCATTCTATTGTCATTGGTTACAAAATTACCTTTCATCTGCTGTATGATTAAGTCAGAGTCCCCTAAAATAGACACTTTTGCAGCTCCTAGAGCTTTGAGTAGTTTAAGGCCTAAAAGCAGAGCCTCATATTCTGCCATGTTATTTGTGCATTTGAAATTCAGTCTGTAGGCATGACCTTCCGCATGATTGTTATGTGTATTGTGAATCCATACACCTGCCCCTGCTCCTAACTTGTTGACCGAGCCATCAAACTCTAAATACCATGTGATTTCTTGCTTGTGTTTAGTACTGAGAGTTTCAGTCATTCTTGCAGCGGGCAGATTTGAAATTTCTATTTGGGGAGGTTGTTCTAGGATGCTAGTTGCATTAATTGTTGTGACAGTCTCATGGGTATGTGCAACCGATTCTTCGTTGATCTGTGTTTGTTGTTCTAGAGCCAAAGGCTCATCAACAGTTGGAGAATTTGTATTGTCATTAAACAAAATAAAGGAATCCATATCAGAATGGATTGAGTGAATGGGAAAATTTTCAGGCTTACTCTCACTACTTACCACATATTTCATGAGTGTTTCTCTGTACAATCTCTTTGGTTGCCCAAAGACTGAAATAGTAGCATAGGAGAGGTCTAGTTGAAGGGATCCTTGGAGCTTTGCTCCCCATGATCTAGACAGGAGCATACCATATTTTGGTGGGATGTTAGCCACCACCACATCCATGAGGATGGTCTTATTGGGATATTGGACTAAGGAGACACACAAGTCTTTAATGAGGCCTAAACAATTGACTTGAGTCAAATGAGTACAAATATCTGTAGGGTCTTGTAATATCAAGGTTCAGCTTTTCCATAACTGCTTTGGGCATCAGATTGTGTGATGCTCCTGAATCAAACATAGCGTTGTGCAAAACTTTGTCGTGTATATGCAAACTGGCATAAAAGGGCGGAATAGGTCCATATGTTGTTTTTCCATTAACTTCTGGGCCAAACAACAGTTCAGGGGTATCATCCAGAATATTTACATCATCCTTATTCTCTGGTATTTGAAGTGATCTTTGAATTTGTTGCCTATATACATCGTGCTTGGCAAGTTCTGAGAGGGGGATGGATATCTTCAACTTAGCTATTTCTGCCTCTAAATTAAATGGCTTTTCCAATGGAGTCTTGGTGTTGATAATGGCAGTTTTTTCTGTTTCATTTGGATTATCTGCTATTTTCTCTTGTTTATCAGCGTTATGGGAATTGATTGCTTGTGGTTTTTTAACTTCAGGAGGGCTTTTTGGAACGCTGTTCGAGTTTTTCTCAGAGGAAGAAGGTGGCCAAAACTGATCTACAGAAGGCTGCGCTTCTGTAATGTCTTCTATAGTCACTTGATGCGGGTTTGGGACAGTTGTATCAGCTGGTTCTATTATGACAGCCTTGCTCTTAATCTTGTTGGGTTGTTTGCCATCCTTTGTTTTGCTAGGTTCAGAAATGTCAATGGTCCTAGTTCTCAGCTTGTATTGTTTGTGTACTTCATACACAGCAGTATCATAACCTTATTTAAAATCAAAAGGCTCACCAGACTTAGTCTGAAATTGACTTAGGTTATACTCATCTTGGTCTTCTTGGCTTAGGAAAGTCTGATGCTCACCCTTTAGATCCATCAGATTCATGTGAGTGTCTTCTGTTTGCTCATTGGATGTAGACCCTTCAACATAGTTATCTTGAAAAGGGGGTCTTATGTCCTGGTCTGGGCTTGACCTACCAACATTTGTGTTCTGTGTTTTCCTAAAATTTTGGTTCCTTATGGTATTGGACTGTTTTCCTTCCCATGATGATCTCCTCTCAACGCTTTCTACTCTTTCTCCCAGCCTTTGTAGGCCACTGATAATAGCATCAAGCTTTTGATCAAAGGCTGAGGGTTCTTCCTTAAAGGTGGTTCTTCTTTCCACTCTAGCTCTGTTTCTTTTGGCAATTAGGTTGGCCTCTACGCTAACAGCAACATTTTGCATATCTGCAAGGGTCTGAGGAGCTCTTTCTTTTAACTAGTATGCCATATCCGGGTCGAATCCGTCAGGGAACTTATACAAGGCAAGGTCGGGTGGGGGTCTTAAGTTCTGTGGTATTTCATTATAGACATTGTTGAACCTTGCACAGTATTCCAAAACAGTCTCCTGAGGACCTCTTTGAATTGTATCATATTCGGCTAGTATGTGAAAGGGGTCTTTCTTTTTCTCCCATCTATTGGTAAAGGATTGGTAAAGCTCATCCGGAGTAGTTATGGAATTTGCAGCAAGTGATCTGAACCAAGTTCTTACATCACCTGTTAAACTTTGAACAAAAATTCTCATTCTCACGCTGTCATCATCTATTTCATAGTTTTCAAAATAGTCTTGCATCTTTTTGGTATGCTGAAGGGCCGTGAAAGGACCGGTACTGTCAAAATAGGTAATTTTAGATTGGTACTCCTGAGGTAAAGCCCCAGGATTAGTGGGTAGTTGTAGGGGTGCATATCTATTAGCCATATTGGCAGGGATAAGTGGGACAACGGGGATAACAGGAACAACAGGGATAACAGGGATACCAAAAGTAACTGGAATAGCAGTTGTGGTATTTGTAGTATGTGCAGTGAATGGAAGTGTGGATGGAGTGCTTTGAGATGTAGATGATGAACAAGGGGAAGTAGGGGTTGAACGAAATAAAACCTTAACAGGAGTTGGAACACAACTTGGGAGAGCTGTTTCAGGACTCAACTCAGCAAAATCTTCTTGTCTTTCTTGCTTCCTAAGAATCTTTGGGATTAAGTTCGGATTGTCCAAAGCAACTGGGGGATTTGGGTATGGATTTGACCTTGTGTATCGTGGATTCTTCTTAGGAGCCAGCTTCTGAATTTGTTTTTTGGTATTTTTCTGGGAATGCTTTTAGAATGGCTGTGTATAGCTTAAAACTAGCATGAAGATTGACTGAAGCAGCTTTTGTCTACTTCTGTCAGTGCAAAGCAAAAACAGTTTCAAAGGCTACTTGGCTGACATTCAGGCTTCATCTATAGTTTTGAGGAATATACAGCAATTAGAAAATTGATTTCTCAGTGGATCCTTCCAACCTGTTACGTGAATTTAACTAAGGAGTCCCCAGTGGAGTCGCCATTATGTTATCACTCAGGTTGTCCCTCAGGTTGGAGTAAAGGGATACGGCCGAGGTAACCACAAACCAACTTTGGACTGCAGGTTCTAGCCCACCTGCAATCAGAGAGGGCTCTCTCTTTCTGATTTAGCTCTGTTGATGATGATTTTAGGCTAGCTATTGAGTTCTGGGGTTTTGTTTGTGTTTTGGAAGGAAGATTGATGTTTTCAGGTAGAGAGGCAGGTATAGTGTGAAAGTTTCAAACCATTGGGCATGGAGTCAAGGAGTAAGACTGCTGGTGCGTTTTCTTGGTCACAGGAGGAATAAGGAGCAAGGTAGCTGCACACGGAACAATTTTCAAAGTCTAAAGGATGGAAAGAATGCTAAGGAAGGAGAGATAATTAAGAATCTCTCAATCAGTTTAACACAGAAGGGCGGATGAGCTCTATCTAAGGGCAGTAAAGAATCCCTAGATAACTGTCAAACACATGTGAATTAGGGTAAATATGAGCCACGGGGAATTCATATTCATGTCCAATTCATTTTAGATGAAAACATAAAGAAACAACAGAAATTGAGCCTAGAGTGCAGTTAAACAAGTTCTAAGCTAATCTTTCTTTTTGCTATTTAGATGGTGAAAAATGAAAACAGAGGTAAGAAGCACTTATTGATTCATGTTGCAGCACAAGAATTCCATCATTTAGTCTCCAGAGACCATTAACAACACATCAGACAGTCATTCCTCCAATCTCTTCAACAATCTTTGATTAAAGAAAAAGTCTCAGACATACAGTGCGAGTCTCTCATGAAAAGTTATCAATCGACCAAGCCTTGAAACAATACAGAGGGTGGTATATATAGGGAAAATTCTCTAAAATTGTTTATTACAGCTGTGACCTAAATAGGTCTGAAAGTAAAAGATTACTTTAACCTAAACCTATCAGAAATAAATGCAAGAAAATATCTATGGGCTACGCTGAGGGCAACCGTATCAAAACTGAATTAATGCGTTGTCCTTGGTGGCTCAGTGCGGTGCTTCTGCAATAACTGTGCATGGACTTCTGCTCCATTGTAGTTCGGTGGCTTTAAGTGCTTTAACTGTGATTTGAGAGCTGGGATGGGCTTCCACATCCTGATTTGACTTTGTTGGAGGCCATTCAATGTTGACTTGCTTTGGGAACTGAAGATTTTCATTAAAAAATTTAACTGATACTCTTTGCCGCTTCATCCTTCCTCTGATACTCTTTGACGAACTAATCGGGCCGGTTCTCTCTATCGCTGTGGGTCAAATCAAAACTTAATGGCCGTTGTTCGGCCCACTGTTTCCTTTAGAACTGTCTTTTGATCCTTTCTATATGCCTCGCAAAGAAAAACGGGTCATTCGGCGCCTTTTGGGCTTGCTTGGGGCTGCGCAATGAGGGGCTTTCCACTTCGGCCCTTTTCCCGTAGCCATGCGCGATTAGCGCTAGGCGCTAATCGTGCATGAAAAACTGCCTCGGAATTTGAATCCAGGCTTCCTAAGCATGATTTTCGCCTTTCGCCTCAAAATTGATGATGACGTCAGTAGGTGGGACCATGGTACGGCGGATGACGTGGCAGGATGACGTCAGCAGGGTGACGTCAGCATGTACGGTGGATGAAGTGGTAGGGGTGACTCGGCAGGAGGCTGATATTGTGCAGATAACGTGGCGCGGTGACGAGGCAGACACGTAGAACTGGATAAGTGACATGGGGCGCGTATGCAGAAGGCGGAAAGCGGTTTCATCGGACCGCTTTCTGTACGAGGGCGGTATCCGTCAGAGCCCTTCTGATGCAATAGAAAGTGGACAAGTGTCCTTTGTACGATGGAGAAACCACCTCGCCATCGGAAGCTAACGGCTGAGCAGCAGGGCGCCTCTGAAATCGCGAGAGCCATTGGATGGGGAGGGCCCGATCCGACGGTGGACGGAACAGGTGAATCGGCAGGGGGATAATGGATGGGTGCGCGAATATTCAGATCTTCATAAACACCGTGGGGAGGGTTTATGTTGGAAATAATACTGAGAGGGGGGGGGTGAATCAGTATTATCACATTAATAAAACTTTTTCATTTCCATAATCAGATTCATATATGCTACTTCCACAACTCCTTATGATTAAGTTAATTAATCTTCAATGAGTGCATTAGAACTTTATCAACCATATTATCAGTTAACAAATGTAGTAACATAGAATAGATCATCACACATAAGGCACACATATGAACACCATGATATAAGGTGGAAACCCAATGCGGGAGAAAACCACCTGTTGCAAGTCATCTCAATCTTCTTCTTAATAAGAAATTCTTTTTACAATATTTGTACTGGTGCAGTCTTATACCAGTACGGGAGCTACAACCCCTTTGCTCTTGTACTAGCCGATCCATTTACTAGTACGCAGGCTGCTACCTGCTACAATGCTCCAAAGATCTCCCTTAGCTTTTGTACTAGCTTAGATACTAGTACGTAGGCGCTGGCCTACAATCTTCTCTCCTCCAGGTACCACGTTTCATCAATTTTCAGACTGGATACACTGAAGCACAACACATAATCTGAAAGGCCACATTTCATCCAATTTTCATACTGGACCCAACAACAACTTTGAAGCTCATAATCAAACAACCTTCTGAATCACCCAATCACCAGATCCATACATATACAATGATATTAAGAGAGTTATCAACCAGATCTAGTACATCAGATCACATGAAGATAAGTCATTTTAAACCGATCCATTCATCCAACAAAACTGAAGTTAATCATAATCATTCACTCAATTACTACTGTTATCTGAACATAATACTAGAACCAAACATCACTTCAACAACCCAGATCATAAAAATGATAAACAGAGATTTTAAGAGAAGTAAGCAGCTTCACCCATGTACTGCCTGCTTACAGTACGCACTCTGCTCAACTGCTCGCCTGCTTACGTACGCACTGTAGTCAACTACTCACCTGCTTACGTACGCACTATACTCAACTGCTCACCTGCTTACCTACGCTCTGTGTCCATTAAACTGCTTGCGGACCTCCGCACTTGCAACCCTTCTGTGCCTGCGTACCGGCGTACCTGAAACTCTTCGTCCCAGCGTATGTACGCACTTTTCTTTCACTGTACCTGCGTACCTTCGGGCATAGATAATTTCAAGACGTCAAGAATAACTCAGACAATCAGGTCTACAGATCTGATCATGCGCCGAAGAGATCTCAATTCATCAGTAGATTCGCCTTATTTAGATCTAGACATTACTCCCAAGAGATCATAATATTTCAGATCTAGCTCTCATAAGATGTTCAACCCAAAAGCATGCTCAAGCCAAATGATCTCCTTTGCTTTATATAGGAAAGCTCTTCCTCAAATCATGGATCAATACCATGGGCCGAAACCATAATAACACAATACCGTCGGCTAAATACCAAGGGTTAAACATAAGAAACCCCACGTGTGTTTTTCTCTGCCTTGAAGTAAGTGAACTGGGGGTACGCACCTCCTGAATGGGATAACTGCGGGTATGTACGCACTTTATGTAACACCGGCCTGCGTGTACGCACCTTATGTAAGGTATACCTGCGTACCCCTTATTTTCTTCAATATCTGATAGCTGATCATCAATCTCTGCTGCTGACTTGTGATCTATCACCTGAATGGGTTTCCATCAAGGACAACACTTTAGCCATAATGCCAACAGTTTATACTTTGGTTTTGTGGGTTTATACAAGCGGGGGAAAACAAAATTTAATGTTTAATAACACTTTAAACATTATCTTTGTGCAAATGAATGCGGAGGGGTAAAATTATAGGGTTTTAAGGACAGCGAGGTGGGTAAAGGTTCTTGGTCTAACCAGAGGTTTAGACCAATCCCAGTTTCATGACACGGGTGGGTTCACACTAGTCCCAGGTGGACTACTGTGTCCCAGAACTGAAAAATACATAGCTATAGTGCTATGAGGTGAGGTATGTACATAGGGGAGTTATTAACATAGATTTAGTAGGGGTAGGGAAAAACAGATAGGGATTTACATAATAGAGTTAGTGGTTAATATGAAGATGATGAGAAAGCGCTAAGGTAAGGAACCTTAGGCTATTTTGGGGAAATAGAACTTTGTGAAAGAAGAATGGAAATCCTTGAGTGAGGCAAATCTTCACCAAGGCCAATGTTATGGAACATGATGAGACTAAGAGGCTCAAGCAGATCTTGACCTCTTTGGGAAAATTAGTGAGTGACTTGGGGAATAAGAAGAGAGGGGAGTTAGTTATGTCCAGTTTGAGTTCCTCTAGATGAAAAACTACATCCTGACTATGATCTGAAAAGATATAACACTTAGAACCACAAAATTGATCATGGATCATCATTCTGCAACCTCGAAAACTGCCTACCCAGCCTACTTTCCTAACATTTTTTCTTCTTTTGGTGGGTGCATTTAGACTTGCAGACCCAGCTTTACAATTTTTTTCTTTTTTCTGTTCTCCTATCTAAGTCTATACTTATTTTTGCCAAGGGCCCAGATTAAGCAGTTGGGCTCCTTTGATTCTCTACCTATCTACAGATCTGCCGAGATTAAGCTGTTTGGACAGATATCATTTTCTATTTTTAAAAACAGGAAATTGAAACCTAGGGAGGCCAAGATTAAGCTGTTTGGCCTTCCCTTTTATAGAACATTCTTTTAAAAATAGTTAAGTCACCAAAATTTGGAACTCAGCAGTGGCATTTGGACTAGCACGCTTCATGGCTTCTTCTTTGGTCTCTTCTGGAAATATGGAACATTGCAGTATGCAAAGTATGACATATTTGGCATGTAAAATGTCAATCATGAAAAATGAACACCTGTCGCAACAGGAGGCTAACAGGCCTCATACATATAATACCATGGGTCATTACCATGGTTCCCTCAATACCATCTATCTAATACCATGGGCTTATTACATTATTGCTAGCTACTTGTGGTCCCTTACATGATACGGGTTAACCACTTTATTTATTACTATGGCCCATCCCATTATTACATTATTCCCTTGGGTACCTCCCTATGTACCCCATACTATCCCTCCTAGGTATACTACAAACATAATCATTGCATCGTTGTCAGTGTTCCTATTCAAAACCCTGACGAGTTTACTTGCTTCACTTCTTTGTGCAAGAATCCTTTCTCTTCTTCGCCTTTTATTTCTTTTATAACTTCACAAATGTGCTTAACCACTTATTATTTTTTTGGGGAAGAATAGGGATCCCGACTTATTGAGAGCAGGGGAGGTTTCTCCTTCAAAGAAGGTTATATATACCTATAATATCAGTTTGATCACTATTGGTTTTCCTCTTTCCTTTCTCTACTTGATTGATTCGATAAGAAAACACCATTCAATTAACAAATCGAGTGTAGGAAGAAATATCCTAAATATATGCAGGCATCATGGTTCTTCTTATGGTTTTCTAGTTGAAATGGACTATATTTTCCATTGAGAAATCATCAACTATGAGAGATGGAAATTCCCAAACAAAGAGGAAAATTAACATGCTAGCCAAGGGTTTCACATCATTAAAAAATTCCTTTCCCAAATTTTAGCCACATCATCTTGAAGCTCATGAAACAACTTCCATGCATAGTCTTATTAAAAAAAATACAATAACTAGGAACACACGACAAGAAAACATTGAAAATGAAAACGAAAAGCATACAATGCAATGCAAACTAACTAAATGAAACCTAACCTAACCTAAACTAATGGTTTAAAGATTGGGACTAAGTAAAATGGAATTTCCAATGCAGCCATAAAAGTTGCTTCCAACCCTTAAGTTGGAAATTATCATCAATTAAAAGGGATAAAACATAATGTGTAGTAAGCATGGAAGACAACCAAGACATTCTCACACAAGCACAAAGGTATAAGTGCAAAAAAAAGGTGCTAAATAGATGACTACTCTATTTGAAAAAAGACACCACAACAACACTTCTTCAATTCATAGCCATACAAAACATAATTGAATGCATGAAGTTACTTACTATGGTTCATTGAAATCATTAAATATGATTGCTCTAACCAATCCACATTTGGGTCGTAAAAACCACCATCTTGAAAGCCTTGCAAAGACAAGTTGACAATAAATATATCAACGTCAAATTCAAGATCAAGATTAGACTGTGAATCACATGTAGATTGGTAGTGGTCAGTGTTGGTGTGTCAAATAAAAAATTTTGACAATCATTTTGCACAGTCTTTGTTTCCAAGTTCAAGATCAAAGATTCACATGAAGAAGGATACATCAATTGGAGTTCATGCATCTGATCATGGATTTTATCTTGAGGGTTAAAGAATTCAACATGAATATGTCAAACATTCCTTAAGAATGAATCCACACCCATATAAAAATACTAAGAATGAACTTCTCTGAGAAAATTTTAATATGACCAAATTCAAAAGTTTCATTAGGGTAGTGAGTCCTAACATAACCAACAATGTAGACTGAAGTGCTTCGACTTCTCGAGAAGACTCAAAATTTTTAAAAGATGGAAACGAACCCATTGAACACACGATAAAGTCTACATCCAAACAAATCTCATTATTTCCATCAACAAAAGGGAATAAATCAGATTTTCCCCAATTACTGTTGAAATATGGCAACAAGAATATTCCAATTTAATTTGTCCTTGAATTAAATTGTGAATTAAAATCAAATTTAGTCTTAATAGCTACTTGGAAATAATTAATTAATTTATTTTAAATTAATTAGTTGGAGAAATTCAAGTTAGAAGTCTTTCTAAAGTCATGCAAGAGTTATCCCTTAAATTAAGGAGATAAGATTGAGTTATATTTGAGTTGTAATTAGTTAACTCAGTTTACTGTGTTAAGTCCAGTTAAATTAGTTCCAAACTATTTGAGGAACTAATAGTGAGTTAACAGTCAGTTGATGCATTAATGCACTCAACTAGCGCTACTACAGTTAACTAAAGATTCCCTCACCAGAAACTCATGCATGTCTATTTTGAGAAAGACCCAGTTGAGATTAAAGTCAAGGACAATGTACTATCAGTTGCATGTGTTTTCTCATGGAGAAAACTCATGCATGCATTCAAGGATTTAATCCTTGAGGATTGCGCAGTTTCGGAGGAGGTTTTCCACTTGGTTGAAGGCAAATGACCCACAAGGAACAGTGCAAGGAAATAGGAGCTTGGAGGGCAGAAAGGAAGGCTGGAGAGAAGCCAAGATTTCCTATGAGCATCTATGAGGATTGTACTGAGAGCTGGGTAGCTGTGAGAGCTAAGGCTTTGTATATTTCCTATGTATTTCTACCACATATGATAATACAATAGTGTGGGGTTTTTATCTCAGGCTTTCCCCAAAGTATTTTCATGTGTATTATGCGATTGATTCTTCTTCTTTTGGTTATATTGTTCAAATCGATCTTTAAGCTTCCGCAAATTGATAGTAGAATTAGGTTATAGTATTATGTTTGATTTATATTGCATTATTGGGTTAACCTACCATCAGATTGGGTATGAGAGCTGGATTTGTAGAAATTTTCTAGTCCAAGAGTCATGAGGATATGAAAGGTCATTCCTCTTATTATAAAAGGATCTCATAACTCGAGAAAAAGGCTTTTGGAGGCTTAAACTTTGGAGATTTAGTCATGTCTTCTCTATATGGCATAGGAGAGAAAACTATTCTTTAGAGAAGCAAGAAGTGACTTAATGTTCCTCTACTGGAGCTAGTGCCTCATCATTGTAACTGTGTACTTGGAAATTTCACCTTATAATTGAAGCCCTATAAGCCAATACATTTTCATTCATGTATTGTGAATGGTCTTAGGACTATTATTTAGATGTTTTCTATATATGTTTCGTTAATTTGTACTAAATTGAACTATTTTAGTGGCCTTGCTACTTATCTTGTTGAGGGTGTGTTGTATGTGGTTCAATGATCATTGTGTCTATGTGAAATATTTCATTAGATAACTAATGAATATTTATTTTATCATGTGTATCTCTTAGGTTATTACTATTAATTCCTTCTAGAGGCTCACTTTTGTCTCCACCCCTCGTGAAAGTCTCCTTTTATACATTACAATCAATGTTTACAATGTCAACTTGCTTGTTCAAGGGTTATGTATATAATATCTTATGTTAATCATTGAAACCAAGGCAAACCTTATAGTTATGGTGGTCGGGTTGATATTCTAGATGGAGCTCCTACTCCAAATGGTGTGAGATCTAATTTGGACTTCACATTGTGGAGACCCCATGTATGTTGGCGATATCCAACACCATCAACATTTTGGCACTAGAAGGAGGGCTATGTGACAAGTTGTGCCCATTGAGTCTATTTTGAATCTCTTGTCTCAAATGGATCTCTCCCAAATCATAATCCTAGAGTTCTTTTCTAACCTATGTCCTAGTAAACTTTCAATCTCCGTGCAAAATTTTCATGTCTCTTCTCAATTTAGGTTTGATGGTGAGGGTGGTACATTTTTATCCAAACACATAAATAATTTTCTTGGGTTTTGTAAATATCATGAAATCGATGATGAAGATGTTATGTGTATTCTATTCACCCTAACTCTTCAAGATCATGTGAATTGAATGTGTCATAGCTTCCCATCTGCCTCTATTCATTATTTCCAGCAATTTCTTAAGGAGCTTCATCAAGATTTTGATAGGTATGATTACCAAGATATTTATAAAAGAATCAATCATATTATAATGGAACCTAATGAATGAATTGAAGATTTTGCTAACATATTACTTGAATTATGTTGTGAGTTTCCTGAAGAAGATATGGATTGGGATTTCTTTAAGCAAAATTTTTAACATTTGGTTCGAATCTCTTTGGATCAGTTTGAATCTAAAACCCCAGATCTTCCTATTTCCCCAACTCTTGTAAATCATGAGACACCACTAATTTTAGAGGAGGAACCTACTATTTTTTTTGTTCCTTGTCATCCTCCTTTTCTAGTACCAATTTGGGTGTCTCCTTATGATAATTTTGAAGTTGGGAAATATGTGAACCAAATTCCTAACTCATCTCCTCAATCTTCTTGTACTTTCCATCATTCAAATACAATGGAGGAAACCTTGGAATTGTTCCTGAAGACTATGGTGAAGACTAATCCTTCCATTCCTCAAGATGGTACTGATACTCATAACTCTAGTCTTGAATATAATTTGAATTCCTGTCATCCTCTATCATCTGATGACCCCTTTCCCCTTAATTTGCTTGACAAATCTCTTCTAAATCTAAATAGTGATCAGGTGCAAGGTAGTCACTCTTCACTGGTAGAGGAGTAGGAAGGTGAGGATCCTTTTGATATTTCTACTCTTTTTGAAAATTCTCCATGTTAAGATAATGTTATTTCACCCTCAGTTGATTTTGAATCTAGCAATCTCAGTGATGAATCAAATGAAATTGATTTTCCTAATCAATTTGAAGTCTTGGGCTATCATCATCTTGATCTTTCTAACTCCATTCTTGTATGTAGGGATGGTTTCCCAAGTGTGCCATTTGATCTTTCGGCTACTTGAGAATATTTTGTTTTGGATGATTTAGACCTCAAATTTGATTCAGTCCAAGAATATGTTCTTCTGGAAGCTTCCTCTTCACGTCACTATTCCTTGTGCCCTATTATTTGTAATGCATTAACTTGTGAAGAAGATACTCCATGCCCTTCAAGTTCATAATCTAATGAGTTGGATTTTGAATTGACATAGGGTAGTGAGATCATCCATGATGAAGAAGAAGATAAGAAGCTTATCAAGTATCCATTCCATTCCTTATTATTTCTAGTCTTTCATAAGGAGGATTCCTTAGTTAAGGTTACTCATGCTATTTGTCTAATATATACATCCTTGGATTCTCAATTAGAAGAATCATATTACTTAGATAATTTGTTTGTTGAAGATGTAGATTCTGATCAAATATGTGAAGTAGATGGTTGTCATTTAGATAACAATAATTTATTTGAAATTATTGATAGTATTTACCCATGTACCATGCATGATCTAATCCAATCTTCGATACGTCATTCTACAATATTTGAAAGTTCTATGACTTGTCAGGAAGTCGAGACACTTCAACTTTTGTTGATGGTTATGTCAGGTCCTCACGAATCTGGTAAGGCCCTTGAACCAAATTATATTTGTATACTCTCACATAATTCTTTCCTTTGCATGGTTTCACTGGATGTAAATTCCTTCTTGAAATTTGTGTGGTATTTCAGATATAACTTTTCAATCTTTCAAGATTTTTTCTCCATACAGATTGAGCATTTTGTTTCAATTGATCATTCCTCATAAAAATATCTTATATCAAACTTGGGTTTGGAGTGCATACCTTTCATG
This sequence comes from Pinus tabuliformis, assembly GCA_031772625.1. NCBI lineage: Eukaryota > Viridiplantae > Streptophyta > Pinopsida > Pinales > Pinaceae > Pinus > Pinus tabuliformis. The sequence continues at coordinate 1,942,582,119 of CM062819.1, forward strand.
AATGAACAAAATTATGAATTTATCATTCTAAATCTTATAATTAGCTGCAGGATTCATACCTATCACATTATTTTGAAAATAACCAACTCCTAATCCTTCTTGTCAATATTCAGATACTAATTATTTCCTCCATGGCACTGGATCTCCTCTTGAGTATCCATGAATGCTTGCATTATTTGGTGAATCAAGTTCCTATGTTTCATCCACTACATCTTGATTGGATTCATCTGTTTGCCATATTGGCATTCCTTTTTAATGATTATGACGCCAGTCTAGTTTGTAACCATTCACAAGTAGATGGTTTGTCACATTCAACATATGAGTAAGATGATTATCTCATTCAAAGCATTTTTTAAAGTTGTTCAAAATGATCTATCTTTGTTGTCCCCTAATCGATAATCTTATGCCTTAATCAGGCCATCTGATCATGGTTCATGTTCTAAGAATTTTCATTCAATTGATTATTTCCCCACTAGTGCACCTAATGATGGTTGTCTTACACCAATTTATTTTTATGGTCTATCTTCTCAATACATAGACACTTGTCAAGTAGTTGAGGCACTTCAGCCTTCGCTAATGGTTATGTCAGGTCCTCACTTTTTTGACAAGCCTTTTGAATTTGATCACATTCATTTTCCCTTACAATATTCTCATCTTGATTCCATGCCATTAGTTGAGAAATTATATTTTCAAGGATTTTAGGATTTTCAAGAGGATTATTTTTATTTTATTATTCAATTTATGATCAATTAGAAGCATCTTACTTAGCAAACCCTTTTTCTAAAACCAAGTTCTAATCTTTCCAGATGTTTACTAAAGAAGACAATCTAAGTGCAGGTACATTCACAAGTGATCCAGGTGGCTCCAGAGAGACACACAGGACAAAGAGGACTGATGGAAGATCAAAAACCAAAGTGCTCGGAAGTTTCTTGAACCAAGTTAAGGTTGTATATCTTGTTGTCCTGATCGCGGCGGTGAGAATGGTTTATCAATCCGAGTCCGGATGCAAAAGTTAGAAGCAGTCAAAGTTGGGTTGACTTTTGTTGACTAGGCAGGCTTAAGGAGGCCACAATTTGGCCTTTTCTAGCAGACATAATCTGACCAACTCTGGCCAGATTCCGGGCAAAATCGTTGCCTGGTTAAATTGTCTCCTTCAGCTTTAAAAACTGAATTTCAAAAAGTGTGCATTATTTGTTATTAAAACAAAAAGAAATATAAATAAAGGGGGTGGGGGCCACCACCCCCAACCTACATAACCGCACATATATAAATGTATGGTGGAGGGGCGGGCCACAACCTCGGACCCCTCTCGCAGAACTCATAACCACAGCCACCATATATATGGGGGTGGGTTAGCCCTTGGGGCACGGACCCAACCACCCAGACACAAAACCTAAGCACCGGCCAATGGGAAATAGCAGGAGACATGGGGCGGGCTGCCTAATGTGGACCTGACCCCCTTATAAAAAAAAAATCGTTCATTTTAAAACGATATTTGTATAAAAAAAGGGAGGGGCTGGGTTTGACCACCTGATCCCTCCTTAATTAATATGCCAATATTACGACTGCACTAAACGGATGTCTTGGGTAATCCACCCGAGAAGTTTTAAAAGAACGAAGTTTTTTCAATGCACGGGCAGATGGAGGAACCAGGAGCGGGCATGAATTTTGAGACAGAGGAAGCAGAATCTTGGCACATAGTTTGACGCAACATTTTGCAAGAGGGGTGAAAATTCACTTTGTCAGAATTTGACAAATTTTATATGGTTTCAGCACTCCTCGACACCACGAACACAATGGTGTTGTCCGTGTCTCCATCAAAGTTCTACATTTTCGACCATTTTTAGTATGAGGGTGGAACCATGATTGCGGCAAAAACAGGTAGCGAAACCATGATCCTTGCAATTTTCTTGAGGAGGTAATTTTTCTCCATGTCGGAATATAGTCAAGTTTACTGTCGTTTTTCATGGTTTTGCGCAAGGATTGCAATGGCGAGGTCAGATTATCCTTTGGAGTTGCAGATTTCTAGTCCACCCATGGATCAAAATCTTTGAGGAATCTAGGGGGAATCTAAAAGATTCCTTGAGCCCTAGATTCTCAATTTCTTAGAATTCAAAAATTGGACAGTCAATTTTACACTATTCAATGCCACAAATCTGATGGTGCATTCAGATTTTCTCATTCTCTCATTCTATTCTTCAGCCCCTTTTCTAAGTGGAATGTAGGTGTCAACATCCATGTGCGAGTAGATATGAAATTGATGCTGTGAGATCGATGGTCCGAACAACTTCAACAGTTTGACATCCACTTCTTCAGATGGCCCTTGGTTCTAAGGTATATGCAGTGTTCATGTACATCTTTTGCTATGCATTGTGTTGCACAAGTCCTTGATTGATGTTTGATGCAGGATCCTATTTTCTTACTCATTTTTATGGTTCCTGCTTGACGTGACGCAGAATCATCTATGTGATGTACTGGTTGTCATGATTCGTCATGTTATGTTTTTAGATCCCTTTGTTGTATGTTGATGGGATACTCATGTGTGGCCATGCATGTTTGCATTGATATCCCTTTTATGCCATGTTGGCGGGATGCTCATGATCATCATGCATAAGTTTGTGTCATAATTATAGGAGTCCTTTTTGACTGAGAGTTCCTGTAGGGGACCATCTCTTGGAGCCACTCCTGAGTGAGGTCATTTTCCTTGTATGATAGTGACATCACCTCTTATGTACATCATTACTATTAACAACACTTAATGCAGTGGCCTACACCATCTTGACACCGGGGCCTAGAGACGTAGTCCCTCCTGGACAAACTCCGTTATCAATGGCTTATGTTTTCATGTGTTGACGATTGACATGTTCCCCTTCTTTATAGCATGCAAATGTATTCACTTATGTTCTTTTAAAAATTTAATTTAACACATCATGAAAGTAAAAGGTCTTGGAAGGGTCCTTCATCACACCCGGACCTGGATCAAGTGGTATCAGAGTGATCTTTATGTTGATGTGAATTGTAGTGTGAACAATGGAACGTGCAGTGATAGAGGATGAAAAACCAATGTATGAGACCATGCTTAAAATTTCCAAAAGGGTGGAAATCATGTGTTATCTCAAAATCAAGCTCTGGGAGGCTGCAGACCAAGAAGACTTCAAGTAACTATTTCAAACCAATCTTTTAGCTAAGGCTTAGCCTCCTTAGCCTGAGAGGGCTCTCTCAAAGGATTATAGGTTTTCTGATTATGATCAAGATGGCTAACTCTTTGTGAAAAAAATAGGAATGAAGATGGTGGAAACAAAATTAACAAGTATCCATTGGGCTTATGGAGTCATATGTGATTTAATATTAACAGTAGGATTGGCTTTGCATAAAATTCAAGGCATTCAGATTTCAATATAGGTAGAGCACACCAAACACAAAAAGACAGTCTAAGAGTATATGAAGGAAATTAGAACACTGCAAGTGATTTCTAAGTAATCAAATACTCATAACACTGTAGATAACATGAAAAGACAACAAAAGAAACTCATATATTGAACTCTCTATGATTCTTGAGAAGCATAAGCCAGTACTATGTTACCAAAAAAAAACAGAGTCTTTACATAAGCCAAATATCAGAGCTTTTTTACATAAATTTCCAACCCCTATTACATTTCTCTTTCTCCTATATATAGAGCTCTTCTACCTGACTGAGATTCCTCCTCAAGCATGAGGGGAACTCGAAATCTACTTCTAATGACACCTATTCAACTTTTAACTGCCTATTAAATATAACAAACTACTACTAGACTTTCTAGAGATCTAAATCAAATAGGAGTCTAACTCCATATTATGCTAATAATAGCCTTAATTACAATCATTCTCGTTCTTTGACATGTGGTCCTTTTTTAGTTTGGCTGTGGTGGATGTTCAAAGCTCCATGCTGGTCTTCAATGTCACATCTTCTCCATTGCCCCTGAATAATAGAAAACTGCCCTTGTTTATCGGCCTTTGGTTTTCCTCAAAGATGTTCGAATCCAATGAACTATGCCCTTCATCTTTGATTGCACAAAACATATTAGAATGCCACGTCCTTGATGTGCTGTCAACCTTTTCCTTGTGTGAAGACAAAAGCTCCTCCAAGCTATCTGACATATCTTGGACTGTAGTAAATGAGATCACTTTATGACAAAAAGTTTAGAGTTGGATTTGAATACATGTTTCCTCCACCTGTCTTGATCTTGTTGAAAGTTGATACCTGTAGATGATCCCTTGAAGATATTCCCTTTTCAAAAAATTTCCACTTGTATTTCAAAATCGGTTGACTGAGATTAGATTGTGTAGCTTCAGCGTTTCGTAGCGCACTACGAAACTGCTGTGTTATTCCAAAAAACACAGTTTCAACCAAAATTTTGCTATTTTAATACTCTTGATATTCAAACATCCTTTTCAATTGTTCCAAAGCTTTTCAAAACTGAATGGAAAGGTATGATTCTTCAAGTGGGATTATAACAAGGAAGACCATCAAAATCTGAAACAAAACCTCACTTGATGTGTGCCTGCCTTAAGGAAATTATTTCTGCTGGCTTAACTGTATCTTTAAGTCTTCAATTTGTTTCTTCATGACTTTGATCCCAGATTTGAGGTTTGTATTGACCTTTCTGATAAATTGAGCTTCCTTTATTGCAGGAACAGTCTAGCTATGGAATTGAACCTTAAAATCAACCACCTCGGGTATTTGAAATGTTTGGTCCTCCCACCGAGCTTGCATTTGGTTAAAATAAGCCTTCTTAACTGCAAATTTCCTGGCAGCTTTCTTCAGTCTAGAAATTTCAAAGTTTGCCAATTCCAATCTCCTTTTCAAGTCTTCCACACTATCTTCTTCTTGAATGGTAACTGCTTTGCCTTTATCCTTTCTTTCATGAGGCTGTGTCACCTCCCTTGTTTCATCTGCTCTTGGCAGTACCTCCTGTACTTGTTTAAACTTCCTCGTTATGGGTCTCCTGGGCTTAAAAACAAATTGATCAACCTGTTCATCAAACTTGAGTTTTTTCGAGGCTTTGACTCTCTTAACCTTGTCTTTTCCTGACTCTATCAAATCTGCTTGAACTAGTGGAGACTCTTCAATGTCAATGGCTTGCAAAAAGTCATTTAAGTCTCCCTTTGAAATAGGGCTTTCTTCAATAATCACTGACTTACCTTTTTCTTTAGCCACCTGGCTCCTAGTCCTTCTTCTTTGAACTCCTTCACTTGTGCTTGATTCATGTGCACTTTCTTTGACCTGAGTTTTTTCTCTAAGAGACTGTTGGGGTGTATCCTGGATAGTCATTGGCTTGGTGGATTCTCTTACTTGTTTCCTTGCCTTCAACTTTGAAAACCTCTTGGATCTTGTTTCTGCCCGATGACCAGTTGTTGTTGGAAATATGGCTTCAGCACCGTATACTAACTCATATGGCGACATTCCAATGGATCTCTTTGTACAAATCTGGTCAGTCCACAAATCATATTTCAATTTCAAATGCCAAGCTTTCTTATTTTCCTGCAACAGCTTCTTAATGATCCTCACAAGGCTTTTGTTTGATGATTCAGCAAGGCCATTTCCTTGCGGATAATAAGAAGTAGAATGCCCAAGAGAGATGTGATACTGATGGAAAAAATTAATCATCTTCTTGGACTCAAAATCTTGAGCATTGTCAGTTATAATCTTCATTGGGCAACCAAATCTTGATAAAATATTATTTTCTAAGAAAGAGATAATCACTGAATAATTTGCTTGCCTTGTTGGGACTGCTTCTATCCATTTGGTAAAGTAATAAGTGGCTGTGAGAATCCAACAATGCTGACCTAATGAAGGAGGATGGATTTCCCCTATAAAATCTAATCCCCATTGCTGGAAAGGCGCTTCAACATATATAGGAACCAAAGGCAGTGGCACAAGCTTCCTCTTTCCTTCAAACACTTGACATTCATGACACGTAGCTATCTTTTTATAGATATCTCTGAACATAGTTGGCCAAAAATACCCAGCCCTCAAGATCTTGTTTGCAGTAGCATTTCAATAGTGATGTCCTGCAGAATCTCCCTTATGGAATTCATCAATTACTTTATCAGCTTCTTCTTCAATGAGACAATTTAACAATATCCCTCCTGCATCTTTCCAAAACAAATTTTGGTCATACACAAAATATCTTAAAGATTTCAGCTTGACAAACCGGGCTTTGGATTTTGAAAGATTAGCAGGGGCTTTATTATGCTGCAAAACAAATGCTACATCCTTGTACCATTCTGAAACCAAGAATTTTTCATTTATTTGGACCAACTCCTCTTCATTTTCAGAAATTTCTGAGATCTCTGTACTCAAGTTAATATCAAGACAGTCCAAATTTGATTGTGTCAGCAGCTTGGCTAAGCCTTGACCCTTTACCAACTTCGTGGGTTTAATCTCAATGTCATACTCTAACAATTTTTCTATCCACTTGCCCCTTTTTCCATCCGGATCAGCCTGTGTCAGAATATCCTTTATAACAACATTTGGAACGTAGGCAACAATGTGAGAATGCAAAACATAGATTCTGAAATCCTTTATTGCTTTCACCAAGGCGTAGGCTTGCTTCTCTAGGATATTATACTTCAGTTCAACATTTGCTAATGTCTTGCTAAAGAAGGAAATAGGTTGTTCAGTACCTTGACTTCCCTTTTGCAGCAAAACTCCAGCAATTGTATCTTCAGAAGCAAATATAAAAATAAGGAATTCCTTGGTAAAATCTGGCTGATAAGTACTGGTGCTTGTGTGAGTGCCTTCTTGATCTCCTCAAATGATTTCTTTGCTTCAGTTGTCCACTTAACGTCCACTCCTTGGAGTTTCTTGCAAAAATTCCAACATCCAGCTTGTTTAAAATGCATGCTTGATTTCTCTGTTCTTCAAGGTTATGTATAAACCTTCAGGTTCGTTTCTCAAACATCTGCCTGATCTGTGGTCTTTTCTTTCTGCCGATCCCTCCATGAAAGTTTGAAACACTGTCGTTGCTCAAATTTCAATCTCTGCCTTGCTTGAATGGCTGCCTCGCTTGATAACAATGTATTCAAATTGAAATCTTGCAGACTTTTTCCTCATGCAACGAATACAATCATCTTTAAGACTGTGAATACCTGGCTTTTCTTGGAACTTGCAATCCGTGTGTACCAATGTACCTAGTGGCTGTAATAATGGAGATAAGTGGTTGGACATGATATGTGGAGTGCATAAACTGACAATGAATGACGCAACTATAACTTAACTTGATAGATTTGACAGTTAGGAAAGATTTGCTGCGGAATGCATGAATCTCCGATTTTGTAGCGCAGTCAGTGAAAATTTTGAATTATGTGCTACGAAATCACCTAAAACATGTCGCGCTGCGAAATCACCTAAAACATGTTGCGCTGCGAAACTGCTAAAAAGAATTTTTGCGCTGCGAAAACACTTCAAAATGACTACATGCGCTACGAAATCACCTAAAGGGCTTTGTGGCACATAGTAACTTTTAAACAAAACTGACACATGGCTATGAGACCGGTGCTGAATGAAAATGACCAGTGATGAATGAGAATGCATATTTGACTCAAGACTCCTAAGACTCAGACTCTAAGGAAAACAAAAATCAAACTTAGACTAGCACCGACCTTTATCATCAAACTAGTGTGAGAAATTTTGGCATTAGAATTCTTAAGTGATAACATCATGTATGAAACTCCACAGAAAGAGATAGAGGAAAAGCAGCGATTGCAGCTTTAGTTGCAAGCCACAGAAGAGGTCTTGGAAGAACTGAAGCACAACAAACATAATCTTCAAACAGAGAACATTGAATTGAAGATGCGTCTACATGATGAGAAAGAGGAGAAACAAATTTTGCTACGCCAAATACAAGCAAAGGACGAGGCCTTGGAAAAGCTGTAGCATGACCCATGTGAGGTAAAATGTATTTCTCTGAATTCATGTATGTGTCTTGATGATGATTTCAGTGTTTTTGAAAATCATACCATAGGAATTGGCTCCAAATTCTTGAAGAGAATGGGGTATGAAGGAAAAGGCTTGGGCATTAATGGCCAAGGCATTGTCAACCCCATCAAAGTAGAGGAATTACCGTGTCGAACAGGACTTGGGTATGTCAGAAAGGAAGTTGGGGAATGCGCCATGACAGTTAGCGAACCACCAACAATAAATGATGCAAAACCCTCATCAGTTCTTTCCAAATCGATAAAGGAGGTAAAAGATGTTGATTTCCTTTCGGTTTCATCATCACATAGTATGATTTCTGTTGGAGATGTGGAGATCCCAATTACAGGGACAAACATGAGGCTCCTTACAAGGACAAAGCACAAGAAGGAAGAAGAACTTGGTGTTAATAATCAAGACATAACTCAATCATTGGAGGTTGGGCAAAGGCCTCAATTTGTAGGCTCGAGATACACCAAAGAAGAATGCTCAAAGGTGTCGTATGCTTCTGAGACATCGTTGAAATGGTGGAGGAAAGAGAATGATGGGAAAACATCCCCATCATCCCATGGTTGTTTCGATTGCAAGGAAAGAGCTGAGGCAAGCCCTCATCACCATACTTACACCAGAGACAACAAGGGAAGGTATAACCACTTTCGATCTTCGAATGTTCATTTCAATTATGATCATGTTGATAATAATGAACGTAAAACATGGCATCGAAAAACATGCACCTTTTGTGGATTACATAACCATATGTTTTCTAAGTGTTGGAAAAGAATGGCAGCACACAAAAGGATGAGGTGTGAAAGACCCTCTCATCAGCATGAAAAGAAACAGGTTAAGCAGATATGGAGGAAGAAAACCTATTGCAGTCATTGCGATAGAAGTGGCCATCAAAGAGCCACTTGTTGGAGGCTCCATTCAGAGCAGCGCCTTAAAGACAAAGCGTCGATGCGTGAACCAGGTGAAGCAGTTGTTCAACAAGCAAAGCCACCACAAGGAGGTGACCCATTCACATTGATAAGTGAAAAATGGTTTCTAGACATGTTATAATTTCATGGTCGTGCTTTTGTAAATCATTTGTTTCATTTAAAATGTAAAAGTGATGGCGTATTTCCATGACTTGTTCAACAACAATGATGTTTGGTCTTATTTTGTGTTGCATGATAAACTGTGAAAGTGATGTTGTGTTTCCATCACTTGTCAAAAAAATAGTGTTTAGCCTTATGATTGTAAATCATGTGTTGCAGTGATGATGTGTTTTCCATCACTTGTGAAGCAACAATGATATTTTGGCCTTGTTGTCATAGATGAGATCTTGCATCCATATTGATGTAAACTTGACCACCAAGTATGTGTTATAAACTTGTGGCAAGTGTGGGACGTTTGGGTCATTAGTTGGTCGTGAAAGTCAAGCATGTAATTTGCAAAACAATGCACTATAGGTTGCAGAGGTAGCAAGTGTCGGCTCGTCGCTTAAGGCTTCGAAGGAAAAAGGTGAATGGGATGGAAGTGAGACCTTTTTAGGATGCTTGTGATGTAGACAAGGTGCAAAGAAGTTGCAGATTATTTTTCATGCTTTTGGAGTACCAAAAGCTCCTCAGTGGGGAGGATTGATCCAAGTGGCTCCAAAGAGACACATAGGACAAAGAGGATTGAAGGAATCTCAAAAACCAAAGTGCTTGGAAGTTTCTCAAACCAAGTTCAAGTTGTAGATCTCGTCATCCTGATCCCAGCAGTGTGAACGGTTCGTCAATCCGAGTCCGGATGCAAATGTTAGAAGCAGTCAAAGTTGGGTTGAATTTTGCTAACTAAGCAAGCTTAAGGAGGCCACAATTTGGCCTTTTCTGGCAGATGGAATCCGGCCAACTCCTGCCAGATTCTAGGAAAAATCATTGCATGGTTAAATTGTCTCCTTTGGCTTAAAAAATCAAATTTCAAAAAGTGTGCATTATTTGTTATTAAAACAAAAAATTATAAATAAAGGGGGTCAGGGCCACCAACCCCACCTCCCCCCAACCTACATAACCGCATATATATAAATGTATGGTGGAGGGGTGGGCCACGACCCCTAGCCCCTCCCATGGAACTCATAACTGTAGCCACCATATATATGGGGGTGGGCCGGCCCTTGGGGCACGGACCCAACCACCCAAACACGAAACCTAAGAACCTGCCAATGGGAAACAATGGGAGACATGGGGCGGGCCGCCTAATGCAGACCCGACCCCCTTATAGAAAAAAACGTTTGTTCATTTTAAAATGATATTTGTATAAAAAAAGGGAGGGGTGGTGTTTGACCACCCGATCCCTCCTCAACTAATATGCCAACATTACCACTGCACCAAACAGATTTCTTGGGTAATCCGCCCGAGAACTTTTAAAAGAACCAAGTTTTTTCAGTGCATGAGTAGATGGAGGAACCAGGGGCGAGCATGAATTTCAAGATAGAGGAGGTAGAATCTTGGCATGCAGTTCGAGGCAGCATTTTGCAAGAGTTGTGAAAATTCACTTTGTCAAAATTTGACAAATTTAATATGGTTTCAGCACTCCTCGATGCCACGAATTCAATGGCATTGTCCGTGTCTCCATCAGGGTTTTGCATTTTCGGCCATTTTCAGTATGAGGATGGAACCATGATCGCTACAAAAACAAGGAGTGAAACCATCATCCTTGCAATTTTCTTGAGGAGGTAATTTTTCTCCATGTCGGAATATAGTCAATTTTATAGTCATTTTTCATGGTTTTCGGCAGGGATTGCAATGGCGAGGTTAGATTATCCTTTGGAGTTGCAGATTTCCAGTCCACCCATGGAGCAGAATCTTTGAGGAATCTAAGGGGAATCTAAAAGATTCCTTGAGCCCCAAATTCTCAATTTTTCAGAATTCAAAATTTGGACAGTCAATTTTACACTATTCGATGCCACAAATCTGATGGTGTGTTCATATTTTCTCATTCTCTCATTACATTCTTCAACCACTTTTCCAAGTGGAATGCAAGTGTCAACATCCATGTGCGAGCAGTGATGCGATTGATGCCGTGAGATCGATGGACCGAATAGCTCCAATAGTTTGACATCTGCTTCTTTATATGGCCCTTGGTTGTAAGGTATATGCAGTGTTCATGTACTTATTTTGCTATGCATTGTGCTGCACAGGTCCTTGATTAATGTTTGATGTGGGATCTTGTTTTCTTACTCATTTTTATGATTCCTGCTTGATGTGACACAGAATTGTCTATGTGATGTACTTGTTGTCATGATTTGTCATGTTATGTTTTGAGATCCCTTTGTTGTATGTTGATGGGATACTCATGTGTCGCCATGCATGTTTGCATTGATATCCCTTTTATGCCATGTTGGCGAGATTCTCATGATCATCATGCATAAGTTTGTGTCATACTTATAGGAGTCCTTTTTGACTGAGAGTTCCTGTAGGGGAACATCTATTGGAGCCACTCCTACATGAGGGCATTTTCCTTGTATGATAGTGACATCACCTCTTATGTACATCATCAAAATTGACAACACTTAATGCAGCGGCCTACACCATCTTGACACCGGGGCTCGGAGTTGTAGCCCCTCCTGGACGAACTCCGTTATCAATGGCTTATGTTTTCATGTGTTGACAATTGAAATGTTCCTCTTCTTTACAACATGCAGATGTATTCACTTATGTTCTTTTAAAAAATGCAATTTAACACATCACGAAAGTAAAAGGTCTTGGAAGGGTCCTTCGTCACACCTGGACCTGGATCAACAAGGAGCCATCGAGATTTGTTTGAATATGGTTTTCATCATGAAGGTAAGGTGGTAGGTTGGGTAAAGTCAGGTGATATGAAAAAAATTTCTCCTTTTAAGAAATACCTTCTATCTTTTGTGAAAGAGATTCAAGTGCTTATCTTTTTTGTTGCACATTATTATATATCAATTGTAATTGATCTTATCTTTGTGTTTGTAGGTTGGGAAAAAATATGGCTTCATTGGAAATTATATCATTACATTTAGCCTTGAACTTCTAGATGATTAGGTTAGGAGTAGGCTTAGCCGCACTTAGTTTTCCTTTCATTGCATCCATCCTCTATCCTACTCTTGATTGAGTCTTTGCATTTGTTTGTTTTCTTATTCCACACATTGTTTTATGTCCCGCCTCCATTTTCTTTGTTCTCTTGATTTTGTTTTGTTGTTTTGTCATGTATTTTCTTTTTTCATTTTGTTTAGTAATAGTTTACATGAAATATTCTCCTGTTTGGCTCGAAACACAATGACAAAAAAATTTAAGAGGGAAATTGTGATGATGGATAATTTGTCACCTCTTCTCTATCTTGGGTTTATATATCTTTAAAGTGAATGATATCTGAATGGAAAATACGATCCAGTCGAACGGAATCCTTTGGTTGAATTATAAATCCCATATCTATTCTAGGATCCTCATTCCTCAACTCAGTATTGTAAGTAAATAGTGTACTTTTTCTTGTTGATCTAGTCTAGTAGATAAAGGATAAGGGGCAAATACAAATCGAGAAAACCAATACCAGATGTTATGTAAATACTTATATGAAGGGGAAATCTCCTCTGCTTTCAATAAGTTGAGATCCCTCTTCCACCCATTGAAAATAAGAAGTGTCGAAGCAAAGTATTATGAAATAAATAAATAAAGGGTGAAAGAAGAGAAAGGCTTCCTGTGCAGGGAGGTGAAGCAAGTGAATTCGCCTAGGTAATGTTAGGCTCGCTGGTATTGAAGTAATGCTTGTGCTCCTGTAGTGACTATGTCGGGGTACTATCTAGGCCTATTGGAAGTGGAGAAACACTAGAGATCAAGCTCATACTTTGAAAATCTTAAACTCATCGCGCATATTACCCTTTCCTAGATTAAAACAATCGTGATTTGGCAAGCCTTGATTTGTGTTTAAAAAAGTAAGGGAATGGAGGGGACTATATATCTAACTAGGTTAAGAAGGGAAGCCAAGTTAATCTACAAGATGAATCAATACTTCTTGAAATATGGACACCTTTCACTTAAAGAATCAAACGTAAACAAATAATTTGGAGTTCTACCAATGTGTCACCAAGTGTCGATGTTGTGATCAACACCCTCCAAAGTTTTGCACAAAGTTGAATTTAGGAGCCTGCTAAGGATCTTACGATCTATAATCTTATCATTACTCCAAGGTAATTTTATTTTTTGTTAAGTGTTTCAGTCTTCTTCCTAGTTTCAAACTGTCAAGTCACTTTCAAACACATGCTCAGTCTCTTACGAGTCCAGGAATGCACTTCTTTTGTGAAAGATTAAATCAGCATAGCCCCATACATCAAGGAAGTGCCTATGAAATGTTCAATTGATGTTGATATTTAGTGCATGTTTTCATTGACAAGTTCCCTCACTTTGATTGTGTTTTTATTTTTGTTACGATGAGTTTTCTCAATTATCATTTTTTCGCACTTTCGCTTTTAGAAGTGTTTCTTTCACAATTTATTTGTTTATTTTTCTCATTTTCACTTTAATATGTGTTTTTTTCATGTTATATTCACTCTGTCATGTGTTTCTTTCAATTTCGTTCACATTTTAAAAGTGTCATCTTAATGTTTTCCCCCTATTGTAGGGGTCGCTTTTGTTGATTTCACTCTTGTATGTGTCACACCGTTGCACAACACCAAAGCTAGTTATGGAACACTCTTCTACATTACAAGGTCTTACATACCATAAGAATATTCACTAAACACATTCATACATCTTAGTGCACATTTTTGTTACAATCGTCATAGTTGTTGCAACTTGTGTTCTTAGTGTCATAATGTGTTGCTTCAACTGTCACACTTAGAAATACGTGTCACTTTGCTTTCGTTTCAAGGTGTGATTATTACCCGTAAGTCTCGTGTATCATTCTAGCGTGGTTGATGGAATTTAAATGTGTGATCCATGTTTGAGTCATGTTCAGATGCAATTCTCTCTTTCACTTTGTTGGTCTCACGCTTAACCATTTTTTAGCCCTTCTTGGTCCTTCAACTCAGTGCAAGTTGTAAAGGCATTTGCCCTTTGACTAGGTCATGAGTGCAACTTATTCTTTAGCCTCATTGATGTATCTTTTCCTCCCATACTTATGAACTATGTCTTTTCTAATGTCTCCTACCTCTAACAATGCATTAGTACTTCTTAGGATAACTCACCTAGCCTTTTGTTGCCTCCCTCAGCGAAAAGTGCAATCCAGATGTATAAGCAACCACTATTGGAGAAGAACTGTTGGAGATGAACAAGCACACTTCAAAACAATGAAGTGCACTCCAAAACAGCAAAGAACACTTCAAAACAATGAAGCACACTTCAAAACAACAAAGCGCACTTCGGAACAATAAAGGATCCTTAGTATCTTCACGAAGCATGAAGCTTTAGAGCGCATGGCACACTCACAAAGCATGAAGCACGAAGCATGAAGCACGAAGCATGAAGCTTTAGAGCGCATGTCACACTCACAAAGCATGAAGCTTTAGAGTGCATGGCACATTCATGAAGCACAAAGCTTTAGAGCGTATGGCGCACTCATGAAGCACGAAACCTTCATCCTTCCCTCTTGCCTTAGGGTTCATGGTGCAATCACAAAGCTTGAGGCCTTCATTTAAGTGCACTCCTTCGACTCAAATAATTGTGCTATTGTAATTCCTCTTGAGCGCATTAACGCATTGGGATGGCTTGAATCTTGACCCCTTCATCCCTTTGTGTGTTCCCTTGCATCGTCCTTTTTTCCTTGAGCGCATGAGCGCACCCTGAACACATGAGTATTTTCCACTTCATCCCTTTGAAGTGCACCCTTCCACCCTCTTAGCCTCTTTGAGTGCATGAATGCACCTTGAATCCACAAATGATTTCCCTTCATGCTTTGAACCTGCACCCTGTGCCGTTGAGCTCTCTCTCTCTCTCTCTCTCTCTCTCTCTCTCTTTATTGAGTGCACAAGTGCACCTTGAAGTCCTCTTGTGAGCTTTGACCCTTCATTTCCTTTAGCATTGTAAAAATTAACAATGGATCCTTCCTAAGATATTGGTGAGTTTGAATGTGCCCTCCTAATCAAGCTTCCTTCTTTTTATTCTCTCATAGGCCTATCATGAGCTAATCATTCCATGAGATAGGTAGTGATAGAATATATTTTTTTAGACTAATTTTATCTTTCCACGAATGATATTCATTAGCAGGAGTACTATCTCAACATGACAAGGTGATGCTCAAGGAATATATTAAAGAAGATGAACAAAGAACCCTTGTAGAGAAGAAGCACAAAGAAGAACAATCATGAATACATGAAGTAGATCATGGACCAGGACAAAAAGAAAACATTACATGATGACTCATACGATTCCCATATTGATGAAAGACCCTTTGGAGGGTGAAGATAAGAAAAAAAGCATATCTTCCATGAATATGAAGCGTAGATCATATATTTCATCAAGAATGTAAAATGAAGTAGCAAGGAAGACAACTTGGAATTTCCACATCATCATGAAGTCCATGCCATCATTGTCAAGTCGTAACTTGTACAAGTGTCATCATAATAGTCAATGTGTGTCCATGTGTCAGGCCACATCATCATGTGGAATGTAATGATGTATTATCAAGAAAAGGAAAAAATGTAACATGTGGAAGTCCAATATTCATATGTGGAATATGAAGAGTCACATAGTCATATATGGACAAAATTCACATGAAGAAGTTCAAAAGACACATAGAGAATTCTAAAGGTCATTAGAAGTCCAAGAGTTATGAGTGTAGTCCAAGAGTTATGAGGGTAGTCCAAGAGTCATGACGATATGAAAGGTCATTCCTCTTGTTATTAAAGTATCATCATAACTCAAGCAAAAGGCTTTTGGAGGCTTAAGCTTTTGAGAGCTAGTCTTGGCTTCTCTACTTGGCACAGGAGAGAAAACTATCCTTTAGAGAAGCAAGAAGTGACTTAATGTTTCACTACTGGAACTAGTGCCTCACCATTGTAATTATGTACTTCGATTTTTCACCTTATAATTGAAGCTCGATGAGCCAACACATTTTCATGCATGTATTGTGAATGTATTAGGACTATTCTTTAGATGTTTTCTATGTATGTTTTGTTCATATGTACTAAGGAAATTGAACTATTTCAGTGGCCTTGATACTTATTTTCTTGAAGGTGTTATATGTGGTTAATGATCGTTGTGTCTATGTGAACTATTTCACTAGATAACTAACGATTATTTTATTTTCTCGTGTGTCTCTCTTAGGTTAGTACTATTACCTACTTATAGAGGTTCTCTTTTGTATCCCCCCCTCGTGAAAGTCTCCTCTTATAAATTACAATCGGTGTTTCACAATGCCAAATTATTTGTTTGTTCAAGGGTTATGTATATAATCTCTTAAGTTATTCATTGAAACCAAGGTGAAACTTACAGTTATGGTGGATGGGTAGATACTCTAGATGGGGCTCCTACTCCAAATAATGTGAGGTCAAATTGGGACTTCATCGGGGAGACCCCATGTATGTTGGTGGTATCCAACACTATCAACACAACGACAACACTTGGTGACAAAGTGAAAGAACCCCAACTTCTCTGTTTAGGTCTTACCTTTATGCACACAGTCTCAATTCTTCAGGAAGTATTGATTCACTTGGTAGATTTAATTGGATTCTCCATTCAACCCAATTATAGATATAGTCTCTTCAATTCTCTAACTCAGCCAAACACATTACAGAACTTACCATATCACAATTAGTTTGATCCAGGATAGGGTAATATAGTAATAGCAAGTTAAAGATAATAAGAGCGTTAGTTTTCATCTATGGTGTTGCTATGCTACCAGCAGGCTTTTTCAATACCCCGACAGAGTCATTACAGGAACATTGTTATAGATCTGACTTGAAAATATATGATAATAGAAATAAACCCAATAATTGTAAATAATCATCGGAAATAACAAGATTTGAATATAGAAATGCTTCAATTTATTAATCAAACCCTTAAGGTAGGGTAACACCATTCATTCACTCCTTAAGGAAGGAGAACATTGCACAAGCCATATGCTTGTCCATACAATATTCATTCACATCTCTCAATGGGGAGTCTCCAGCCTCTATATAGGCCGCATACATACAATACCATGGGTCATTACCATGGTTCCCTCAATACCATCTATCTAATACCACGGGCTTGTTACAATATTGCTAACTACTTGTGGTCCCTGACATGATACGGGTTAACCACTTTATTTATTATTATGACCCATCCCATTATTACATTATTCCCTTGGGTACCTCCCTCTGTACCCCATACTATCCCCCCCTAGGTATACTACATTCTAGTCCCCTTAAACATGTTTCGTCCCCAAAACATAAGAAGAACATAAATAATAAGTGTACTCAAAAGAGTAGTCCACTGGTACCATGCACGTGCATCTAGCCATCTAAGAGAAAGGTGAACCCTCGATCTAGCTGGTGCCTCGCTCGCTTGAGATGGAAGTTGACCCTGGAGGCTCTTCTGTATTGTTGTGTTGTGGGTGGATCGTCGCCCCTAGCTATCTGTCATGCGAGGGTTGTTGTCCTTGTTTCTGATTTGTTGCCATCGTGTTGGTTGTTTTCTTGCGGGGTGATGTGGGTGGTGATATGCTGAAGTTTTAACCAACGGTGTATCTTTCTTTAATTCACCACATAATGGAGCCTGATTGGTATCTGGTACATGTTGTGGTTCCTGCTGTTGTTTCTTATCTTCTAATATTACTTCAAACACTGAGTCCTCATCTGATATATCAGTACCTGTAACATTTTCTGCTTCAAACTCCTTGGACACTCCCTGTTTTTCTGGTACCTGGTTTGATGTTTGTGTTTGATTGTCAACCATCAAAGGCTCATCATCTGATGTGTCAATGTCATTAGAGCTTTTTGCTTCTGCCTCCATAGTCTCTACTTGGGTCTTAATGGAAATATCCTACAATGTAATTTTCTTCCTTTTATACCAGAGCTTCATGAATTTTTTCTGCACATTAGTATTGACAGTACCCACAGATTCCATCGAAGGATATCCCAAAACAACATCCATGTTATCCATATCTGAAGTATAAAAATCACAATGCAACACATACTTAGTCATAGAAAGCTTCAAATCTTTACAAACTTGAACAACCTCATTATCAACCTGTGTGTTTTCAATGTGTTTTGCTGGAACTTGCAATTTTTTTGCCAAATTAACATTGATAAAATTATGCTTACAGCTAGGATTTATAGACACTGTTAGAGTCGGTCTAGTTATCCCTCCGTCAGAGATCAAAGCTCTTTTGCATTTCATGATTAGGTGTCCCATCAGTTTTTGATCAGTTGCATTTCGTTAGGCATGCCATAACTCTGATGGAGTGGTTTGTGTCATTCATTCCCCTCGTGCTTGGCACTGCTGGTTCAGGCCTGTTTATTAAAATAAGTCTTCAAAGGTCATTTACAATCATGTTTTAAATTTTGAGGTCTTAGGTCTAGGGTTGAGTCAATTTTGTCTTGAAAAGTCTTAGAAGACCAGCAGGCCAGAGGGATGTCTTTGATAGATCATCACTTCAATAATTTTCATCATTGTACAGCTGAATTAGGACTTCTCTTCAAAACTCTGTTTTGAAGATAAGTTGCCATCTCATTTTTGTAAAAATTGTAAAAATTTTCAGTTCTTCAATCGTTCAAGTGCAGCCTTGGTCTCCTTTTCCAGAGCATATCAGAGCTATCCCTGCAAAAAATTATCAGAGAAACTCATTATTTCAACCAATTTTAAAGGGGAAACCAAAAAGGTCAAAGCCTATTAATTTTGAAAAAGTGTCAACAACCAAACATAAGAAAATGGGTTTTGGGTTAAGCAAAAATCAACAAGGAGTCTATATGAAGATATTTCTCCTCATTTGCAACCCATTCCACATTCCAAGAGCAAAGAGCATTGTTCTAAGGCGATTTTGTGAGTTTGTGAGCAAATTGGGCCGTTTCCAGGGCGCGCTACGCATCAGGTTGGGCCCGCGACGCACCAGTGGCGTGCGGAGCATCAGGCGACAAATTTGAGTGTTATCTTACATGCGTGAGGCGCATCAGGAGCGCGCGGCGCGTTGGGTGAGGCCCGCGGCGCATTGGAGTTTATGCCCAAACTTTGTCCAAAATACACTCAAACACCTCTTCTCATGCATCAAATCACAGGTAGGCTTTATCCACGGCTCATTCTTGGTTTTGAAAGGTTTATGTAAAGAAATTATGCTATATTTGCCATGAAAAACCAAGTGTAAGAACCCTCCTCGTCCATTAGTTTGTTGTAAGGATTTAAATGCCAAGATTGCTGTAGGGTTTTCAAAAATAAATGTTGCCAAGGTTTTCCTATTTCCTTTGTTTCCCACCCCCTATATTCACCAATATTTTCCCCAATAATTCCTCATAAAACCCTACACTATCCTCCCTCAAATCCTAACCCCTCCCTTCTACTACAAACATATTTTCCCTACCCTACCTCATCCCAAACCCTAAAACTTCAAGATTTCCATGCCCCTTCCCTTCCCTAAATTCCTTGTTTTATTTCCATTTTCCCCATTTCCCTAATGTTTTCCCTTTCTTAACAATTCCCTTGTATATTTGTGTCCCCTTGGTCACAACATTTTGAGAAAAAGGAAAAAGTCTACAGTCAATTTTGCACACAGTTGTATATCAGCATATATATATTCGAGCTACCTTGTTTTTAAAGAACATGTCAGAGACCAAGTCAGCTTATGAGCAGGATTATGATAGTGATTCTACACCAGAGGTAAACGTGCCAAGGAGGTATCACAAAGGTGGCAAAGGTGGTCAGCATGTCAGGGAGGAGCCTACTTCTTTGGCTCAATTGCAAGCTTGTCCACTTGCAATGGACTGTTTTCGGTATCAATCATGTTTTGAATACTGTGAGCGGATCTCACAAATTCAGCATCATCGGGAAATAGTCCGTTTATTTGTTCTACATTTGCAGGATGGTCATGTAAACCTTGCCGGAGTGAATTTCACCTTGTCACCCGAGACTATTGCTCAGGCCACTGGGATACCAAATGTAGGGGAGGAATGGAGTAAACACCATCAGTTAGACAGATTCTACTATGAGCCATATATCAAGCCCGGGTATATAAGACACTTGACTGCAGTTTTTCCTTTCAGATTCCTAAGGGATGAGTATGCACCATTGATGAAACACATCATTCGATATTTCAGTTGCGAGGGCAGATTCTCACGTCTCTATGCATACCATGTCCGTTTGTTGATGCATTTTACAAGGGTACGTATGATGAACATTCCGTTTTTTATGTGTCGCAACATAGAGAGGATGGTGCCTTTAGTACAAAGGAAGAGCCCAACACATCAGCATACAGCAGGGCATTACTTGGGAAGATTTCATCTCCCGTGATTAATTTGCACCATTACAGCCACCTCCCGAGATAGTTCATGATGAGGGAGGACCTTCACACCAGCCAGACATTCCCAAGACTGAGCATATAAGTGCTCCTCCATATGTGACATACCAGCGAGGTCACAGGGCATTATTTGCATCTACACGACGAGTACTATCTCCACCCAGGGTGGAAGGGGTCTCATTGACTTCATCAGCACAGCGAGTGTTATCTCCACCTCATGTGGAAGGGGCCTCGCTTTCGACAGCAGCACCGCAGGTACAGGATAAGGGCAAGAAGCCCAAGCATGAGGAGGGGCCTTCAGGTGAGCCATCCGGTTTTGTTACTATTCATGATGAGACAGCTTTAGAATCAGAGAAGACCCAATATATCAGGTATCTAGAGCAGCAAAATAAACAACTTGAGGACCAACACATGATCATAGAGCTACAGAACATCCGTGAGAATCGCCAAGCTGCCCAACATAGAGAAATTGAGTTCACCTCTCTAGAGCAACAGGTAAATGAGGATCGAGAGGCTAATCTCGAGAGGGTCAACATCTACTTGGAGGAATGGCTGAAAAGGGCCGATAGAGACCATGCATTATTGAAACACATGGTTATGCATTACAAGGTCCGGAACCTAGTTTGCAAGGTGCGAATTAGGAGTCTTAAGGCAAAATTGAGGAAAATGGTCAAGAAGCAAAAAAGACAAAAGGAGCTTGATCATCTTCGGATTTTGGCTGAAGCCTCTTTGACTGAGCATAGTACTTGATTGGGGACCCTTAGCCCAAATTTCAACAAGTTTGGGGAAAATTTTGTCAATTTTGAAATTTTTGTGTAAAAAACAGGTTTTTTGGCTCAACGCGTAGCGCGCCGCGCGCTACCCATAAGATTGGGAGGTCCAAATCACAAATGGTTTGCATTTTTGGATTTGTCATGATGAAATACACCTGCTCAGCTATTTCCAAGGCATTTCATCAAGGTTTGGGTCCCCAAAAGGTCAAAAAACATGCAAAAAATGACCTCATTGCCCCTTTTTGGACACACAGGAAGCAGCCTTGGGAGAATGCACTTTTGGAGGGGCAAATGGACATCAAATTGGAAAATTCCACTTGGGTTGGAAAGTAGACATCCAGGGATTTCCAACAAGCCAACCTGAGCTCAATTTGGATGCCGGGAAGTTCCCCTAAAGCAGGTGGAAAGGCGCGCGGCGCATAGGGCTCAGGTGCGCGGCGCATCAGGGTTTTTTGCATAGTTTTCATCTTCAGCTCAGGAAACGAAGCCAGTTTGACCAGTTTTGACTTGTGATGGGATTTTTCACCCTCCTTGAGGTAATTAATGTAACTTTATGTTGACTTGACACTTATTTACCTATTCTAGATGATTCATTCATATAATAACAAAAATTTAATGAATGAATTGGTTTCCTAGCTTATAGAGGCAAGTTGTTTTGACTGCCTAGATTGTAGTGCTTTGTTTAGAATTGGTTGAAACAGCTCCTAAGATGATGAGCTCGACCCCTAGAGGCAAGGGAATGTGTTATCTTGCCTATATTATGTATTTTCTTAGTCATTTTCAGGGTTGGACTCTTGGGAGTAGCTTGATACACTATTGTACATATTTTATCTGCAATTTTGGCAAAGGATAGACCAGGGTTTTGCAGCACTATTTGGGATTCATGTGGCCTTATGTGTTGATGGTGTGTTTCTCTCAGTACTTGTAAGTTGTGTATGTGTACCACTTTCCTTATTTAATCTTCTGCAATTAAACAAATGAAGTGTTAAGGTAGAATCCATAAATTTGCTATGCTCTGCCTTTAAGTTTGTTTAATTTTCCATGTTTTCTTCAGTTTAAGGAGAATCCTTGAGACTTCCTTGCTCTCCTTAGCTTCTCACCTGTCAGGTCTATTCATTCAATCACTTTAAAGGCATCAAAACAATCACCTATCTTGCCCCAAGTAGACCTCTGCAAAAGCTGTGCCTCATCCCCGCACCCAAAATTGCCTTTCCCTTGAATTCAACAAAACTTCAAAAAATAAATTCCATAGTCCTTGTACTTCATACCTAGCCTAAAATTAGTCATCAATTTAGTCATCTCGAGTCTCTTTGATTACCTTTTGCTGAGATTGACCGGAGAGAGCCCTCTCCTGTCCTCGTAGGGCTAGCTACGAGGCTGAGCTTGGTTTGATGTTGCCTCGAGTTTTGCCTTCCTCAGCCTGAGGCAAATTCGAACGCTAACAGACACAATGATCTTCTCCTTCTAAATCAATCCATGATCCTGTAATAAGAAGATACCAGTAGAAAATAACCCTTTATGTTTCTTGGTTTCCTTCTTTCCTGTAAAAATAAAATCTTTGCTAGGTTTTGTGGTTTCCTCATTTCTAGTATGAGACCATTTGTCCAAAGTAGTTTTTCAAATTCTTCATAAGAAAAATTGATCTTCTGGATGCCAAGTGAGTACCACCATATGGCAGCCTTGTCTTTCACATTATGCCATAGAAAAATTCTCCAATATTTTAAGATTTTTTATGAATTCTTCAATAGTAGGACCATTATCTTTCCTTGTAAAAATTGCTTGCTAGAAGCCATGAAGAGGGTTTTGAAAAAAAAATCATTTACTTGGCGAAAATTTAAAGTGGCCACAATTTAGTAAATATTGCTCAAAATACCTATTATGACATATTTTCGGAAATGGACACAACCATTATGCAACTTTCCATGTGATAGAAATCCCGATCCAGGCACTGAAATTTCATAATCACGCTGGAACTGTGCCGCCGTCACAATTTTTTTTTTTCTGAAAAAGAGTTGAATTTAAATCAGTGATATCTCCCTCATCTGGACTCCGATTCGATTGATTTGTTTTTTGAAATTCGATATTTTTTGGCAAGGAACCCAGATCTACAATTAGATTCTGCAAATGTTGACCCAGATCATACAAATTGGATCTACAAACTCGTCGCCCCAAAAAATGTCTGCAACATAGCTGATTTTTAAATCAGCAATATCTCCCTCATCCGGGCTCCGATTCGGCCGATTTTTTTTTAAAACTGGGTATTTTTTTGCAAATAACCCATATCTGCAATGAGATTCTGCAATTTTTGCACCAGAATGTACAGATCTGATCTGCAAACTCGCCGCCCCGAAAAATGTCTACAAACATAATAAGAAAAAAAAATTCTGATTTGCCCAAGAAAGTGTTCCGATACCACTTGTTATAGATCTGACCTGAAAATATATGATAATAGAAATAAACCCAATAACTGTAAATAATCAACAGAAATAACAAGATCTGAATATAGAAATTCTTCACTTTATTAATCAAACCCTTAAGGTAGGGCAACACCATAGATTCACTCCTTAAGGAAGGAGAACACTCCACAAGCCATATGCTTGTCCATACAATATTCCTTCACATCTCTCAGTGGGGAGTCTCTAACCTCTATATAGGCCTCATACATACAATACCATGGGTCATTACCATGGCTCCCTCAATACCATCTATCTAATACCATGGGCTTATTACATTATTGCTAACTACTTGTGGTCCCTTACATGATACGGGTTAACCACTTTATTTATTACTATGGCCCATCCCATTATTACATCATTCCCTTGGGTACCTCCCTATGTACCCCATTCTATCCCTCCTAGGTATACTACAAACATAATCATTACTTCGTTGTCAGTGTGCCTATTCAAAACCCTGACGAGTTAACTTGCTTCACTTCTTTTTGCAGGAATCCTTTCTCTTCTTCGCCCTTTATTTCTTTATAACTTCACAAATGTGATTAACGACTTATTATTTTTTTGGGGAAGAAGAGGGATCCCGACTTATTGAGAGCAGGGCAGGTTTCTCCTTCAAAGAAGGTTATATATAGCTATAATATTGGTTTGATCACTATTGGTTTTCCTCTTTCCTTTCTCTACTTGATTGATTCGATAAGAAAACACCATTCAATTAACAAACCGAGTGTAGGAAGAAATATCCTAAATATATGCAGGCATCATGGTTCTGCTTATGGTTTTCCAGTTGAAATGGACTATATTTTCCATTGAGAAATAATTAATTATGAGAGATGGAAATGCCTAAACAAAGAGGAAAATTAACATGCTAGCCAAGGGTTTCATGTCATTAAAAATTTCCTTTCTCAAATTTTAGCCACATCATCTTGAAGCTCATGAAACAACTTCCATGCATAGTCTTATTAAAAAAAATACAATAACTAGGAACACAGGACAAGGAAACATTGAAAATTAAAACGAAAAGCACACAATGCAATGCAAACTAACTAAATGAAACCTAACCTAACCTAAGCTAATGGTTTAAAGATTGGGACTAAGTAAAATGGAATTTCCAATGTAGCCATAAAAGTTGCTTCCAACCCTTAAGTTGGAAATTATCATCAATTAAAAGGGATAAAACATAATGTGTAGTAAGCAAGGAAGACAACCAAGACATTTTCACACAAGCACAAAGGTATAAGTGCAATAAAAAAGGTGCTAGATAAATGACTGCTCTATTTGAAAAAAGACACCACAACAACACTTCTTCAATTCATAGCCATACAAAACCTAATTGAATGCATGAAGTTACTTACTATGGTTCATTGAAATCATTAAATATGATTGCTCTAACCAATCCACATTTGGGTCGTAAAAACCACCATCTTGGAAGCCTTGCAAAGACAAGTTGACAATAAATATATCAACGTCAAATTCAAGATCAAGATTAGACTGTGAATCACATGTAGATTGGTAGTGGTTAGTGTTGGTGTGTCAAATCAAAAATTTTGACAATCATTTTGCACAGTCTTTGTTTCCAAGTTCAAGATTAAAGATTCACATGAAGAAGGATACATCAATTGGAATTCATGCATCTGATCGTGGATTTTATCTTGAGGGTAAAGAATTCAACATGAATATGTCAAACATTTCTTAAGAATGAATCCACACCCATATAAAAATACTAAGAATGAAATTCTCTGAGAAAATTTTAATATGACCAAATTCAAAAGTTTCATTAGGGTAGTGAGGTCCTGACATAACCAACAATGTAGACTGAAGTGCTTTGACTTCTCGAGAAGACTCAAAATTTTTAAAAGATGGAAACGAACCCATTGAACACACGATAAAGTCTACATCCAAACAAATCTCATTATTTCCATCAACAAAAGGGAATAAGTCAGATTTTCCCCAATTAGTGTTGAAATATGGGAAAAAGAATATTCCAATTTAATTTGTCCTTGAATTAAATTATGAATTAAAATCGAATTTAGTCTTAACAACTACTTGGAAATAACTAATTAATTTATTTTAAATTAATTAGTTGGAGAAATTCAAGTTAGAAGTCTTTTTGAAGTCATGCAAGAGTTATCCCTTAAATTAAGGAGATAAGATTGAGTTATATTTGAGTTGTAATTAGTTAACTCAGTTTACTGAGTTAAGTCCAGTTAAATTAGTTCCAAACTGTTTGAGGAACTAATAGTGAGTTAACGGTCAGTTGATGCATTAATGCACTCAACTGGCGCTACTACAGTTAACTGAAGATTCCCTCATCAGAAACTCATGCATGTCTATTTTGAGAAAGACCCAATTGAGACTAAAGTCAAGGACAATGTACTATCAGTTGCATGTGTTTTCTCATGGAGAAAACTCATGCATGCATTCAAGGATTTAATCCTTGAGGATTGTGCAGTTTCGAAGGAGGTTTTCCACTTGGTTGAAGGCAAATCATCCACAAGGAACAGCGCAAGGAAATAGGATCTTGGAGGGCAGAGAGGAAGGCTAGAGAGAAGCCAAGATTGCCTATGAGCATCTATGAGGATTGTATTGAGAGCTGGCTAGCTGTGAGAGCTAAGGCTTTGTATAATTCCTATGTATTTCTGCCATGTATGATAATACAATAGTGTGGGGTTTTTAGCTCAGGCTTTCCCCAAAGTATTTTCATGTGTATTGTGCGATTGATTCTTCTTCTTTTGGTTATATTTTTCAGCTCGATCTTTAAGCTTCCGCAAATTGATAGTAGAATTAGGTTATAGTATTATGCTTTGATTTATATTGCATTATCGGGTTAACCTACCATCATATTTTCTACATGGTATGAGAGCTGGATTTGTAGAAATTTTCTACATGGTATCAGAGCAGTGAACAGTATACTGAGAACAGAATTCGAAGTTTGAAGTTCGGGGTTGCAGGTGCAAATCGAATTCATATCATACTTCAAGGTTGGCCAATGGCGTTCTACGGCTTGAGACTAGAGTATGCCTTGGAAGGAAACTTGAATTACATAACATGGAAAGATAGAATGTAGGTTGTATTAGAAGACAATGGCTTGAAGGAATTCATTGATTAAGAAATCCTAAAGCCAGCTTCAACTAATGCACAAGAGTTGGCTGGGTGGAAGAAGTGTGTGGCGAAGGCATGATGGATCATCCTTGAGGAAGTTCGAGACCATATTGTCTCGAGTCTCCATGGGAAGGATACTTCATTTTCAATGTGGAAGACATTGAAGGACTTCTACTAGAACAGTAGTGACCAGAGGAAATTGGCACTCAAGGATAAGCTTCGAAGAATCAAGATGGAGAAGGGCAATACTATTTCCTCATATCTGAACAAGCTCACCACCTGTAGAGATGAGCTTGGTAGTGCGGGAATAACTACTACCGATGATGATATGGTGAGCCTCGCTCTCCTTGGCCTTCCAAAGAGTTGGAATAGCTACCAGGACTTTCTGAATGTAAGGGAGAAACTATCTGATTGGGAACGACTGCGGTCGGATCTTATGCAGGAGGAGATCAGGAGGAGCACACGAGATGGTTCTTCATCCAAGAGATGATGAAGAAAATCTAGCCTTAGCAAGTAAGGCAAGGAAAGGGAAGGCGAAGACTTCCCATTTCAAATCGAATTATTCTCATGGAGGGAAGAAGGGTGACATGTCTAAAGTAAGATGATTTAATTGTCACAAGATGGGACATTATGCGACTAATTGCCCATCGAAGAAGTCTAAGAAGGGATTCTCAGAAGGATCGGAAGGTGAGGCATTAGCCTCTCAGTTCGAAATGGACTTTACCCTCATCACATGCATGGTGTCATCGATGATGGGTTGTGTCTGGTATCTTGACAGTCGAGCCTCATTCCACATGACCGGTGATAAAAATTTATTCAGTGCCTTGGAGGAGAAAGACCTCAAGATGCGCATAGATATGGGTGACGACGAAGGGTATAATGTTTTAGGAGTGGGCATGGTTTCTTTTCAGAGGGAGCATGGAGCTCCTCTCACCTTAACAGATGTGATGTATGTGCCTAGACTAAAGAAGAACTCGATATCGGTCGTGATGTTGGAGGACAAAGTCTACAATGTTGTCTTCAGTAAAGGAAAGGCGTTCCTAAGACACATAGCCACGGGTCAGACCAAGAGGATAGGGATTCGGGTGAGGAATTTCTATAAACTAGAGGTAGATGATTGCGTAGCATTGAGTACTAAAGTAGAATTGGTGCAAAGCCAAGACATTGGTGAGTTGTGGCATAGGAAGTTGGGCCATTTGCATCATGGGGCTTTGAAGATAATGCAGCAGATATCTACAGGACTTCGCAAAGGTAAACTTGAGCAATTTGACACATGCAAAGGTTGTACCTTGGGAAAGTACACCAAGTCTTCCTTTCATGATCGAGACAGTTGAGTAGAGGCTATCTTAAAGCGAGTTCATACTGATTTGTGTGGACCATTCTCAATGGAATCCAAAATGAAGCAAAGGTATTATGTGATTTTGATTGATGACTATTCTCGTAAATGATGAATTTATTTCATGTAGAAGAAGGACCAAACTTTCACAAAGTTTTGTGAGTTCAAAACTTTGGTTGAGAAAGAGTTAGGGAAGAAGATCAAGGCCTTGAGAAGTGACAATGATGGTGAATATGTCTTTCAAGAGTTTAAGGACTTCTGTGCAGCGAAAGGAATTAAACAATATTTAACGACACCTCATAACCCACAGCAGAATGGGGTGGCTGAGAGGAAGAACAGAACTATTTTAGGCTTAGCATGGGCAATGCTGCATGACCAAGGCCTACCACTTCACTTTGCAACACAACAGTCTATTTGCAGAATAGAAGCCTGCATCACATACTTGGGATGAAGAAACCAGAGGAAGCTTTCCTAAGACTCTCTAGTGACAAACAAGACAAATAAGAGCAATCCTTCTCTAAACATGCATTTACTATATAAGAAATCAAGTGTTTAGATCCTACTTGTAGTCCAACGTTGTTGTAGGAGTCCAGCCTCGCTGATCCGGATGAGCTCCTCCTTCACTTCGAAACCTGCATTCACTAACAATCAAACGATTAAATAGCACTTGATAATCTCATAAAATAAAACATATTTAACACATAGACAAAGGAGTACATGAAACAACTCATAAATAACAAGTTATTGAGAAGAATGGACTCATTTGCATTAATAGGAAACAAAAGGAAAAATTACAACCTGAGCCTTGGTGTTGTGCAAGTCCCTCCCAGGGTCCATCAAGAGTTCTCCTTTACTTTGACAAAGCTCACCCACTTCCAAATAGAACAAGCAAAGATGGTAATCTCTCCTCACAAGCTTCTAAATGGGAGTCCTAATTCCAGCAGCATCTACCCTTAGAAATGTTTAGCTTCCAACCTCCCCTCCTTTTGGCCCAATGCCTGTATTTATAGTGCTCAAGAGGAAGTTAATCAGGTCCACCATCAATGGGATAATCCCCTCTTTGGATGGGATAACTCCCTTATTGATGGGATAAGTTCCTCTTTGGTAGGGGTACATGGACCATCTAGAGGTGCTCAATACACGTCGAACAACCTTCTAGAATGCTCTAGAAATGACCACAAGTAACTTTTTAAAGATGAAACTTGCGCATTTTGACCTTTACAGGGGTACGCACCTACCCCTTTACATACAGAGCGTACAAGTACGCAACTTTTGTGAACATTAGGTGCGTATCCGCAGGTAAGGTTGACAGAACCTGCGTACCCAGAGATAAATACATTTATAAAGACTTTCTCTCTTTTTGGAGTTTGACATGGAGAGCAGAGGCATAAGACTTGCCCAGGAGGATAGCATGACTGTTGATAGAGCCATACTAACTGTAAATAGTCATGGTGACATTTTTTAGTGTAACAGATTGCCCCCTAAAGTGCCAAGCCTGTAGTAGATTAGGGTTTTGTATTATCTAGGAAGGGTGAAGCGCTTTATCATTTCAAGGATTATCTCGTGGAGAGCCTGGTCAGAACCTGCAATTTTCAACACAAAATACATGTATAAGATTATATCATCGCTGAGGTAGGCATTCCCATACTCAGATCAAAACTTTAACTAATAGACTAACTACTCTGATACAGGAATGATCTTGCAGTACATCATAATCATAGACTTTTGTAGACACAGTATGGGCGTAGCCATCTGTTTATGATTAGTCTACTTAGATAATGAATACAAAACTCCTCGCAGCCTGGATGGTGGAAACTAGATCCAGGGTCTTCATTTCTACTTCCCGAATTGGTACGATTCTAGCCATGCGAATAAATGAGTTGATGTCGAACATGGTAGAAACCACTTGATTACCAGTCGATGATGTAAACTGTTAACAAGTGTGAGAGAGACCACCAGTAATGTCAATGGTTCTCAAAGTACCCAGTACAATCCATGAGATGTGAATGAATGAGTTGATGTCGAACATTTCACGGAATCCTTCGATCGAAAGTCAATGATGTAAACTGACGTCAAAGGCGAGAAACCTGCCATTGATGCATGCAGACTTCAAGGTACTGACGATTTCTAAGTCATCTCTCTAGATAATGTGCTAATGTCGATAGAAAGCGACCCGTTGCAAGCAAGCCCACAACACGAAATCATTGTTCAAGTTGAAGAAATGTTGCTGTAAGGATTGACTCAGGGATGGTCAAATGGATGACAAGTATTTTGCAGATGAAAGTTTTGCTTGCAGACCTCTTGAACACATAACGACACAACAGATGGCTTGGTGATAAATGACTCAAAGTTAATCCCCAGAACCCGGCTGAAGACTTTCAATGTGGTTTGATCAACTGTGAGGTAAAGGATTTCCCAACCCAGGTGAATGAAAAGTGTCGTGTTCAAGAGTGGTAATAAGGTTTCTTCTGAGACAAAGGATAACAAATAGGCTCATTCTTCTCTCTTTTCCCCCACCATTTCTGGCAAGTACCTCTTTATTTTTAACAAGCTTGAGGAGGATAACATATGCTTGATTATAAGCTCATCCTTCGGATGAGTCCAACCTAGTTTTGATTCGAACCCTAGGAAGGAGTGGTTCGTTCCTGTTTGTAATTGAACAGGTCCTTTACTGTGAAATTTTAACGAGCCCAGTATAGGAGAAACTCGGCGTTTTTCAATTTTAGAGAGTCTGAAAAACTTAAGAAGACTCCAGGTTGAACTTTTTCGTAAATTTGTGTCCCCCAAGCCCGAAAAAGTATAAAATAATACTGGGAGAACCGCTTGATCTTGCGACCAAGGAGTACTTTCATGATTAGTGTCTCTGACCTGAAAAGTAAAAAGCGATCAAGGACACGTCGTTTTATTTCCATATCGAGTTTGAAACGACAAAAACCCGGCAATCTTTTCCTGTTTTTACGGTCAGAAAAGAGCTATAAGGGGATCGTCTTTTAATTCCGTTTTAACGAGTGTAAAAGAAACGCTCGGCAATCTTTTCATGTTTTAGGAGTCAGAAAAGAGCTTAAAAGATGACTCTGATGTTTTGGTTCATGAAAAATGATGATTTTACTCTAAAGTCCTTTTGTCCTGCACAAAAACGACAGATTACTCATACCTGTTTAAGATGGGTAAAAATACATTG
Source organism: Pinus tabuliformis (assembly GCA_031772625.1). Taxonomy (NCBI): domain Eukaryota; kingdom Viridiplantae; phylum Streptophyta; class Pinopsida; order Pinales; family Pinaceae; genus Pinus; species Pinus tabuliformis. The sequence goes on from CM062819.1 coordinate 1,942,613,326, forward strand.
AAAAATGTCCTTTCATGGTGAAAAATAAACAAATTTAGCATTCATTCATCCAAAAAACCTATAAAAAGACTTTTTACCATGTCATTTTTACCATTTTACTGTTGAGGTTGAAAAAAGGGCTTTTGACAAGAAACTTCCCATGGAGATTGCGGAGAATCCGACCGTCAGAACCGAACGCCGTTTCACCAGGTATTCTACAACACCCCTCTCTTGTTTTCCATCCGTTTAGAATTCATTTTTAAGCTTTTATTTGATTTTTTGGGGGTCTTGGGGTTTCAAGATGCGCACTTCGGGGTACGCAGGTCATGCACTGCTGACCTGCGTACCCCGATATTTTCCCAATGGGAAAATTACAGGGTGTACGCACCCGGCCTTAAGGGAAGCTGCGTCCGGATGCTCTGTCCCTAAAGGCTGGGGTGCGTACCCCGCAAAACACAAATTGAAACCCTCATACCTCCAAAATAGACCAAATTTTTTAAATTTTATGGATCCTAACTGATGTTTTATGATGCGCAGGGAGCACACCATGCTTGATTGGCGTGAAAGAGAGCACGAGGACGTTGATTTGGCCGCAATAGGTCATCAACCTTCGATTGATGCATTAAAAGCATGCGGACTGTACAAATACTGGGCCATACCTGGCATGAGGGGCCAAGTGCCTTTTCTTGAGTGGCTGGTTGAAAGGTGGAACATTCAGGAGAAATGTTTCTACATCGGAGAGCACCAGCTCGAGATAGAGCCCTCCGACATATATTTTCTCACTGGCTTGCCTAACAGGGGCGAGCAACTTTCTCTATTCGGGACTAGGCCGGGTGGCCAATCCCTTGCTAGTCTCCGGCTAGAGTGGTGCAACAACCAAAACCATGAGAAGGGGATAGAAATCAAGTACATATCCCGACCTGAACTTATGGTGATAGCCTTTACTGTTACCAGACTTTGCGGCGCGGCCGCTTTGCACCAAGCCACCGGGTCCCAAATGTGGATGGTTATAGACTGCTTCCACGGCACCATTTTCAACTGGTGCGATGCTGTGTTGGCTAATTTGAAGGGCCAACTAACCAGGGCAAAGAGAGGACAACTGAAGACCTTTGGATATGGGCCTATAGTCGTGAGCTTTGCCCTAGAGAGAGTTCCAATGCTGGTCCCCCAGCATCTTACAGTTCCAGTTGGGGCGCCTCGGGAGCCTAAGTTGACGAGATGGGTTGCGGTAATGGCCCGGCATCCTGATGAGGGCGCAACAGTTGTTCGATTTCCTGATGGTTACTTTCACTGGCTAGAGAGCCAGGTCTTTACTATTCAGGACTTTCCTTATGTCGGAATGGATTTTCGGAATGATCCGGACATGGTTCTTCCACAGGGAGAACAGTGGGACGACAGAGGTATTTTATTTTCCACGAGTTTTCAAGTTATGTATTTTTTTTTTTTTGTTTTTATATATTGCCTCAAAACTGACAGCACAAATTTTCAAAATGCAGATGTAGGTCCATGTCGTCCAGCCAACCTCCGGGCTTTTGAGAGGAGAGTACCAGCTGTACCAGCACCAGCCCCACAGGATGCGGCCGCAGAGACCTTAGCCGAGCTGGAACAGGATCTAGAGCGTTTGACGGCAGATATACCAGAGACCACCATAGATGACATTCCTATTCGACTTCAGCGCTATGTGGTCGCAGTCCCAGGACCTTTTAGGAGGTTCTTGTGTAGGGTAGCGCGGGCAGTGGTCTCGTATAGAGAGCATCACCAGTGATTGGCTAGTCACTTTTGTAGACACATATGACATTTTTGGTTTTTTGTACTTATCATTTTTGCCGATCATAAGGTGTTTTTCAACCTATGATCGAAGACGATGTATATTTTTGACACACTCCTATCTATATATATATCATTATTACCGGCTCATTTTGTTTAACATATGTGATGAAATGTTTTTAAATTTACTTGCATGATTATCGTAAATGTCTGTCCAACATTCGACAAGCAATTGCATCTGCTAATGTATTTAAAGACCTTGGAATATGCTGATATTCAATGTAATCAAATTCACGTTCCAAGAGACGCACTCTCAAAAACAACCTTAATAACACAAGATTTCTAATCGCATATACTCTATTAAGCTGTAATACAACGAGTTCAGAATCTAACCTCACTATCAAACGTCGAATTCCAAATGAAATAGATTCAGACAATAATTCAACCACTGCACTGTATTCTGCAATGTTGTTCGTCGTTTGACCGAGGCTCACCCCATGCATAGAAACTAACTCGTCAGAGGGCGAATAGATAACCCAAGCTGCGGAAGAGATATTCCGTGTACTACGACAAGCACCATCAGCAAATCCAATGTATGTTTGGAGAGGCGTCGACATCTGCAATATCAAGAGTAAAACCAAGATAAGCCAGAATAACGACGAAAAACACACTTTCTAAGCTAAGCACACTATCTAAACTAACAAACATACTAGCTAGAAAGAAAACCTAACCTAACTAACATTCTCCATACAAATCTAACCTAACTAACATTCTCCATACCCATCATTTAAGCATAATACCTCTTAAGGTAAAGTCCATTTCTGGGTTTACCCAGAGAGTCCCCATCAAAATCTACCAACTCATAGGCCCCTTTTGCTAGCTTTCGCTTTACAATGTAGGGTCCATGCCACATAGGAACGAATTTCCCAGCACCTAGTTTATCGTTAGCTTGATCATATAATAGTACTAGGTCTCCCTCCGAAAAACTCCGAGGGGTCACATTTCTATCATACTGAGCTTTCATTCGCTTCGCGTGAGTCTCGATTGCCAATGCAGCGTCACATCGAGTCTCATCTAACTGAGCTAAGTATAATAAACGTTTCTCCTCTTCGGAAGTGGCTGGGAGTAATTCGACAGCCATTTGAAGTGATGGGATTTCGCATTCAATGGGTAACACAGCTTCCAAGCCATAAACTAGCTGGAAAGGAGTGAACCTTGTTGAAGTTTTCACTGAAGTTCGGTATGCCCATAGCGCTGAAAATAACATGTTGTGCCAATTCGACCGATGAATACCAATGGTTCGTCGGATCATGATAACCAGAACTTTGTTGATAGACTCAACCAAACCGTTGGCTTGCGGATAATAAGGAGTAGAGCTATCGTGGCGCAAACCAAGCTGGCTTGTAAGCTCAGTCATCATGATGTTTCGAAAATGGCTCCCATGGTCAGTGATGATTGCTTGTGGGACACCAAACCTAGTTATAATATGATTGAATACGAAAACTGCAGCTGTTTTGCCGCTTGCGTCGAATGTAGGCATTGCCTCGGCCCATTTAGTAAAATAATCAACCGCGAGGATGATATACGCATGCCCCCCGGCCGAGTGAGGGTTACAAGTAATAAAATCGATACACCATTTGGCGAAAGGACCAACAGCAATTATAGGATGGAGAGGAGCAGGTGGTGGCGCATCTTGCGATCAAACACTTGACAGTTGTGGCACTTCCGGACCGCAATGATACAATCTTTAAACATGGACGGCCAGAAATAGCCAGCGCGCAACACCTTCTGAACTGTGGCATACCCAGACATATGACCGCCACATGCTCCAGAGTGACAATCATTCAAAACCCTCTCAGCCTCTTCGTGAGTTAAACAACGTCGAAAAACTAAGTCTGCCCCCCGGCGATAAAGTGTATCTCCAATAATCTTGTATTGCTGGGATTGAAACCGAATTTTTCAACGTTCCGACTTTGAAGCTTTAGGCCGAAAGGTTTGGGTTTGGAGATAGATGATTATATCCCCGTACCGCGGATCTAAAGTACTGATAAGAAACAAAGATTCGTCCACAATGGACTCCTCTGCCACAGTTTCTGTGTCAGCACGCGGGAAATCACACATCAATTCCGCAAAAACTAAGGATTTCTTAGACTTGGAATTCTCAAACTCCAAGTCGAACTCTTGCAGGATAACGATCAATTTAGAGTACTTGCCCCCTAGCAGTTGTTTTGTCAAAATATAAATCATAGGGTTGCAATCCGAAATAACTGTAGTTTTACGAAGAAGAATGTAGTGACGAAAACGCTGGACAGCTTGAACGGCTGCCAGGGCCAATTTCTCCACATGCGAATATTTTAGCTCAGTGGGGTTTAATGTCCTACTAAGATAATATATCACATGTTCCGCTCCAAATTCATCTTCTTGAACTAACACCATTCCAATGGTGGAATGCGAAGCTGCGAGGTATAAGAAGTAGTCTTGGTTGTAGTTGGGAGGATGCAACAACGGTGCATGGGTCAACGCGTGTTTAAGTGCATCAAAAGATTGTTGGGCAATCTCATCCCAAAAGAATTGAGCGTTCTGTTTCAACAACCGTGTAAAACCTTTAGTGACCTCGGCGTAGTTTGGAATGAATCGGCGTAAAAAGTTTGCTTTCCCTTGCAAACTTTGGAGTTGGCGCAAACTCGAAGGAGGAGGCAATTTGATGATAGCTTCGACCTTCGAGGGATCGACGCGAATGCCGGCTTTTGAAACAACAAATCCCAGCAATCAACCCATCTCTATACAGAATACACACTTGTGGGGATTCAACCGAATTCGATAATGCCTACACCTCATAAAGATTGCTCGTAAGTGGACAAGGTGATCAGCTCGAAGTAAAGAATGAGCAGGCAAATCATCGAGGTACGGTTGCACAATGTGCTTTATGTCATGAAATGCGTAAGACATCGCCCGTTGAAAAGTGGCTCCGGCATTCTTAAGCCCAAAAGGTAATTTGCAGTAAGCAAATGTCCCCCATGGACAAATGAATGCCGTTTTTGGTTGATCGGCAGGTAGAATATTGATTTGATTATACCTCGAAAAACCATCCATAAAGGAAAACATTTCACTTCTGGCACAATCATCAATTATTTGATCGATATAAGGCGTTAGATAGTTGTCTTTTGGACAAGCTCGATTTATATCCCTATAATCGATACAGATTCTTATTGTTCCTTGTTTCTTGTTAACCGGAACAATATTCGATACCCAATCTTTTAACGGGATTGGATAAATGAAACCTGCTTTCAACAGCTTCTCGACTTCTGCTTTAATCGCAGCCACTTTCCGAGGGTGAATCTGACGCAACCGTTGCCGGACGGGTTTAGTGTCCGGGTAGGTCTTTATTTCATGAACAACAATGGCAGGGTCGATTCCTGGCATTTCGTCGTAAGACCAGGCAAACACATCGCGGAATTCTTGGAATAGGGCCTTGTAAGTTCGAATTTCATCTTCTGTACATGAGGCACCTATATGAATGTTTTCCTCAATTCCGGGCTTCACTGAAATGTCAATGGGAATAGTGCGAGAAATATTCCCTAAATTCAACTCTGAATCATAATGTTTCGTTGGATTCTGAGCGTCTTTGACATATTCGGCGGTAAAGATAGATGAAAAATTATTTTCAAAAGCATCATCCTCAGGTAAAAACGAAGATCTATGATGAAGATCTTCCCATGGTAGATCGTCTACACTTAGGATTTCGCGAAGTTGCTCGTCAGATGACAGGACTTCGGGAAACGCTATCCGTTCTAAGGTTGATGTGAAAAGTGACTCTTCACTGACCACATTCATTTGGTCGATTTGGGTTGAACGCGAGTCGATAAAAGACATGACGGCTTCATAAGCAATTTCATATGGACTCAAAGGCATAGCATCACCGAATGAGTCTATCTCAGATTCAGATGGGACAATCCAAGGATCATCATAAATAATGTTGTCTGATGTAATCATATGAATTGATGCAAATGAAGGGTCTGCGTTGATTGGAGGGAAAGGAAAAGTTCCCAGTAAACCGGAATCTTTAACTAAACCTACGCCAACGTCCCTATAAGGGATTGTCGTCTTACCGACATGCTGGATACTCTCTGAAGAGGCTGGGTCGGATGAAAAGTATGTCAGCTGATCAATTGTCACGATCTTACCGTTATGTGGAAACTTTATTACTCTGAAGACCGATGAAACGACCGCTGTCATAGCATATGACCAACTTCGACCCAAAAGAAGGTTGTAGTCTAGAGGGGCATCAACCACCTCCACATCCAGACTAACGGTTTTCCCTTCTACCCCTATAGGCAATTCCTGTAGAATACCAAACGGACGGAACCCACGGCCATCAAAGGCCTTAAGGATGGTCGGGGATTGGTTCAGCGAAGGAGAACCAAGCGATCTCCAACACTGAATCGACATAATACACGTAGAAGCTCCCTCATCAATCACAGTCTGATGAATAGGCCTGTTTTTGACTATCACTGGAATTTGGAAAGCCATTTGATGGGGTAGACGCGGTGTACTATTTTCTAGATCGAAGATTATCAGATTCGGGTCCTGAACATCAACAGCTCCGATAGCCGACAAAAGTAATTTCCGTTGTGCTGGGCATGATTGCAGCACTTCTAAAGCCGACATTGCTGAGGGTGAAACAGCTAAGTCCTCAACAATGTTGTAATTCTGGGCCGCTCTCGCATGTGGATTAAAAGCAGACCTTCGAAGTACACCCTTAGCGGGCGGTTTGATTACTAAGTCTGGGTTAGGTTTTTCGATCTGTAGTGTATCGGAACCAGGAGCTGAGGTTGATGGATTAGAATGAGAAGATTCTGCTTCCTTACCATCAACAGGATTCTTACTACCATAATCTTGCGACCGAGTCGCAATCCTCACATGAGACATCATCAAAATGGGTTCTTCACTGGCAGTCGAGGAAGAACCTATCATCTTACTCTCCTGCTTTGGAAATGGATCTTTCAACACAGCAGGAGTGGGAGAACCTTTGACTATTTTCACAACCTCGGCCCGATGAGGGCAATCTCTTGTAAAATGATCCTCTTCACAAATAAGACAAGGATATCGAGGTTTGCGCTTTTCGTCATTGGTTTCCGACTTTTCTGTTTTCTCCTTCGGAGCCTTGTCTGCTTTAGCCTTCTTCTTCCCTTTCTTCTTTCCACCGTTTTTTGACTTGGCCGTAGATGACTCTACAGCGTGAATATCGGCGGAAAGTTCAGGAGAAGACTCTCCTGTCGGGGAATCAGGCAAGGTGATTATAGGAGTAGTAGAATTCTTGGAAGACTTCTTCTTACTCTTTGTGTTCACCGTACCAATCATACCATCAGTGGCATGAGATCCCGAAGGAGCAGCAGCGATTTGATTCGATTTTGGAAGATCTGGGATCTTCTCGTGTAACGTACCTGACTGAGTATAAACTAAGTCAAGGTACTGCACCTGAGCAATGACTTGCTCCTCAGTAACTACTCCGGCCTTAGCTACATCTTCAGTAATCTTCGGTAATAATGATTTAACAAACCATTCAGCTAAGATTTGGTCCGGAATAAAAACTTTCACTAACCTTCTTCGACGTCTCCACTCATGAATGTGATCAGAAATATACGTGGACGTCGATTGTTTTAGTGAAGTTAATAACTCCGTGCCGTTATCGTATCTGACCGGCAACTGAAAGTGAGTTAAGAACGAGGTGGCTAACTGGCTAAAATTGTAAAAAGAGGCCCGTGGCAACTCAATGTACCACTTGGCCGCGAGACCAATGAGTGTACGCTGGAAAAGACGTAAGCGGATCGAATCATCCGAGATAGAATTTGAAGCACACCAGAGGTGGTAAGTCATCACATGATTGGACGGATCCTCCCCTGGCTTACCTTCGAACTTGGGTATATCACTGGGCAACTTATTTGGCATTGGCGGCCAGAACTGAAGATATTGAATTGGATCATTCGTTAGGCGCGTCAAGTCTGGTAAATCCAAAGTTGCGATAAACGGTAATTGCCGGTTAGGATCTCTAAAACTCTGGGTCACAAGACCAGTCCCAGGAGGAGGATATCCAGGATAACTAGGAACAGGAATCGCATTAGGGATATTATATCCTCTTGGAAAACCAGGATTAACCGGACCGTACTGGGGTTGTTGAGGTTGTTGATAAGTGTACCCAGGATACGGTTGATACTGGTAAACCGGCTGTTGGACAACTTGCCCTTATTGGTACTGTCCCTAGTACGGTTGTTGAACAGATTGAGGTTGAGTAGTGACAACCGTACTTATACCAGGCTGACCTATAGGCATCTAGACCGTGGTTTGAATCGTAGATCCAGACAACGGTAAAGATGCCTGAGGAGTGGTTGCAGAGACAGTAGAAACCAGAGCTGTCGATACTCCAGAAGTAAGTGCGGCAGATGTAGCGGTAGTTGCAGCAGTTGTTTGAGATGGAGTACTAGGTGCAATTGGCGGCTGAGTAACTACCGAAGTTACAGAAGTTTGAACATTTGACTGGACAGGTTGCGGTTGCTGGGGTGAACCAGAAACTACGGGTTGTCCAGCTTGAGGTACTAACTGTATACTTGGCTGCAACACCTGTTGACCCTGTGATGGATCCCACACTAACATTCCGGGGTATTGACCCGTAACAGGTTGAGAATACCGAGGTCCATAACCAGATTGAGGATAGGATTGATAACTGAAAGGTACAGTTCCCATACCTTGAACATGTGACTGACCTTGAGGTGGTTGATAACCTTGACTCGAGTATTGACCTTGAGGTTGATAACCTTGGGGTAAATACTGATACTGGGGTTGACCTTGACCTTGAGGTTGATACCCTTGAGGTTGATACCCTTGGGGTTGATACCCTTGAGGTAAATATTGATACTGAGGTTGACCTTGGGGTACATATTGAGGCTGGGGTTGACCCTGAGGCATGTATTGCACCATAGGTACATACTGACCTTGACGCTGCCCCCCAGACACAATTTGTGTACCTTGAGGTTACCCCCTAGGCGTTAACTGAGGCTGCCCCCCAGGCGGTAATTGGCCACCTTGAGGTTGAGAAACGAGAACTGAACCTGACATCATGTAAATGTCCCCTATACCCAACGGTTTATTACCATTGTTTCCAACTAATAACCCATGATCGACGGGTTGAGGAGATGCCCCCGCAAAGGTACCAGAAAGCGACTGATACCCAGTGGGAACAGAAGGACCGCCGTGTAAGAAAGATTCAGGAGTTTGAGTAAACACGGACGACTGACCAGACATATTTACAGGAGTATAAATACCTCCAGGTGGAAAAGGAGTACGAGGTGTAGAAAAACCTATCCCTGAGTTGTCTAAATAATTGGTTAGCGAAAGGTACCAAGTAGTACTTCTAGGAGGACTGTAAAAGATAGATTCACGCTCCCTGAGGTCAATAGTAAGTTGACCTTCAAGGTTAGAGACGCCTATTTCTTCCTCTGGAACAAGTTCTTCAATAGCAATCAAACCAGTAGGAAGATTTTCGGTGATAACTCGTTCTACTCTTGGTGAATCTGGAACACTAGAAGTCGGAGTAACAGGTTCAGATATTTCGGGTTCTTCGCTTATATCACTAGTAGACGAAAAACTACCAGCAAGCTCAGAAACTGTAACAGCTTCGGGATTATAACCTGTCTCTAGACTTTGGTAATCTGGATGGACTACCAAGGAAGATTCTCCTTCTTCAGGTGAACCTACTCTACTGCCACTAGGAGGAGTTACAAGGACCTTCAATCCTTCGTACTGACCCGGGACGTCTTCAGGAGATCCACCCCGTGATCTACAGAGTTTCCTCAACAAATCAGTTCCGGTAACAATCTCAGGTGACTTGCCCCGAAGTCTACGGGATTGTCTCGGTAATTCCGCCACAGCTAAAAACTTTTAACTACTACACACGAAAACAAAGTAAAATCTCAAATCGAACCACCTAAAGTCGCTAAAGAACCAAACAAATTTGAATCACACGCCTAAAGAATCTAGGGCGTCAAACCAAGCACAAACAGTAGCCTTCCAGACCAAAAACGCTAGTTGGAGATGAAACCCAACATCGCCGGATTCAGTACAGAAGTGGCGGGTGGAACAGTTACCCCGGCAACCTGCTTAATGAATAGACCGGCACAAGTTCCTCCACTTTAACCGTCTCGAGTGAAGTGAACCCCCCGGAAAATCCAAGTGAGTCTAGCTGACGTCTACTCCAGGTACAGTGGGATCTTCCCTCCACTGTCACCTCAGTAGAATCCTAAAGATAATGGTCACTAAGGTTACCAACCGCAACAAATGCACCTGGGGGAACAGTCTACACTCCGACAGCACGCAAGGGCAGAGTATCAAGCTCAATCCCCTTGCCAGTTCCTTGACAATAATCCAAGGTTTACCGACAAGTGACCCCTGGCTCCTCGACAATGGTTAATCCGAGGTTTACCGTTTGTAATACGTGCGTGTCTGGCGTCATTCCCAACGAGGGAGGATTGATCCCCTCACTGGTTCGGACACGAGCTCGTGCTTCTCCTTTAAGAGGAGCTTTCCCAGAGTACAAATGAGACAATTGGATTTATTCTATCACAAGATAAGCTACTTGTTTGGTTTTGTTGCCTTGGAGAGTTAATTACTCTCCTACTCCAAGACACTAGCCTGATCTAAATTGGTGTTTCAGAGCCCTAGTAAATAAAAGTTACTACGTTGATTTTACTTTAAGCGTTAATTTTATGGTTTTTCTTAAAGACAAAAGGTAGCGGAAATGAAACCAATGGTGTGTAGACTCAACTCAAACCACTACAAAGATGCACCTAAGATGATTTACGCTACTTTTCTCTTTCGATGAAATTCCTAACTAAGAGAGTTGGAAAATGCAAATTTTTATAGAAAACAACTTTCTTAGTAAAGACAATCAAAGAAACAATTCTCTTTATCTTTCCAAGCATACAAACATGACCACTCCTTACGTGCAAGAAAAATTCTTTTTCTTTCAAAATCCCTCAAAGCTACTTGAAACAAAACTTTTCAAAGGAGATGTTTTTGTATTTTTCTTATTTAATAAAGCATATAAATCTATTGTAACGAAAATCAATCTCAAAATCTATAAAATCTATGAAAAATTGACTCACAAGCAAATCAAAAAGAAATTTATTCTAAGCAAACCTAACGAGGCAAAAGCCTACAAAGATGATTCTAGGTTGTTTTACTTGACCAAAATCAAGCCAAGGACCAGCTAATGCAGAATCAAAAGACCAGTCAAAACAAAACTCAAATCTTTTTGTTCTTTTTGTAAACTGGAATTCAATACTCAATCAACAAGCACCTCGAAATTTGCCAAAGAGACCACTCAAAGGTAAGTTGCTCTCACAGGTAGACTTTATGACAGGTCTGACTTCTAAGAAGGCTGACAAAACCAGAGAGATCTAAGGCTTGACAACTTCTACCGCCAAAGTCACTACAGGACCTACTCAAAAATCAAACCCTAGGGCTTAAACTTCTATGAAATCCACTAAAACACTCAATGCTATCGAAACAAGTTCAGGTGAAGATCTTTGACAAGAGACTAATGGATCTGGGTAGTAAAAACTAAGAAAAAGCAAAATCTAAGAGGACAAATGTAAAAAATGGAAATTTCTTAATTTTTAGCAGGGTACGCAGGCAACCTGTTAAGACAGGTGCGGGCCCGCTCTGTGCACACAGCAATAGTGCATACAAGTACGCACTGTGCAATACTCAGAGAGTGCGTACCACTGAAAAAGCCAAGAAAAACTAAATTCAATCTAACCCTAAGCTAACCCACCCAAATACAAAGTCACAGAGCCAAAAACCAGAAAATAAATGACTTTTCTCAGATCAAAGTTGCATACAAAGGAAAAGACTTTCACATCAATGGATTCCCCAGTGGAGTCACCATTTTGTCAGGCGGAAAGAGTCGATAGTGCGGACACAACCAACCTCCCTAGGAGCCTAAGACTCTCTAGTGACAAACAAGACAAATAAGAGCAATCCTTCTCTAAACATGCATTTACTATATAAGAAGTCAAGTGTTTAGATCCTACTTGTAGTCCAACGCTGTTGTAGCAGTCCAGCCTCGCTGATCCGGATGAGCTCCTCCTTCACTTCGAAACCTACATTCACTAACAATCAAACGATTAAATAGCACTTGATAATCTCATAAAATAAAACATATTTAACACATAGACCAAGGAGTACATGAAACAACTCATAAATAACAAGTTATTGAGAAGAATGGACTCATTTGCATTAATAGGAAACAAAAGGAAAAATTACAACCTGAGCCTTGGTGTTGTGCAAGTCCCTCCCAGGGTCCATCAAGAGTTCTCCTTTACTTTGACAAAGCTCACCCACTTCCAAATAGAACAAGCAAAGATGGTAATCTCTCCTCACAAGCTTCTAAATGGGAGTCCTAATTCCAGCAGCATCTACCCTTAGAAATGTTTAGCTTCCACCCTCCCCTCCTTCTGGCCCAATGCCTATATTTATAGTGCTCAAGAGGAAGTTAATCAGGTCCACCATCAATGGGATAATCCCCTCTTTGGATGGGATAACTCCCTTATTGATGGGATAAGTTCCTCTTTGGTAGGGGTACATGGACCATCTGGAGGCGCTCAATACACGTCGAACAACCTTCTAGAATGCCCTAGAAATGACCACAAGTAACTTTTTAAAGATGAAACTTGCGCATTTTGACCTTTACAGGGGTACGCACCTGCCCCTTTACATACAGAGCGTACAAGTACGCAGCTTTTGTGAACATTAGGTGCGTATCCGCAGGTAAGGTTGACAAAACCTGCATACCCAGAGATAAATACATTTATAAAGACTTTCTCTCTTTTTGGAGTTTAACATGGAGAGCAGAGGCATAAGACTTGCCCAGGAGGATAGCATGACTGTTGATAGAGCCATACTAACTGTAAATAGTCATGGTGAAATTTTTTAGTGTAACAAAGGCGTTCCTAAGACACATAGCCACGGGTCAGACCAAGAGGATAGGGATTCGGGTGAGGAATTTCTATAAACTAGAGGTAGATGATTGCGTAGCATTGAGTACTAAAGCAGAATTGGTGCAAAGCCAAGACATTGGTGAGTTGTGGCATAGGCAGTTGGGCCATTTGCATCATGGGGCTTTGAAGATAATGCAATAGATATCTACAGGACTTCGCAAAGGTAAACTTGAGCAATTTGACACATGCAAAGGTTGTACCTTGGGAAAGTACACCAAGTCTTCCTTTCATGATCGAGACAGTTGAGTAGAGGCTATCTTAAAGCGAGTTCACACTGATTTGTGTGGACCATTCTCAATGGAATCCAAAATGAAGCAAAGGTATTATGTGATTTTGATTGATGACTATTCTCGTAAATGATGAATTTATTTCATGTAGAAGAAGGACCAAACTTTCACAAAGTTTTGTGAGTTCAAAACTTTGGTTGAGAAAGAGTTAGGGAAGAAGATCAAGGCCTTGAGAAGCGACAATGATGGTGAATATGTCTTTCAAGAGTTTAAGGACTTCTGTGCAGCGAAAGGAATTAAACAATATTTAACGACACCTCATAACCCACAGCAGAATGGGGTGGCTGAGAGGAAGAACAGAACTATTTTAGGCTTAGCATGGGCAATGCTGCATGACCAAGGCCTACCACTTCACTTTGCAACACAACAGTCTATTTGCAGAATAGAAGCCTGCATCACATACTTGGGATGAAGAAACCAGAGGAAGCTTTCTCTGGTAAGAGACCGGATGTGGGTCACTTCAAGATCTTTGGCTCATCGATATATTGCCATGTGACAAAGTATGCACAGAAGAAGCTTGAGCCGATAGCAGAGTTGGGGATATTTATGGGGTACATTAATGTGGAGCAACCACATGCAGAGGTTCCAGGAGTGGATACATCCACTCAAGCAGAGTCTTCCAGAGATAGACAGAAGCGCACAAGAGAAGCTGACAGATTATTGGAGGATGCAAGAGAGAATGTGGGAGCACCATCTTCTCAGCACAGACAGAGGAGGTCACCTGAGAGGTACACTGGATACATGGCCCTTGCTGGGAATATGTTGAGATCTAGCCATCTTCCTTTGAGGAAGAAGTGCGGCAGCCGATTTGGGTTGATTCTATGGTGGAGGAGTATGACTCCATAGTTCGTAACAATGTTTGGGACGTGGTTCCGAGACTGGAGAACAAGTCAGTTGTGAGTTCCCATTGGCTTTACAAGGTAAAGCAAGCTGTTGATGGTAGTGTGAAGAAGAATAAGGCAAAATTTGTTGCCCGTGGCTTTTCACAGGTCGAGAGGATCATGCTGCTATGTATATTTCGAGAGAGGAGCAAGATGTTGACATTTTGACAAAGACATTGTCAAAGTGTAAATTCGAGTTCCATAGAGACAAGATCAGGGTGGCAGATAATCCCTTTCTTGTTGAGAGGGAGTGTTGAAATATGGAAAAAAGAATATTCCAATTTAATTTGTCATTGAATTAAATTGTGAATTAAAATCGAATTTAGTCTTAACACCTACTTGGAAATAATTAATTAATTTATTTTAAATTAATTAGTTGGAGAAATTCAAGTTAGAAGTCTTTCTGAAGTCATGCAAGAGTTATCCCTTAAATTAAGGAGGTAAGATTGAGTTATATTTGAGTTGTAATTAGTTAACTCAGTTTACTGAGTTAAGTCCAGTTAAATTAGTTCCAAACTGTTTGAGGAACTAATAGTGAGTTAACAATCAGTTGATGCATTAATGCACTCAACTAGTGCTACTCCAGTTAACTGAAGATTCCCTCATCAGAAACTCATGCATGTTTATTCTGAGAAATACCCAGTTGAGATTAAAGTCAAGGACAATGTACTATTATTTGCATGTGTTTTCTCATGGAGAAAACTCATGCATGCAATCAAGGTTTTAATCCTTAAGGATTGCGTAGTTTCGGAGGAGGTTTTCCACTTGGTTGAAGGCAAATCATCCATAAGGAACAATGCAAGGAAATAGGAGCTTGGAGGGCAGAGAGGAAGGCTGGAGAGAAGACAAGATTTCTTGTGAGCATCTGTGAGGATTGTATTGAGAGCTGGCTAACTGTGAGAGCTAAGGCTTTGTATAATTCCTATGTATTTCCACCATGTATGATAATACAATAGTGTGGGGTTTTTATCTGAGGCTTTCCCCAAAGTATTTTCATGTGTATTGTGCGATTGATTCTTCTTCTTCTGGTTATATTTTTCAGCTCTATCTTTAAGCTTCTGCAAAAGTAGGTTATAGTATTTTGCTTTGATTTATATTTCATTATCGGGTTAACCTACCATCAGATTTTCTACAATTAGGAGCTTCTTGGAATGGTTGATCAAGACATTGGAAAACATATTCAGTAACTGACATGTCATATTCTTGAGTGGGGATAGATATACCTAAAATAAATTCCTCAATGATCAAATCTAAATCCACTTGAAATTTATGCAAATCTAGGTCCTCTTGTGAAAATAAAGATTCATCCATAAAACTTGGACAATCAATCAGATGCATAGAAACAAGAAGATCATAACAATGTTCATCCAAGTGTTCAACATGATTAAAGGATTCAAGGTTGATAGGTTGATTATCAACATTATAAGATGAATGATCAATGGAACAAGAATAATTATCATCTTGATAAAGAGAAGAAAGGAAAAGTGATTCCTCGTCAATAAATTCCTCAGCATTTGGAATAGTTGTCGAATCGTATTCATGGATTTGATTCTCATATTTCTCAATTTCAATAGGAACAAAAAAAGGTACATCAAAAAGGGGAGGAGAAGGAAAAAAAGGAGTTGTAGATTCCTCCTCAAAATATTGGGGTTTTCCTTGGTAAGGACCATCCAGTGGATCCGAATGAATTTTTTTTCTTGAAATCCTGACTAAGTATCGAAATTTCTTATCTAAAGATTCCAAATCCACGTCGTCATCAGGAAATTCATAACACAGGTGAAGAAATATATCGGTGAATTACTATAAAGCTTCATTTGATTTCATCCTAAGCTGATCAATTTTATTGTAGACATCTTGATAATCATACTTGTCAAAAACTTGATGAAGTGTATTAACCAATTATTTGAACAGATGGATAGAAGCAGGTGGTAAAGAATAACACCATTACTTAGCATGATCGTCTAATGTAAGGGTGAAAAACTGAGCAAGAATATCTTTAGAGTAAAATCCACTTGAAAAATATAATTGAAAAAATTTAATCACATAATCAAGAACATTTGTTAGACCCTTTCCATCAAACTTAAAATGTGACAAGTTATGTAAGAATTCCATGGGGATTGAAAGATCCAAATCTTTTGAAAATCACCTCAGGATTATGATTTGGGATGAATCCATTTGAGATAAGAGATTCATACAGACTTTATAGGCTCATCTTTCCATCTATCCCTCCTTCTAGTGCCAAGATGTTGATGGTGTTGGATGTCGCCAACATACCCCCGATATGAGGTCCCAATTAGACCTCACATTATTTGGTGTAGGAGCCCCATCCAGATATAAGTTTTGCTCACCATTGCGAGTGATCTTAAAAGAATGTCTTGGTTGCAAAACATACACAAGATATCTTATGCACATAAATTTGGGGTAGAAAGTATGTAAGTTTTGCGAGGCATCAAGCATAAGGTGTAAAATGAGCTTCCACGTGAGAGAGATCAGAGACAAGCCTCTAATAGAAAATTACTAGTACTATCCTAAGAGATACCTCCAAGAGAAATTGAGAAGATTTTTGGATTAACTTGCAAATTAGTTCACAAGATAACAACGATCATATAAACACATAAAAACACCCATTCAACAAGATCCATAGCTAAAGAAATGAAATAGTTCATTATCTTTAGTATGCATAACACAACATATATCGTAAACATCTAAATAATAGTCTTACAACATTTATGATACATGCATGAAAGAGTGTTGGCTCCAAGAGCTTTTGATGATTAATGAAAGATCCAGGTACATTGTTACATTAATGAACACTAGCTCCAATAGTGGAACATGAAGCTACAACTTGCTTCTCCAAAAGAACCATCTTCTCCCTTATGCACAACTAGAGAAGACAAGGCCAAATATCTAAAGGTCCAAGTCCTTTCTTGAGTTATGTGGGCTTGTTTATAACAAATACTAATGACACTTGATTCTCCTCATGACTCACTTCCATAACCTATGGGATTCTATGTAACTCTTCATATTCTACATGTGTCTCTTGGAATTATTTTACATTACATTTATTCACAATAGACAAAATTACATCAATATGGTGGCTATATAAGACAAAAATCTAATAAGACGAAGCATTCCTCATGAGGGAGGAAAAGACAAATCTGTAGCTTGGACATCGAGTTCATTTGTGATGTATGAGTGCCATGCTCTAAACTCTATCGTGATAAATTTAACTCTAATTAGAAGCTCTACAACATATCACATCCTTGCCTCCAAATCATCTGATAATATGGTTTTGGATCTAGATTGTATGCTATTCCATTTCCAAGATAACTTTATGTGAACTTTGGTTGGCCCAATTGCATATTGGATAATAGTATTATTGGTGATCTCCAAGCCTTCTTGATTTGTTGCTTGCTTGATTTGTTCAATAAATTATTTTATCTCTTGCATGATGACATCCTTGCCTCTTATTTCTCCAAGTGAACCCACATAATGAACTTTATGTTTATGTTCCAAGGACTCTAAGCCACTATGCAATCAAAGATAAGAAGCTATGGTGTTGGTCACTTGTTCACTAAGGTGGGTGTAGTTCTAAGTATGTAGTCTCAACTATGCTTTATCCACCTCAATAGCTATCCTTTCCTTCTTGACCAAATTCTTAGGAACATCAAGATACTTGAAACCTTAATCCTATATCAAATATACAACTCTACTTGTAACCTTTAGATGTTTCAAGATCTCTTGGGATTTCTTCTAAATTTGAAACAAGGGTGCCACCACCTCATGCAAGAGAATCATCCCAATGTATAGTGTGTCTTCCATTGGCTTCAATTCTTCAAATATATCTGACCGTAACTCTGTCATACTGATACTAGTAGAAGACAACTGTTGATTCTCTGCGGCAAGGAGATCAACTTCTTGTTTTACGACAGCTAGCTCTTTTATCAATATTGCATTATCACTCATAAGATATTTTGTATTATCTTGATTTTCTGTCACAAAATCCTTGTTCACTGCCATGACTACTTTGGGATTTCTCCTGGCATTATATGTTATCACCTTCTCTATGGATATGGAGGTTGGATGGGTAGGATCATTGGGAAAATACCTATGCCTTTCTTGTACAATACCCTTATTAATCTAGTCGAAGGGGAGGTTGGATACATCCATGACCTTGTCGTCTAGTGGAGGAACAATTCCCATCTCACTGAATGGGAGATGACTAATGGTAATAGGAGGCTTAGGTTGAGTGTTTGGTTCATCTGCCCTTGGTTCAATGGCATCCTCCTCCTCTAATTTGTCTTCTAATTCATAGACCTTTTTTTCTTCCTCCAATATTTGTGTGGATTCTTTCTCATGTAAGTTATTCATTTGATCTTCCATTAATAATTTCTATTTTTCTTCTTCTATTGTTATTCTCCTTTCCTCCTCTAATTTCTACTTTTGCAAGTCATCTTACTTCCTCTTTTATTCTAATTCTTTTTGTAGGTGCTTCTCATCTCTTTTGTGCTCTTCTTCTAGATTCTTTTTTGCTTCTAACCTTCTCTTCTCCTCCTCGTTTTGTTTCTTCTACCACTCCGCCTCAATTGCACCTTTGTACATTGGATCAGCTTTGAACTTTATGTTACTTTCTGCCACTGGAACATGTTTTAGCCTCTTTCAGGGTGCTACAATGTCCACTTTGGTAGTTTCTTCTTGTCGAATCTCCTCAATATGTACATCTAGTACCTATGAAACATGGGAGGGCTTTGCCTCACCTCCAGGCTGATTATTTCTCAGTGCATTGTACCAATTCTTGATTATCTCATCTTCTGGTATGGTCATAGGTCCATGGGGCTAATTGTATTGTATTTTTTCACAATGTTTCTTGCACACTTTTAAGGATCATATCTATGAAATATCATTGTTCCAAAGTGAAGGAGGTTTAGGTCTTAATTAATTTCAGCATCGGCTGCCTTAAGGCTCTTTAGGTCATAAATTCCAATTCATAAAGGAAGAATGGGCCAAGGAGCCATTTTCCTCCTATGGATTTTTGCAGACAATCCATTATTCAATTGACAGGCTACCTCCTACAATACCACCTTTTTGGTCACATACCTTGGCATAAGGTGAGGGGTTGTTTAACACATGAAACATCTGATGTATGTTCCCTACAATGAAGCAAACCAATCAGAAATCTCATAGAGTGCCTCCTTGACCTAATATTTCATGCAAGGAGGTTATGTATCAAGGATAATTATGTACAACACTGCAAAGAAGTGCTAAGAGATTTTGTCAAAAACTCCTTGAAAACTAACTTCTGATAATAATCTACAATGGAAGTAGACAAGAAACTTTTCCTATGGGTTCCAGTTCCATTTCATCCTTGTGAACTCATAACAAGCGCAAATTCCATCCAGTAGATAAGTGGACATGTAGAATTATGGTGCTTATTTAGCTAGTAATGTTGTATTAGCCTGTTGTTTATTGTGTTGCAACTCATGGGAGAGGATCTATGCCCAATTGAAAAATTTACTTGAGACAACCAGGTTGAGCAGGAAAATCCAATTCTCCTCAAAGTACTTTACATTCTTTTGTTCATATATTCTACAACACATCGATATGAGATACTAGAAGACCTTTCTCAAATATTTATTTTGATAAACTGCACTCGGTCTCTAGTAGGAATTTGTAGGCTCTTGGCACCAAGATTTGATAACTTCCTTCATATTGATATTTTCCCAAGTTGCATAAAACGTTTTGTTCACATATGCCCTTGGTCATACCATCTTGTAATATTAATGTATGTCATGAAGATGGTAAGTGGCAATCTCATTTTCACTTTCACTGTTAAGGATCGAGTTCTTACTATCCATATGTAACAAAATCCATTTGATAGATTTTGCATAAGGCATCACTAGGAATCTGCATGCAACTATGTGTGTCCTGGACCTCTTGATGTTTATATACACTTCTTTATCTTCCAAGTCTACTAGGAATTTATTTTGCATGAAAACATATTTGATGTCCCCCCATGAGACTTTTAAGGATTTATCTATGAAGCATGTTGTGTTGGAAAGAATAGAGATAGTTAGCTTAGTAATTTCCACTGCCTCCTCAGTATTAGCTTCTGAGATCTCTTGTGATTTAGCTTGACATGTGGTAGAAGGCATCATCTCGACAGATGATGAAAGAGTGATGTATTTTGTATTTGTAGCACCTTCAAGTGGAAATTTACTCATGGCGAACAAATTGTAGTTTCAAAAAATTTATTAACTATCACATATAAATTATTCAAAAGACAATGACGAAGGAAGATTCGGGCAAGTTGGGAGCACAAGCCTATCAAAAGTGAGATAGGGTGACTAATCTAGCCATTGGGAGTGAGCATTGCACCAAGAAAAACAAAAGACCGCATGTCGGGGAAATATTGGACAGATAAAGCCTGACTGAGGCTTGAGAGTGTGTTATGCACTCAAAGGGAGAGAAACATATTTCTTTGATGCAGGTTGTAGTCACAAGGGACAAGGAGGGGATGCATTAATGCTAGAGTGTGCATTGTGTGCTTTGGAATATCTAGTGAGGATGTAAGGCATAGAGATAATGAGCAAGGACGGCTCATTGTGACTTGTCGGTGCATTATGCACTCAAGAGAGGGGCTTCTTGCTTTTTTGGTGCATTTTTAAAAGATAGAGGGTCTTTAATTTCTAGAATTGTGCTGTACTCAAAGATGGGCCCAAAAAATCTATGATAATGCCATCAACAAGTGTTAAACACAATAACAATGAAGGAAAAGAGTTGCAAGTGTTTATATGTTCTGTCGAAATCATGATTAGAAGGTGAAATTTCATTGAATGCGACGAGTCACTATAAATTCCACTTGTGAAAACAAGAAGACATTTGTAAGAAAAAGTATAGATGAAAATGCCACTCAATAAGTGAAAAAATATTGAAGCACCACTAAGGAAAATAAAATCTCCACTAGAAATGACAAAAGAAATAAAAAATACATTGCGCAAAACTTAGTGAGAGTCCACACACTTGAAATCAAGATTGAAGCAAAACTCCTTGTGATAAGGGAATGCACTCAACCCAAAATGAACAATGATTACTAGGATGAGCGATGAGATCGATGAGCAGGGAATCTTTATAAAAAGAATCTACATGCAAAACAATTTCATGTATGATCGCCACTTATCAATTTATGAGTGAGTTAGTTACTTGAAGTGGAGTGGCCTCCTATTTTCTAGGGGTACGCTCAAAATGCAACAAGAAGGGTGCATACATGAGGAAAAAGAGGGTACAATCACTGATGTCAAGGAGTGCATTGGAGTTAAGGACCAGAAGGGCATAGTCACTGATAACAATGAGTGTGCTCTTCTTATGGATTGAGAGTGCACTCAATTGAGTGAAGGAATCACACTCCACTAAGAGTTTGAAGTGTGCTCTTGCTGAATAGGGCACAGTTTCTTCCAACAGTGCTTTTGTGATTGCTAAGTTTGTAAAGTGTGCTTTTTCTAAGAGAAAAGAATGCACTTTTTTGCTTTTATGTGATATGCATGGTGAGGGAAGAAAGATAACACTAAGTTAGATAAATTCTAGTGTTTTTCCTATCTTTAGAAAGATGACACAAGTGCTTCCAAAGTTAAGAAGATGACACTTAGGAAACTTTGACCTAGAAGGAAAAGCAACACTTAGGAATATGCAAGGATTATTGACACTGAAAAAACATGAATCAACAATAAGATGACACAAGATAGCTTGAAATGACAGTTCAGCTCCAAAATTGACTAAGCAAAGTTTTTTGGAGGGTTAATTAGCCAAAGAAAACTCACATGAATCACCGTGAGTTGTAGAATCATCCATGTAAATATCCATGCGTTAAATAATTAGTTCAAAAAACATCTCGATCATGTCTCAATGAAAAAGTTGGAGGAGTGTTGAAAATCCATAATGTAGAACATAACAGACAAATTTCCCACAAGGACAAGTAAAATTGGCTATGTCCTATTCCTTTAGAGCGATTTGAATCTAGCTATATCTATTAAACCTATCGAGGAAAGAAAAATATTTCTTCCCTATTAATGTGTCTAGCACCTAGTTGATTAACGGTAATGGGAAGTGGTCTGTATGAGTGGAATTATTTAATTGTCTATAATCAATGCAAATTATCATTTTTCCATTCTTCTTGGGAATGATAACAAGAGGGGATACCTGTTTGTCTATTAAAAAGCAGGGTAAATAAATTTTACTGAAAGTAGCTTCTAGATATCTTGTTATCACATTAACTATGTTTTTAAAAAAATTTGGAAATGTTGACAATCTTAGTGTCAGCGTTTTATTTGTAATAAACAAGGAAATCATTGTTAGTAGGATTATCAATGTTTTCATGGTTTCAATAATTTTAACAAAACAATGTTGTTATCACATTTTTTGTAGCTAATGAGCCTCGATATTGCAATAGGAATGCTGCAATTACCAAGGCTACTGACTTTAATTATCAACCCGGGGTTCGTACAAACTTAAGAGGTATCGGCACTATGTGTGCAGCATACAATGTGTCATTCCTTTGTTGTCATGATGTAATGGAGTGCATGTGCTGAAGTCAAATCCTAAACGAATTGCATAAAATGAAATGCTCGAAATGGAACCTTAACCTATTGCAAGAAGGAAATTACAAGGAAAGAGAATGAAATCAAATGCTAGAACACACCATTTTCTAATTATCTCCTAAGGGGCTTTGCTTCAAAAGAATGCTAAGTTAACATGTATGCATTCCTACTATCCTAAGCATGCAGATTCAAACCATCAAACCTTCTACTACTCTGCATGTAAATGAATAAAATATTTTTTTTTTTCTTTTTGTCTTTTTGTCTTGACGAAAATGAGGTGGCAGTCTGTAATTCGACTACGAGTTAACTTTGTAACCAATCAGTTGTGCACAAACAGATTCTATATGTGGATTTTCACCCTGAGGGTCCCGCTTATCTGACTAATCATTGTCGGTCCCTCGTTGACTTCTCCTTTTATCAAGCGCTTCAATCCGTGCTGTTGATCTCACTTCTCTAGATCCAACAGATATCGTGTCGTCTGCTCACCAACTAACCTGGACGATTTCCACCGTCGATGTGACCTATCCAATCAAACAGCTTGTTATCTCAAAATCAGACCCAGGAAGGCTGTTGACCAGGAAGACCTTAAGTAACTATTTCAAACCTGCTTTAGGCTGAGGCTTAGCCTCCTCAGCCTGAGAGGGCTCTCTCAAAGGGTTAATGATTTAGATTAAAGATATGAATAAATGGCTAACTCTATGGTTTGTAATTGTATATGTTTATAGGTTGAAATATGAAGGCTGGCTACCATTGGGCTATGGAGTCAAAGTATGTTTCAGTACCACAACAAGATCAGCTTAACATGAAGTCAGGGCATAGAGAGTTTTTATGCATCAACAAAACAAAGATACAATGCAAGGAAACACAGTTTATAAATACATGAAGGAAGTTAGAGCATGATTGATGAGTTCTAAGTAACATGTATTCATACCACTGCAAGTAAGTGAAAGAGGAAACCCATGAGACAATATGACATTAAAAACTCTCTTTGAATCCTGAGTAGTGAAGCCAAAGTATTCTACCTAGCATGGAAGTCAAGCCATTATAGAGTTCAAGTGCAGAAATGAAAATACAAAACAGTGAAACATAGTTAGTTTATCTATGAAGGAAGTCGAGCATCATTGATGAGTTCTGAGTATCATAAGTAAACACCACTACAATGTAAGTATTGGAAGATGCCATCATAACAAGAGCATACAAGAACTCTTCATGAATCTTGAGTTGTCTAAGTAGAAATCTGCATTAGGTTAAAATATACACAGTCTGCACATAGAGCAGCAGCTGGGCCAAAAAGTCTCCAACCCTTTGCTAATTCGACATCTTGCTCTATATAAAGAATTTACAATTAGGATTCCATCATCCCTTATCAAGAGAATTCGAATTTTCCATCAGTGACACCTATTCTAACCATAAAACAAACCATTAATTAGAACTAGCTGTTAACTAGGAGTGCTAGTGACCTAATACAACTAGGAGTGTAACTCCTTATCATGATTACAAAAAACTTAACTAAGAATTTAAAGAATTATTTGACAAATTTCAACCTCAAGAAGTCGAATTTGATGAAGCCCCCCACGTGGTCATCTGACTGCTGAAGACAAACCCTAGAAATTAGGGAACATGTATCCCTGTTTTTAGGTTTAGGATCCCTGAAAATGGCACGTGGGACAGAGCCTTTATCTCGTCATCCATGATACATTTTCCAAAAATGAAGGAGGTTTTTGTATTCCATGATGTCTAGAACAAAAACCTCTCTTGGTTTTTTAAAATACTTCTCCAGCTGTCCAGAATCTATCCTTGAAAAACACGTGTCAAACAAGAAAAATCCCTTCTCTAAATTTTGGGTTTCAAAGAAAGCTTATTATCTCCCAACTGAAAAAACTTATGAAGAAAATAAGATAGGTTATTTTATCTGGAGAGCTTATGAAGAGAAACCTCCTTTAGAATTCAAAAATACCTTTTCATGTAACCAGAAACGGATCTTGAAAAAGACTGCTAAAAACAGAAGACCAAGCTTGACTTTCAATAGTTTCGTAGCGCAAGTTTAACCATAAATTCCTCCCACCTCAGAATGAATTTGAAGAAAATGAAAGAGGTTTTTGTATTTCAGCATGTTAGGAAGAAAAGTCTCTTTTAGTTTTCAAAATTGAGTTCTCATATGCTCAAGAAGCCTTCTGGAAGTTAACTAGTAAAAAACAGTTTTTTTGTTGAAACAGGCTGCTTCAGGTGTTTCGTAGCACGCTACGAAAACTCCTAGTTCAGTGATTTCGTAGCGCAAAACTGGTTTTTTACACTGTCTGTGCTATGAAAACACCTAGAGTGAGTTTTTCACTATGAAAACCTTGACACAAGTTTGACACATGGAATTTTAGGTGATGTGGGACCAGTGATGGGCAAGAACGAAGTGTTGACCCTATTTGACCATACCAACAAGACTCTTTTATAGATCTTAGACACGAAAACAACCATGGAAAGACTAGACCAAGACTAAAATGAATCCTTTGGAATCAAACTGATGTCAAAACAATGGTGAGGCTTTTAGGACATGGAATGAGGCTATGAAACTTTTTGGAAAAGAGAATGACACTTGTTGAGATGAGATGACTCAAAACCTTTAAGACTATGACTAGAAACAAGGAAAACTTTCCAAAGCTTAGATACAAAATTTTTAGGGTGATAACAGTGGCTCCACTAGGGATAGTGTGCCCTTGTGGTATACTGAGAACTTGTAGCTTCAGTGCCGCTATCTATCCTCTAGAGTAAAACTCTGAACTTCTGCCCAATCTGCTCCTCAAGCCTTTAATGATTTCTGAAAGAAGAATTCAAACTGCACCTACTAAAACAGATGCTCAATCAACCTACCTTGAGCTTATTTGCACACCTCCTACCTACCCTATAAGCTACAATCTCCACTTGTAGCTCAAGGAACATGAAACTTCCAATGAAGCCAGTCATCGATTTGATCTGACACTTGAATCTCTTGACTGTGCTTAAAGCAAAAATAAGCAAGATACTGAAATAACCAAGGCAGCATGAGGTGTAACTGTTCTTCAAGATGAAAATATAACTGGAAGCCTGAACAATAAATATTTTCCATGTAGTCAACTATAGGGTCAAAAAACACATGGCTAGTTTGATGATTCCCATAACATTCTATATCTTCATACAACTGATCCTCAACTACACAACATTTATTTGACAAGCTATCCAACTGCTTTTCTGAATGATTCCAACAAACAATGTAATTTTCCTCATTATTATCATCATTCTTTGGTGTAAGCTGCTGCAAGGAATTACAACAATGAACAACCTTTTCCTCTGCCTTAGGGTCATAAAAAATTTCTTCCAGCATTTCTTCTTGGTGTTTGTAATCATGTTCATCTTGATAATGATCCAAAGATTGACAAGTCTACTACATCTCTACATCAATCTCAGAGGATGTAATATGATTTTCATAAGTAAACCCCTGCTAATCTTCATGCTGCATTTCATGGGATGTTATACTTTCTTCTTGGTGTTGAAATGTATTGTTATGAAGAGCCTCTAAAATTTCTTCATCCATAAATTCATCATCATCATAACAATCCTCCAAATACTGAATAAGACTTAAAGAATGTTTACAACAATCTTTGAGAAACAATAAGGAAGGATGACATTCTTTATACATCTCATAGAATTCATCATGAAAATTAGCAAGCGAATATATTGAACCATTTTCCAAACTTTTATACCAAGACCATCCTTTTCCTTCTAAAGTGGTCATAAACATCCTCATGAGACAATCTTCAGGAAACTTAACCTTAAGATGGCGTACATGCATATGAAACCTAACCAAATGAAGAGAAGCATTGTCTTTCTTTTCATCTTTGAATATCGGAAGATCCTCTAACCAATCAACCTTTGGCATAGGATTTGGAAAACCAGGGATATGAGACCAATTCATAGGAGCATACCTGGCATTCATTCTTGCAGTGGGACTCATCTTGAAACTTCATCAAGCTATTGATCTTCTAGCAGTGGAGTCACCTTCCAATTTCTTATTCGATGTGTGGAGTCGCCAAGGTAGTTTTGTAGCTTCAAAAAGATGTCTGAGCTCCTGCTACCTTCAGAAGTTCAGCCTCTTAATTTCGGGAATGAATAGACTTCAGGCTCCCGGCAGGCGCACCAAAATGTTATCTCAAAATCAGACCCTAGAAGGCTGCTGACCAGGAAGACCTTAAGTAACTATTTCAAACTTGCTTTAGGCTGAGGCTTAGCCTCCTCAGCCTGAGAGGGATCTCTCAAAGGGTTAATGATTTTGATTAAAGATATGAATAGATGGCTAACTCTATGGTTTGTAATTGTATATGTTTATAGGTTGAAATATGAAGGTTGGCTACCATTGGGCTATGGAGTCAAAGTATGTTTCAGTACCGCAACAAGATCAGCTTAACATGAAGTCAGGGAATAGAGAGTTTTTATGCATCAACAAAACAAAGATACAATGCAAGGAAACACAGTTTATAAATACATGAAGGAAGTTAGAGCATGATTGATGAGTTCTAAGTAACATGTATTCATACCACTGCAAGTAAGTGAAAGAGGAAACCCATGAGACAATATGACATTAAAAATTCTCTTTGAATCCTGAGTAGTGAAGCCAAAGCATTCTACCTAGCATGGAAGTCAAGCCATTATAGAGTTCAAGTGCAGAAATGAAAATACAAAACAGTGAAACATAGTTAGTTTATCTATGAAGGAAGTCAGAGCATCATTGATGAGTTCTGAGTATCATAAGTAAACACCACTGCAATGTAAGTATTGGAAGATGCCATCATAACAAGAACATACAAGAACTCTTCATGAATCTTGAGTTGTCTAAGTAGAAATATGCATTAGGTTAAAAATATACACAGTCTGCACATAGAGCAGCAGCTGAGCCAAAAAGTCTCCAACCCTTTGCTAATTCAACCTATTTCTCTATATAAAGCATTTAAAATTAAGATTCCATCATCCCTCATCAATATAATTCGAATTTTCCATCAGCGACACCTATTCTAACCATAAAACAAACCATTAATTAGAACTAGCTGTTAACTAGGAGTGCTAGTGACCTAATACAACTAGGAGTGTAACTCCTTATCATGATTAAAAAAACCTTAACTAAGAATTTAAAGCATTCTTTGACAACTTACAACCTCAAGAAGTCGAATTTGATGAAGCCTCCCACGTGGTCATCTGACTGCTGAAGACAAACCCTAGAAATTAGGGAACATGTTTCCCTGTTTTTAGGTTTAGGATCCCTGAAAATGGCACGCGGGACAGAGCCTTTATCTCGTCATCGATGATACATTTTTCAAAACTGAAGGAGGTTTTTGTATTCCATGATGTCTATAACAAAAACCTCTCTTTGTTTTTTAAAATACTTCTCCAGCTGTCCAGAATCTATCCTTGAAAAACACGTGTCAAACAGGAAAAATCCCTTCTCTGAATTTTGGGTTTCAAAGAAAGCTTATTATCTCCCAACTAAAAACACTTATGAAGAAAGTGAGATAGGTTATTGTAGCGGGAGAGTTGATGAAGATAAACCTCCTTCATAATTCCAAAATACCTTTTCATGTAACCAAAAACGGATCTTGAAAAATACTACTAAAACCAGAAGACCAATCTTGACTTTCAGCAGTTTCGTAGCGCAAGTTTAACCATAAATTCCTCCCACCTCAGAATGAATTTGAAGAAAATGAAAGAGGTTTTTGTATTTCAGCATGTTAGGAAGAAACATCTCTTTCAGTTTTCAAAATTGAGTTCTCAGTTGCTCAAGAAAGCTTCTGGAAGTTAACTAGTAAAAACAATTTTTTTTTGCTGAAACAGGCTACTTCAGGGGTTTCGTAGCGCGCTACGAAAACTCCTAGTTCAGTGATTTCGTAGCGCAAAATTGGTTTTTTACACTGTCTGCGCTACGAAAACACCTAGAGTGAGTTTTTCTCTATGAAAACCTTGACACAAGTTTGACACATGGAATTTTAGGTGATGTGGGACCAGTGATGGGCAAGAACGGAGTGTTGACCCTATTTGACCATACCAACAAGACTCTTTTATAGATCTTAGACACGAAAAAAACCATGGAAAGAATAGACCAAGACTAATATGAATCCTTTGGAATCAAACTGATGTCAAAACACATGGTGAGGCTTTTAGGACATGGAATGAGGCTATGAAACTTTTTGGAAAAGAGAATGACACTTGTTGAGATGAGATGACTCAAAACCTTTAAGACTATGACTAGAAACAAGGCAAACTTTCCAAAGCTTAGAAACAAAAATTTTAGGGTGATAACACAGCTGTCGCGCAATCTCGTGTGAAATCTTGCACGACCGATATCAGGTTGAGAGCACATGAGAAAAGTGGTTTTCCCGTGCTACGTGTCACCCACTAAGGTTAATCACATGAATTTTAGGAATACCGTTTACATCCTTTAGGGCGCGCGAGAAACCACTTCCCACTTATCAATACCACCCACATTCTTAATTCATACTTTTAATAAAGGAACTTAAGGAAAGGTTTAGTGCTTAAACTCAGTATTAACACTTAACACTAATTGACTGTGATTTATAAATAAAATGTATGAACAGAGAAAAATACCTGATTAGGGTCCAGAATGCTGATACACAGTCATAAGAGAATTTATGCACCAGAACAGTGTGTCCACACCACACTTCAATCAATTATTCAACAAAATGGAAATTACAGAGTCTTGGCCCTCTCGGCTCGATTACAACAGTTTGTCTGACCTCTGTTTCAATCTCAAACCCTATCTCTGTCACACCTCTCGCTTACTCACTCTATTCTCGATAATCTCTCTATCATTACATTCTTTCCTCTTTTATGAATCAAATCCTATCCTAACTGCATTGACAACTCAATCTCTATTTTTATCACTCAACCATTAAATCCCTATTCTCAAGCTCTGATACACATCTATACTAACACTCATTTCTTAGTCTAAAAATAATACAGTGATCTAATTATTACAATAATTAAAGCAAAGATAAATTCAACAATCTAGATTTGGGACTAAGAAGACTAATCCAAGCAACTCAATGATTATTATGAACTTCCAAATCTTTTCCAAGGACGAAATAATGCTTGTGATCCTACAAAAGAACTTACATCAACCATTTAACTCAATCCTAGAACAAGAAATCACTAATTCTAAATGCAGAAATAGAAAGAAATACAAATAAGAGATGCATGTGAATAAGCAATGAAAAGAAGGAAAGAAAATGATACAAAAGGGCTCTGAGGCTCCTGGGATGGCCAAGCCCAAGGAAACTCAGAGACCTATAGAGGAGAAAAATATTTACAAGTTGAACATGACACCAATCTTCATTATTTTCATCAATAGAATTACATCCCTGCAAGGAAATACAATGGAGCTACAAAAATACAAGCTCTCTCCCCCACTAACACTAATGAAAAAAAATCCCTCGAGAGGAAAATTCGACTTGGTACTTATAAAAAATGATTAGGAATCATTCCCCATGAATGGAGGAAGCTTTCCCCACCAAAATCCTTTGATTAGTGGATCTAGTCCCCTTGATTGACAGAACACATTCCTATATTTTCTCAATCATTGGAGTTCTGCAATTTGTGCCATAATTCCATAATATCTTGTTGACTTATTATTTTTTTAAGTATGGGGGATTTACGCAGTGCATTATATTAGATATCATTTTTGGGATTCAACTGCGTTAAGTAAGTCATTCAAACGTATGACCATTTCCATGAGAGGTAGTCGTAACTGACTAGCACTACCTCTCATGGAAATGGTCATACGTTTGAATGACTTACTTAACGCAGTTGAATCCCAAAAATGATGACTTATTATTTATTATTGATCCTCCAGTAGTAGGGAACAAGTCCCTAAATTATCTCCTCCTCCAACTCTTCATAATCTGCCCAATATTCTCATAATATTCCACAAAAAATAAATAATATTAGGCACAAATATTCAATTATTCATAAACCTTCCTAATGAATATATTAAAGTTAAAAATAAATTATCTAATGCAAAAAGAGAGGTTTAATGTGCTGAAGGATGGTCATAGGCCTTAAGTTATTGTTTAATTTAGAGGCATGGGCCTTAATTTATGTCTAATTTAGAGGCCCATCATACCCCCTACTGAAAGTGTTGCTCATCCTCTGAGCAACTTAGTGTCCTCATTGTGCCTCATCCATGGCCCTGGTGGCCTCTCTCTTGTGCATTAAGAATATTGGCTGCAAGTTTTGCACGGACAAGTCCAAAAACATATTTGTGTAGAGAAGAATCATTTTTTTCTTGAGACCATTAGCTTGCCTTCTTCCCCTTATTCAAGATTGGTTCTTGAATATTTTCAATTTAGCAAGGTTTTCCACACCCTTATCAACCTTCTTCTACCTTGTTCCGCCATTTGAACACCTCTAACACCCTCAAAATTCATTTAGATGAGAACTAGGACATCTTGTAGGAATTCTTGTCAAAACCACAAGAAACTAGTGTTGAGCATAAATGATAAGTAGGGTTAGGGAAGGCCCTCAACTCGACTCTTATGTATTTTTCCCATTTTTAGGCCTTAGACAAGAGCTAGAAAGATATTAGCAATCTTTTGGAACACCTCTTTTCATCACTGCAGTTTGATTTATATTTTGATGGTGAATGCCTTATTTCTTTTTGTTGCCTTCTTCTTCTCCCTTTTGGCCTAGATGATTACCTAATGGCCTTGGAGTTCTTTGTTTTGATTAGGTCTCTCTTAGGCATTGTCATTTTGGGTTTTAGCATAATTTTTCTTTTCTTCCTTCTTGTATTAGCATTCTGCCTTCCTGTAGTAGTCATTCTTCCTTCCTTAAGAGTCTTCTAACTATATGGGAGTGATGAGAAATGATGAAGAGGGATTGGATGATGATGCTAGGGCTCAAAGGGAGTAGTGTAGGTTTGTGAAAATGGAGAGGATGCTCTTGTTTGTTTTTTTTCAAGAATGAAATGGGATGGATGAATGATGAATAGATAGTGAATATGAAGTGGATGGAGGGCTTGGAGTGTTGTGGTGACTTGACCTTTGCAAAAAGTTCTTCTTTTAACTGCTGTCCTCATTCCTTGAAATCACCACCCTTCATAATTTGACTTTCCAACATTGCATGAGTGAAGGAGTGAGTTGAAATTAACTAGCTAAGGGTGGCTAAGACTGTTGACCAATCATTAGCTTATAAAACCTCATCTCTCATGCATTGATAACAAATTTCTAACTATAATATGCTCAAGAGAAGAGGTCAAGAATATTGCATACCTGTACCTACCTGATGGTTGTTGGAGAGACATGCATGTTGCTACTGAGTTGATGTTGATGTGTAGGTGTTGGATGGTGATGCTGATGATCCTGATGCTGCTGCTAAGCTCTGGAGGAGCTTCTTTGACCTCTGGATCTCCTTTAAAATTTCTCACTGCCAATCCTGTAGGTGTTGTTCTGTATCCTGTAGGTTTATAGGACATCGACATTTTTTCCATATCTCTGAAACAGTAGACTGGATTGAGATGAAACTTTTTGAGCATGTTTCCATCATTATGCACCTCCCCATAGAATTTTTTTTGTCAATGGATGCACGGATATTGAGAAAAATTAAAAATGGCTGAAGGTGATGGAGGCTGATTTCTTGGAAACCATGTACTGGAATTTGTTGAAATTGCCTAGGCTTGTTACCATCATCCATTTGCATCGCCCCATGAAACAACGTTTCAAATGGATGCATGGATATTGAGAAAATGCAAAAATGGCTAAAGGTGATGGAGGCCAATTTCTTGGAGGCCATGCACTAGAATTCGCTGAAACTGCTTGAGCATGTTACCATCATCCATATGCATCTCCCCCTAAAACAGATTGGAAAATGGATGCATGGTATTCAAGTTATGGCAAAAACAAATTTCTGTTCTATATATTTTTGTATCCTGTAGTAAAACAGAGCATCATGTAGTTTTTAGGACAGCAAGCAAATTGAATGGTAGAAGCTTGATAAAGATTGGTGGATGGTGGAAATAGATGAGGGTGATGGATTGGCATGGCCTTGGCCTTTTTGGAGCGTTTGAGCAAAGGAGGAGAAAGTCAAAACTTGACTTCTTTTGACTAGGATTGACCAATTTTCACTTTGGTGCCAACTTGTTCTTGTTGCTTGCAGATGTTGGAGAGTACATGCATTCATCAGAGATATATATGGAGCAAATATTTTTTATTTTTTCACTTTTTTTTTTTCTTCTAGGCCTACTAGCTGCCTCGAAGAAGTTTTCAACTAGTAGGTTTGCCTAGGCACCTCAAAGGAGGTTTTCACCTAGGATCTTTTCTTTTTTCTTTTTTTTCCTTTTTTACCAACCCATTGACTGCTTCATGGAGGTTTTCAATCAATGAGCCAATCTGAGGTGCCTCCATGGAGGTTTTCACCTATTATTATTATTATTATTATTCAATTTTTTTTTTCTACCCTACCCTACTTGAAAAATAAAATCACTTTCAAGTATAAGAATACTTCCAATGGAGCCATGTGCACATCAAGATGACAGACAAAATGATGTGAAGGCTTGAAATGTATGCATTGACATGCACCTGGATTTCAGAGACGAAGTGATTTGACTTTGAAAGTAACAAGCATAGTTGAGAAAGAGAGTGATGTTGCGACTTAGTGACTGTCTGGAACCATATTTTAATATAGTTGTGATGTCCTTGGTCCTTTTGCTGATCTGGATCATTTTTCATGTCTTCTTCTACCGTGACCTTCAAATCTTCCACTTTTTACTGACTGTTCTCTTGAATACATGGATGATTTGAGGGGGTTCTCCCGATCTCTAGTTTTGATGTCTACTCTTCATCAAGTGCAGCCCATGATTCTGTGGTCATCTCATTTGAATCTTCTTCCTTTGGATGTGGTCTTTCAATGATATCAAGATAATCTCTTTTTTGCAATACTCTTCCTGAGCTATGATGAATACCATTGATATCAAGAGGAGATGTTTGTAAGTGTTGTACTTCAGCATTTTAAGTGGGATGAGCTACTTCAATGTGTGGGGTTGGAAATGGTGGTACATGTAGTTGAGTGGGAGTGTATATTTGAGATGGATGTGGATGGGGATGTGGTTGTGGTGGAGGTGAATGGTATGGATAACATGGAGTTGGGTATGGAGGATATTGAGGAAAATACTAAGGATATTGTGGATGGCTCCCATAAGTTCCTTGCCAACCTTGTTGCCAAGATTGGTTTTGGGGTTGAGATGGCCAATATTGCCAAGGAAAGAGTGTGTTCCAATAAATTTGAGGTGGATGTACATAAGATTGAAATTGTGAATTAGGCTCTTGCATCATATGAGGTTGAATAGGCTTCCATGGTCCTCTTGGAGCTACAAAACATCGCTGCATTGGCAATTGATTTGATCCATTGTCCTCTTGGTGAACTTTCTTCAACCTTGGTAATGATGGACAATGTTTAACATCATGTGATTCTGCAAAACAAATATCATCATTTTCTTTTCCTTCATCTTGCATTCTTAAAATTTCTACTTGTTTTGTTATATTGCTAAGAATTTCTATTTTAAAATCATCAAACAAATTTCCAAATTTAGCTTGACTTGTAGATCTTGATGCTGATTTACCTACTCTTGTTTTTCCTCTTGATATGTATTTGCATGTTTCACAAATTTCCTCAAATGACAATTGATATACATCACCTCTACACATGAGATTAAGGAGATCAATCCACTCATCCATAATTGTTCTAAGTGAGAGGGATTTTAGTGTGTTGGATCCTAAATGATGTAGTTTCCACCTCTTAACATTGTACATTAACCTCTCTATTAGATCCTCTAGACTCTCATCTTCTCTTTGATTCATTCTAAAGATTTCTTCTTTAAGATCATGATCTTTATATTTTTCTATAAATATCTTGTGCATATCATTCCATGATCTTATTGAACTAGTCCCTAAACTCATGAACCATTTAAGAGCTCTATCCTTCAATCTGGCCAGAAACAATCTCAATTTTTGAGTTTTTAATAAGTAACCATAAGATCTACAAACAATCTCAAATTCAAAGAGAAAGGTTTCCGGATCCTCTGACCTTAGACCATGAAATTTTGGAAGAAAAAAGGGAGGGATGTTCTTCATGTGCACACTACCATCAATATCTTGAATGGGAAATCCGAGAGGATATTCCTCATTGTCATCATCTCTATCCATTTCTTTTACATTCTTTGTCATCTTCTTCTTCTACTTGCAAAAGTGAATGGTGATGTGGCTCTTACTACACCACGTGATCAATTGTGGGGGTGGATTGGTGTTGGAGAAATTTTGTTTTTGTTTTTATGATTGAATGAAAACTATAATGTAATGCAATTTTCTACTTTTGAAATTAAATATGCCTAATGAAAATATTTTGTTTTTTGCAAAAAGTTAAAAGACATGAATCAAATAGGGAAGAAAACAATGCATACTTTGACACCTCCCCGGCAACGGTGCCAAAAAGTGATGAGCCTTGGCATTGCAACAGGAATGTTGCTACTCCCAAGGCTACTGACTTTAATTATAAACTTGGGGTTCATACAAACTTAAGAGGTATCAACACTATGTGTGCAACATACAATGTGTCCTTCCTTTGCTGTCATGATGTAATGGAGTGCATGTGTTGAAGTCAAATCCTAAACGAATTGCATAAAATGAAATGCTCAAAATGGAACCTTAACCTATTGCAAGAAATAAAGTACGAGGAAAGAGAATGAAATCAAATGCTAAAACACACAATTTTCTAATTATCTCCTAGGAGGCTTTGCTTCAAAAGAATGCTAAGTTAACATGTATGCAGTCCTACTGTCCTAAGCATGCAAATTGAAACCATCAAACCTTCTACTTCTGTGCATGTAAATGAATAAAATAAATTTGTTTTTCTTTTTGTCATTTTTTCTTGACGAAAATGAGGTGGCAGTCTGTAATTCGACTACCGGTTAACTTTGTAACCAATCAGCTACACACAAATAGATTCTGTACATGGATTTTCACAGTTGGTCCCTCGTTTACTTATCCTTTTATCAAGCGCTTCAATCTGCGTCGCTGATCTCACTTCTCTAGACCCAACGGATATCACGTTGTCGACTCACCAACTAACCCTGACGATTTCCACTGTCGATGGGACCCATCCAATCGAACGACTGTCACGCAATCTCGCGCGAAATATTGCACGACCGAAATCAGGTTGAGAGCGCGTGATAAAAGTGGTTTTCCCATGCTATGTGTCACCTTCTAAGGTTAATTGTGTGAATTTTAGGAATACTGTTTAAAACCTTTAGGGCGCGCGAGATACTGCTTCCCACTTATCAATACCACCTAGGTGCTTAATTCATACTTTTAATAAAGGCACTTAAGGAAAGGTTTAGTGCTTAAACTCAGTATTAACGCTTAACACTAATTCACTGTGATTTATAAATAAAATTTATGAACAGAGAAAAATACCTGATTAGGGTCCAGAACATCGATACTCAGTCATAAGAGAATTTCTGCACCAGAACAGTGTGTCCACACCACACTTCAATCAATTATTCAACAAAATGGAAATTACAGAGTCTTGGCCCTCTCAGCTCAATTACAATAGTTTGTCTAACCTCTGTTTCAATCTCAAACGCTACCTCTGTCACATGTCTCGCTTACTCACTCTATTCTTGATAATCTCTCTGTCATTACATTCTTTCCTCTTTTATGAATCAAATCCTATCTTAACTGCATTAACAACTCAATCTCTATTTTTATCACTCAACCATTAAATCCCTATTCTCAAGCTTGGATAGACATCTATACTAACACTCATCTCTTAGTCTAAAAATAATACAATGATCTAATTATTACAATAATTAAAGCAAAGATAAATTCAACAATCTAGATTTGGGAATAAGAAGACTAATCCAAGCAACTCAATGATTATTATGAACTTCCAAATCTTTTCCAAGGATGAAATAATGCTTGTGATCCCGCAAAAGAACTCACATCAAGCATTTAACTCAATCCTACAACAAGAAATCATTAATTCTAAATGCAGAAATAGAAAGAAATAAAAACAAGAGATGCATGTGAATAAGCAATGAAAAGAAGGAAAAAAAATGATACAAAAGGGCTCTGAGGCTCTTGGGATGGCCAAGCCCAAGGAAACTCAGAGACCTATAGAGGAGAACAAGATTTACAAGTTGAACATGACACCAATCTTCATTATTTTCATCAATAGAATTACATCCTTGCAAGAAAATACAATGGAGTTGCAAAAATACAAGCTCTCTCCCCCATTAACACTAATGAAAAAAAATCCCCCTAGAGAAAAATTCGACTTGGTACTTATACAAAATGATTAGGAATCATTCCCCATGAATGGAGGAAGCTTTCCCCACAAAAATCCCTTGATTAGTGGATCTAGTCCCCTTGATTGGTGGAACACATTCTTAGATTTTCTCAATCATTGGAGTTCCACAATTTGTGTCATAATTCCATAATATCTTGTGAGATATTATTTATTATTGATCCTCCAGTAGTAGGGAACAAGTATCTAAATTATCTCCTCCTCCAACTCTTCATAATTTTCCCAATATTCTCATAATATTCCACAAAAAATAAATTATATTAGGCACAAATATTCAATTATTCATAAACCTTCCTAATGAATATACTAAAGTTAAAAATAAATTATCTAATGCAAAAAGAGAGGTTTAATGTGCTGAAGGATGGTCATAGGCCTTAAGTTATTGTTTAATCTAGAGGCATGGGCCTTAATTTATGTCTAATTTATAGGCCCATCAATGACTATGTAATTTAAAAAAAAATGCTAACAACGGGAGTGACAACGAACATTTGTAATAAACAATTTTAAAATGCTGACAATGGGAGTGTCAACATTATTTGTAATAAACGGGTTTAAACTTTGACAATTGGAAAATCAACGCCAAATGCAAAATTCAAAATTTTTGATGACCAAAGAATAGTGCCAATGGAATAACATGTTTAATCTCAAGTGTTTTCTTGATGGTGGAAGTTATGAGACAAGCTCAACAGTCAAAGGGAAAAGGAGTCAAAACATGTTTGTTTTTACTTCACAAAAATATTTATTTTTTAAACTATTTTCCCTGTAAAAGGCAATAAATTCAGGAGAGGTTTTTGAATATATGGAAATAGATTTTTTAGGTATGAAATGTATTTTTGTCCACAATAGACACATTTAGAAAAACTCTCATTTTTCTAACAGGTGTTATAGTTTGGAATATTCAAAGGTATATTTGAAATGTTGTTTTTCAAGATTTTGCAATCCTATTTTAGTAATTGTTTTCAAAATTATATCCCGGACAAATGAGAATGAATTTTAGAAAACTGAAAGAGGTTTTTTTCCAAAATGGATCCATTTAGAAACACCTCTCTTAGATTTCTAACAGATATCACATTTTTGTATTTTCAAATGGATCACTAGACCCTTTTTAGGATTTCGTGAGGAAAAATCTCATGGATGGTTGTTGACTAGGATGCCACCTCACCAAATTTGACCAGTTGATCCTTATCTCCAACCATGATTTCAGAAACAACATGATCTTTAGATGCATATAGGATTAGGAATTTTTCTATATGCATGTATTTGAGATGTACGTTGTGAATATTTAGATTTTGTAATTAAGTTTGAAACTATAATCCTATGAGCAATGTTGTTCTATAAAACAGTTTATGAAGAATGAAGAAGGGTTGGAAATTAATTGAAAAACATATTTACAGTTTGATATATTTGAGAAATCTTGAATGTATTTACAGTTTTTAATGGACAGTCTATAGGAAACTCATGTGTTGCATTTCCTTGTCAGTATTTCTTTGTTATGCAAACTTTATGTCATATCTGAGAATGTTAGTTTCTAAGATTGGATTTTATTTATGCTCCTCTTTTGTATTATCAACCATTAGTATTTGTTTTTTTTTTTCTGTGTAAAGACTAAGCTATTGTATTAAAAAGATGAAAAAATATTTACAAAGAGGCTCTAGCCTCTGAGGATGCATAAAGCCACCCCCTGTCAGAAGAACGCAACAGGTGCACAAGGCCACCTGAATTACAAAGATAGAGTCCATAGAAGTGAACATGGGCGAAGCAGTGGCAGGTAGCCCCCTGACTTACAAAAGAGATCCCTTCAAAAGAATAGCAGTAAGCATGAGTGACTATCCAATGATTCATTGCATGTATTTTGTGGCTTGCTGCTGGTAGCATTGTGGCATAGGAGAGTAGCGGGACCATTGTTTCCAGAGTTCTGGATATCCCACGAACTCTGAAAGGTCCCCTACCCAATAACAAAAAACTGGGCGCCGTGGAAAGAGATGAAACCCCACCAAAACTCCAAAACATGACCATTGAACAGCAGAAGAAACTAGAATTAAGCCTTCAGAGGCTCACCTTGCGCATTGTTGTCTACTTCTGGCGAGAGAGGAAGCCAGTCAGACATGGTAGCATCTTTGGTCACTTCCAGGCGAAAATCCGGTGGATGAACCGGCTGCAGATGCGAGTCCAGACCAAGAATCGGCTCCACAGGATTGACGTCGTCTGGAGGAGGCTCTTCAATATTACCAACCTCCGCAGTCTCCTGGGCATTACTAGTTTGAACCTGCTCCCCAACGTCCTCCTCCTGGCTGGCAGAATCTTCCTCTTCCTCCGTAGCAATTACAGTAATCAGGAGAGAGACAAGAGAATGATTTCTCCGGCACCTGAAGGTGAAGCGGGAGGTATGGACTTGGCTCTCTAAAGGTTCCGACTCCTCTGAGGGAGAAGACGGAGGCGCAACTATGGCAAGCGGCGGAATTGCTCTGGCTTGAGCCTCCTGCCGTCTACTTATCCCCCAAACACCCCCTCTTCTCGGGACTCCTCTTTGTCTCGGTGCCATGAGCAGGGGAAATCTCGAGCTCTTTACAGTAAAAGGCAGAGTGTCAGGATGCAAAGCCTTAACTCTTCCACACAGAACGACCTTAATAGAAGCCTGAACAGAATTATGGGCCCTCCCGATCCCCTTCACAGTCGAGAGCCGAGAGAGCGCAGGCTGGACAGAGGTGAAGCCTCTGCAGCTCCTCACAAAGCCAGAGATCGGCCCCTTTCCACCCTTAACATCAAACAGCATAACAAAATACCGCTCATACCAAACCTGGATCAAATGTGCCATTAAATAGACCTTTGCTTGGAACAATCTGGATACATACTGAACAATCCCCATCGAATCAGGGTACAGGGCGCTTAAAGTCGCCTCGCTTGAACCCATCTCCCACCTGCAATTCCGTCTCCTCAGCATTTAAAGGTATTAATTCTTCGCAGAGCCACCGAGTGTAGCCATCCTGGCAAGCCACCTCATGACGCCAGCTGCCCAACGCAACAAGCTCATGCGATCATCAAGCTGCCACCCGCATCCGGGCGTGAATCTTCCTGTGGTAGCATGTCTCTGTCTAATATTGCTTGGAAGGTGGAGAGATGATCCGCCGAAACTGTATCATGTAGAGGGCCTGCTGAGAGCTCTTTCTCATTGTCCACCCCTAAATTAGCTAGGAAATCAGCTGGCTTGTTCCCTTCCCTTTTTATATGCTTGAAGGAAACAGCTCTGTTCTCTTGCAACCAATGTTGAACTTGTTCCAATCTGGATGCCAGTCTCCAGCTGCTGCTGACCTTGTGTACTTGGGAACCCTGTTGGAGCTGTAAGGCCATGTTTATTAGAATTTGGGAATCCCCTTCCACAATTAGAGGTAGATAATTGCCCTCCTGCGCCAGAGTGAGACCTTTCCACAGACCTTCCAATTCCGCAGCATTGTTGGTATTCCAACCTATTGTGCCAAAGAAGGTAATGTGAGGTTTACCCTGATGGTCTCTAATAATGCCTCCATAACCAGTCTGACCCGGATTGCCTTTCGATGCGCCATCGAAATTCAGTTGGAACACGTTTATGGGTGGTGGCACCCACTTTACATTATGGGTTAGGTGCTTTGCTGGGTTAGCCTTGACCGAAATCTGAGCTTGTATCTTTATCTGCCAATTGTTCCAGATGGCTAACTCCTGGGGTTGCTTTGGGAAATCGTCTTGGGACCAGCCCTTTGTGGAAAGAGTTTCACTGATATTGTTATGAATTCCCTGCCATACCTGCTCCAGTGTCATTGATTGACCTTTGAAAATCCTCTGGTTCCGTTCTTTCCAGATATTCCACATCAAGAATCCCGGTATTGTTTGCCATAGGATATTTAGGATCTTACATTGGTATGGCGCTTGAGGCCATTGGTGTATTGTATCTTTGATGTCCCCCAGAACTCGGCCTTCCTTTTGACAACGAAATGCCACCTTTTCCAATATCTTTCTGCTCATCTGGCACGTCTGCATTAGGTGTAGGGCTGATTCTTCTTCCTGATTGCAATTGAGACAGATGGAAGGTCCCAAAAAACCCCACTTTCTGAGATTGTCCCAGGTGAGGATTCTATTGTATGAGAGAAGCCATAGAAAGGTGGAAACCTTCGGCCAGATTGGGGGTTTCCATATTTTGATCCATATCTGATCTTTGTCCATTCTGTCCCTTATACTGATCCTGTAGGCTTCCTTTGTAGTGAAGGTACCCCTCTCCTCATAACCCCATCTCAATGTGTCCATTCCTGCTTGCTTTAATATCCTGCGTTTTTTTAGCTCTGAGGAGAGAGTGAGTTGGTTTTGATTTGAGCTTCGGGGTAATATGATGCTTGTTTCCTTCCACTCTCTCTGCTCTTGGTTAGTCGGTTCTTTCCAGAAATTGCTTATTTTCTCCTGCGGAGTTATCTCCCATTCTAAAATAGTTTGCATACTATCTTTGAGATTTGGTAGCTGCTGCCATGAATCTTCCCAGAACCTGGCAGTAAGACCATCTTTCACCTCCCAAAAGCTATGTTTTTGGATGAGATCTCTATGTTGAATGGCCGAGTTCCATATGAGCGATCCTTTACTGATTTCCGACATTCTGATCCTTTCTTCCAGGGGTAAGTTCCTTGAATATTTTGCTGTCCAGAGACATGCCCAGGGGGTGTTAAAGTTTGAAAGCCACCTCCACCATATTTTCGCTCCCATAGTCTTGTTACTTTGTTCTGGGTCTCTAAGTCCTATTCCTCCTGCCAATCTAGGAAGACAAGCCTTTTCCCATCTAATGAGAGCCCATTTTCTATTTGGTCCTGAGCTGCCCCATAAGAAGTTCCGCTGCAATTGCTTGATGGCCTTAAGAACCCATTTTGGCGCAGCTAAGATGGAGAATAAATAGAGTGGCATGGATTGCAAAATAGCCTTGATCAGCACAATCCTGCTGGCCATATTGAGCGATCTGTAAGTCCAAAGGAGCAATCTGGCTTCTAATTTTTCGAGCAGGTTTGTCCACGAGGAATGCTTGAGGGCTGAAGCGATAAGAGGAGCTCCTAGATAAGAGGAGGGAAGGGAAGCTTTAGAGAAGCCAAGAATACGCGTTATGGCTCGTTGGGTATAAGGAGGGGCATTAAAGAAAAAGACTTGGGATTTGGCATTATTGATGAGGGCTCCAGAAGCTTTTGAAAAAGAGTCAAGGATGGATTTAAAAGAACGTGCTTCTTGAACAGATGGGTGGCTGAAAAGCATGTTATCATCAACAAATTGTTGATGAGAAACTGCTGGGAGATGGTGAACAGCAATCCCTTTGAGCTTATGCGCAAGAATAGCAGCTTTTATACTTCGCCCCAGACCTTCAGCGAGGATAACAAACAGAAAGGGTGACAAGGGGTCTCCCTGCCTAATGCCCCGGGAAGGACGAAAGGTGGGAGAAGGAATCCCGTTGATGAGGATGGAAAAGAAAGATGAGGAAATGAGACTGCTAACCCATCTGACCCATGGGGGTGCGAAGCCAAAAGCAAGGAGAGTTTTTTGCAAATAATCCCAGCTGATACTGTCGAATGCTTTGGATAGATCGATTTTGAGTAGCATCCCTGGCTTCTTCAATTGCTTGAGTGAATGCATTATTTCATGAGTTAGGATGATCCCATCTGTAATCTGACGCCCTTCTACATACCCGGATTGTTCGGGAGAGATGATAAGGGGCAGCAAGGGCTTCAATCTTAGGGCAATAACCTTAGAGACAATTTTGTAAATGATATTGCATAAGGCAATGGGCCGATACTTATCTGGAGAATTGGATTCCGAAGATTTGGGGATTAATGCTAGAAATGTTGCGTTCATGGCTGGATACATCCATCTGAGAGTCCTTGATTCCTCCACGACCTGCCAGACTTCCCATTTAATTAATTCCCAGAAATGCTGAAAGAAATTTGACGTGAACCCATCTGGGCCAGGCGCTTTTCCTGCCTTGAGTTGATTCACCGTTGTTTCTACCTCTTGAAGACTGATTGGTTTGAGAAGAAGAGTATTATGGTCTTCTGTAATTATTCTGGGGATGTGCCTGGTGATGTTATCAATTGCTTCAGATCTGTTGATGTTTGGTTCTTGATTCATATGCTTAAAGTAGTTGACAAACTCCGTTTCTATTCCTTCATGACTTTCAATCTTGATTCCTTGTTCATTATTAACATAGGAAATTTGTTTGATCATTCGCCTTTGGACTGTAGTTTTGTGAAATAATTTTGTATTCTTTTCACCTTCCTTCAGCCACCTGATCCTCGACTTCTGCCTCCACAAGGTCTCTTCTGCAGGTCTCTTTCCAGTATTTGCTTTTCTATGACTTGTTCCTGTTGTGTCAACTCCTCAGATCGGCCATTAGAAATTATTCTTTGTTGAATGTCCTTCATTTTTTGATTGAGGATTTCATTTGATTTGAAAATATTGCCAAATGTGGATTTATTCCATCGTTTTATTTCCTCTTTGAGATACTTCAGCTTCTTTTGGAACATGGCCATTCTTGTCCCCTCTGATGCATTAAAATTTGTCCAGGTTGTCCTTATAAATTCATGGAAGTCCGGATGCGATAACCAGAAAGATTCAAATCTGAATGGCCGCCTTAAACTTTTGCCTGGTCTATTCCAGTTTAAGGCTATAGGCCAGTGGTCCGATCCTGAATATGGTAGGATTGAGGCTATGAATTCTCCCCCCAAATGCACTGCATTGTCAGAAATTAGGAAGCGATCCAATCGCGAGGCCACTTGCGTCGGTTCCATTCTCTTGTTACTCCAGGTGTAAAGGCCATTTTCTGTTGGAAGGTCTATCATCTAGTTATCTTGAATGAAGTCTTTGAGTAATGTACCGTCTCTGTTGATTCTGCATCGTCCTCCTTTCTTTTCCTCCAGGGTTGCTATCATATTGTAGTCTCCGCCTGAGATCCATAGCGGATGCGTCCGGTTTGCATTAAGCTGTGTTAATGCATCCAGGATATCAGCTTTCTGCTGGATTTCTTGTGGAAAATATACATTTGTTATATGCCCATCAATATTTGTGCCAATTAGATGAAACTTGGCTTGGATGAAATTTCTGTTTGCATGTATATTATCCAACTGTATCATTCTTGCATCCCAGAGTATTGCCAGGCCACCTGAGGCTCCCTGAGCATCCACCGCTATGACCTGCCCTGCCGGCCAGGCCTTGGCTGCTACTTTTTCTAAAACTACCTGATTACATTTAGTCTCTTGCAGGAAAAGAATTGCTGGTTTTTCTTCCATTATCATGTTTTTTAGGAGTCTACCTTTCTTCTGGCCATTAAGCCCTCTAATATTCCATGATATCAATTTCATTGGGAAGGTTTGGGATTGATGTTAAAATACCTGGTTAGCTGGGCATATCTGCCTGAATCCACCAGGACCTCTCCGACCTTGATGGTTCTCTCCAGAGTAGACTTCCTTCCTCGCTTTTTGCTGTCTTTTGAAATAAACTTCCCATCCCATTGACTACCTGTTTGAACCCCTAGCGAGCATTTCTTCTGGGCTTTGTTGAGAACCTTCGCCAGGTTTTCCACTTGCGTTTCAGTTATCTTGTCGAAGTTCCTTGTTTTACAAGCCAGCTCCAGACCAAGAATGTCCAGTTCCCCTATAT
The DNA here is from genome assembly GCA_031772625.1 of Pinus tabuliformis. NCBI lineage: Eukaryota > Viridiplantae > Streptophyta > Pinopsida > Pinales > Pinaceae > Pinus > Pinus tabuliformis. The sequence continues at coordinate 1,942,657,923 of CM062819.1, forward strand.
CAAACGTTTCTGTATCTTCATCCATATTTTGGGCCTCTTGATAGCTTTCTTCTTCTTCCCTTGCTTTTGCTGAGCCTGAAACCGTTGTGTCTATTTCCATCTCTGGTTGGCTCCAGATTTTCGTTTCGGTGCTATGGGTGTTTCCTTCCTGTGCCTCATTTTTTCCTTTAGATGGCTCTTTGGGCTCCTCAGTCTTTTCCAGATTTGAGGTGTGCTTGGATGTAAGGGGATCTTGAATGTGATGCGCTTCCTCTACTAGAACAACAAAGCTGTTACTTGTTGAAGGCTTTGAGGGATCCTTCGGGACCTGCTTGTTCTGAGATGGCTGTTTTTTATTTCCTCTTCTTCGGTTTGTTACTTTGGTGAACCCATCTGTCGTTTGCTTGTCCTGGTCTTGTTCCATGGACTTGGTGTTTAGCGGGCAATCTCGGAACAGGTGCCCTAAGGCGTGGCATTTTCTACACCTGAAAGGCACATGTTCATAATCTATTAACTGGATCCATTCTACATCCTCATGAGAGAGTTTTACCTTGTCAGGCAGGGGTTCCTTTAGGTCCATGTAGACGCAGATCCGAGCATAGGAGGTGTACTTCTTCGTCTTAGTTTCTTCTGCTACCTTGACAAAGTCCCCCAGAACCTTCCCAATCTCCTGAAGCGATTCTTCCTCCCAGTACTCCCATGGCAATGAGTATAACCTGATCCATACTGGTGCCCAGCTCAGATCCTCCTTATCCGGGTTGAATCGTTCTATCCATTCTCTGAGAAAGAGACCCGCTGAGTTGAAGAAGTAAGGTCCGCTCTCAAAGACCCTGTTTCTATCCTCCAAACAGTTGAAGACTGCTGTAAAAAAACCTTTTGGTCCCAAATGCAGGGATATATGTCCTTTCGGGTGCCATTTGATATTAATCCATGTCCTCAGGGCTTTCTCATTTGGCCAAATGCCTATAAATTTGCCTATGAGGGCATGATCCCTCATATATTGTATTCTTGCATTGATTCTGTGACTGGGGAACTCCACTGTTGGCGTGTGCTTAGCAACAGGCTTGCATGTGGATGATCTCACTCTCTGGTCCTCTGGCTGAACTTGTTCTTCCTGCCTGTCCGGCATATCCTCAGTATTCTCTTCATTCGTATTCTGGTCCTTCCTTGAATCGTCCTGCTTCTCTGGTTGCATTTCATTGGTTGGTGGGGGATCCCCTCCTGCCCCCTGGTGGGGGTGCATTTTCGCTACTGCCAACTCCCTGTGCCTGTGTTCTGCAGCTTGCCGCAGAGGGGTGGGCTTATGCCCCTGCAATCTGCCTGCCATTTGCAGGTCTGCGCCTAACCCTAGCCGCTGTACCAAACATAAGTGTTAATGCCAACCATTAGTATTTGTTGTTTTAGTCATTTATAAACTTTGTTTCCTTCTAGTTCCTCTTTCTTCCAGTTTCTCGAACAATCATAGGACTTGTTGCTCTCATGCTTTGTATAGATTGCTCATTAGATCTGTAATCTTTTTTTTTTAAGAACTGGACTCCATGCCCTATGGTATGTTTTGAAAACCACCCAACCAATTTCATCCATAGATCTAAATCTTGCCACCTGAACTTAACTATGAAACCTTCTACTATAATGACCATAGAGTAGTTGAGTTTACAAAGAGATCTCTCTCCAGGTTGAAGGGCCAACTTTCAACATAAAAGAGGTTTTGAGGTTACCATAGGGTTTTTCCCTGAAGCCAGGGTTTTCCCTAAGTGATCACACATCCTCTTTGACTATGTAATATAGAGAATAATTCATTCATTACTGAGGTTGGAGAATGGGTCAAGAATATTTATTCATATAAATGTGATGAGTGCACAAATTAGGGTGGATACCGTTCATGTTGGTGTAATCCTAGGAATTGGAAAAAGCATAATTATGCTTTTGTAAAACCTTAATCAAGGAAAGGATGACCTCAACAGAAAATCAACCAATTTCCACATGTCACAATAGTTGAATGAGTCAACATTTGTATGATATCTTCTACTTGGAAAATTTTTGTAACCAAGACAGAACAACTTGATAATATAAATATTCTCATGGTTTTCCTTCGACCTCTTAATCCAGTTTAGACTCTAATGTCTATATATGAAACACCTGGTCTACTTGAGCTAGGGAGGACAAAATTAATTGTCTTCTTTCTTTATAAAATTTTGTTAATTAATAAATCATGGCTCTATTTCATTTCTTATTTTGTGTTATGTGAATTGTGTGCTACTAACGTAGGTGATTCATTTTTATAAATAGTTAATTTCCTAAGGATGTAGGTCCCTCTCCTTAGTTAGGTATTACATGTAACCTTATAGACTAGTTTCTAGTTTCATTTATGTAAATCAATTTCTTTACATTGCTATAACTTATTAATTTTTTTTGTTGCAACTCGGTAATTTGAGAACTTACTCTTTTTTGTTGCAACTCAATTTAATTATTTACATTACTTTGTTGCAACTCATTGATTGGATAAACTACTCAATTTTTGTAACTCATTAATCTCATAAGTACATAGTTATGCATGTTGTTACAACTCACTAATCAAGATAAATAACTATGTTCCTTTATGTTGATGAAAATTATGGCAAGCAGTTATGTTTCCTTATATTATTGTAGCTCATAGATTTGAATAAGCAACTTACTATGTTTTCTGAAGATTGCATTTCATTGTTTTATTTTCCATTTTACAGTATTGTCTTTAATATATTCATTTGGATTGGAATATGTATATTATAGTTTATCAACATTTTGCCATTGCATATGCTTATTTGTTCTAGGGATAGGGATCACCATAAACCTTGAGAAAGTCACCAGTTTATTGCATGTCAAATTTGTTTCTTCCTATGTGATTCACTTTATACCTATTGTGGATTGTGCTACCTGTGTTAGGGGTTACAACATTGAGTTCCCTAGGCCCACTGAGTAGAATATTTTTATTTCAATTTTGCAAGTATGGTTCATTTTTCTTAGTGACTTGTAAAGGACATTAATATTTTTTTTTGATACATATCTAGAATACTAAAATCACAATGACAATTAACAATGTTGTACTAGCATATACAATGCATTGTAATTCACAAGTTCTATACATACACCAAATTGATAATTAAATGTATAGTTCCTCAATTATATGCTAAATAACTAGAAGGTAATTGAAAACCCCATCAAGCTCGTCATGAGTTAATTATTTATCAAACATGGAAAGGCACTAACAATCTCACAATCACGCAAGAGCTTGAGGATGGGAGATTCAACATGTAAAAAATACTTGGTTTTTTTCCTTCGTAGTCTAAAATTATTTGAATGTCGGTGTGCTAAATTTTATAAATATGTTTAGGGATACATGATTTTCTTCTCTTATTATGTGCAATTGACTAAAGGTTACTGGGGTATTACACTTATATGTGCATGGTACATTGTAAAACATAAATATATTAAGCATCACTCTCACCAATACTTAAATATTATAAAATTAAGAAATAAGAATTAAATCTAGTAGTAGTAGTAGTAAAATTAAATACACCAGTACAACGACATTAAAAGTGATTTATATATGAACCCAAATGGGTTGTATCTAATGTTGGAAAGTAAGGAATTTTTCACCATTCAGTAAGGTTCAATTCCCATGGTGGCCTATCCTAGAGCCATGGGGGTATCTTGACGTAGTGGTCGAATGTGTGGTTGCACCCAAAGAGATTATATTAAATAGTCATATGGCCCGTGTAGACATAAATGGATCAAATCCGACCCCTATGTCCCTCTTTTAAAAATGGTGTGTAGCATTTGGGAGGTTATTCAGAATCTTGTTTCTCTGACAAATTTGCCTCTTTCTTGCCTTTACTCAAGTCATTATTCATAGCCTACTTCTTAGGAGGTAAGTTATTCTACTTTTATACCTTCCTTTTTTCTCTTGGTTGGTTCATGCTATTTATTGTTGTTCAAGTTTTTTTTTGGCTGCTTGGTTGGGGAGTTTTTTGGTACCTCATCTATGGTTCCTTGTTTCTCTTTGTTCCCACTTAGCTTGTAGGAAAGTGTTAAAGCCTAAAGTTACCTCTACTCCTTGTCTTTCTAAACTTTATCATTTTCTTAGTCAAACAATGCCTTGGTTTCATTTTCCTTCTAGTTGTAGGGGTAGCTAAGGTGGTTAGCCTTCCCTTTCTCATAGAGCTCAATTAGTTGAAGAACACTAAAATACAAACTATGTAGCCAATACCACTTTGGAGATATGTAGGGAAATTAATAAAACAAAGGAAGAAGAAAGGGTGGAACAAAGGTTCATCTCTAATGATACAAGAAACTAGAAATTGGTAGTTGGATACCAGAAACCAGAAATACATGAAGAAGGTAAACCAAATATATGAAAACTATGTACCTATATTGGTAACTCAAAACCATTATGGGAAAGGTGCTTGTGGAGAGTTTAGAAACCCAATAGGAAATCCTCCTAAGCATAGATGAAATTTATATGTAGCTATGGAAATTTAATGACAAGATGTATATGTTTTTTCCCCGGGGGAAAAATCGCAATTTTCTATTAAATTAAGAAAATTACATGTTGTAGATGCTTGAATGGAATATGCAGTAAGTTGGGCTATAGCCATCAAAAAATATAAGTTTGTACAAAAATACCATGCAGGGTATATTAAGACTGTTCATGAAAAGATATATACATGTTATATAAACCAAGTACTCATAGAAATCACTGATAAATACTGCAAAATTAGGGCATATTGGCCCACCAGTAAAATTGATCTATATAAGGCCGATGATAATATTGGAAATGATCTGCTGCTCTTGAATTATCCATAATCCCCTGGGCTGGACTGTAGCCGCCTTGGATAGACGGTCGACAACCTGATTACGCTCCATGTAAATGTGTTGACAAGAAATATAAGCAAATTTTGATTTTAAGAGCATGACTTCATCCAAAATATTTCTGAGAGAGTGCATATGACATGCAGATGAATCATTGAATCAATTTATGATGATTTTAGAATCTCCAAATATCTAAGCATGACTGAAATCATGTGCGAGTGCAAAATGGAGCAAATGTCTAAGAGAGATCAGTTCTAAAAACTTATTTGTGCCAAACCCCAAACCCATCTGGATCCAAAAATAATGATTTTCATATTTATGCAATAGTATACTCCCCCCAAACCCTTGTTCTCATGCCAAACCATCAAAATATGCCCAAGAGAGATTATGGTCTATGACTTCAGGTATCACAACTCGGCCAGGTGGAGTGGGTTCATCTTCAGGAATTTCATTATAGGCGTTGATAATCTGGGCAATAGATAAAGGCCAATGAGCAACTCTGTCTCTGAAGATGATGTTGTTCCTATTCAACCAGATGGCCCAACAAATAATCATGGGGAGGTAGTGACATTTTTGGTTCAAGGACCCCTCCCTCCAATGATTCCAAGCCTCCAATGTTTTTGTCCGTGTCATTTGATAGTAGTGGCCAATGTAGATAGAACTTGCTCCCATATATAGATCACCAAAGGAAAATGGTGAAAGAGATGATCATTGGTTTCCTCAGCTTGGTGGCATAATACACACCAAGAGGGGCCAAAAAAGGATATTTTCATCATATTACCCTCGGTAAGTGTCTTGTTCATTAAAACATTCCACATGAACAATCTGGTTCTGGGGGGAGATTTGAGTTTCCAAAGAGAACGCCACCAATCTATGACATAGGTGGTTTATGGGTGGCGTGTATGATAGGATAACCTTCTTTAGGTGTGTATGTACCATGCCCAACACGGGCCCAAATAAGTTCATCAACAACCTCCTTGATTTGAACACGAGATTTTGACAGTGCAGTAATGTATCATGTCCAAACCTGGTGCCAATGTTCATTAATACCTAATAGATCAGCGGATTTCCATGCTTGTACAAATATGGAAGTGTTCTCTGATTCAACAACATTGGCAATCATGTGGATATCTTTGTTCTTAAGGAAATGAATGAGATCAGGAGGAAGTTGTTACATGTTTCCACAACCAGTCTAGGGGTCCATGCCAATACGCACAGATGAGCCATCTCTAATATGCCAGGTGAGTCCATTTCTGATAGTGGGAAGAGTATGTAAGACAACTCGCTAGATCATAGATATACTTGATCTTTTCCATGATGGTAGACAGATCCAATCCATAATTGTTGAAATTTCTAAGTTTGACACGTTAGAAATCCCTACTGCATTATCTAGTTTATTTCACCTACTTGTTTATTCCTTAAAAAGTTATTTATACATATAAATGCTGAAAATAAACGAAAATTCATCCTTAAATCATATACAGATTAGCAACTGAAATACTAGAAAAACACACAAGGGACACCATTATTTTTGGACAATTGTCCCCAAAAAAACACAATGCGGGAAAACTGGTGCAATAGTTCTGAGGGTTTTATTATTATGCAAATTTCTTGAGTACAACTAGGGTGTTGAACTGGTTCACCCAACAAAGCTTTTTAGACGGCAGTAATACCTCTTCTTGGAGACAAGTATTCAGCTAGTCTTCCCCATGAAAATCCTTCCGGCACTTCTCCTAGGAACTATGTCAACCTTGCTAGCCTTAGTGTGGCTTTGGAACCTTGTGCATCAGCTCTTTGGTCTTCTACGTCGCCCAAGCAGGCCCCTCAACCTCTGCGTAGTCAATAGTTGCCTTTGCATGGCTCTTGCTACCTCTGCATTAGCCTCTTCAGTCACTGCACTGACCCTCAAGCACTATCTCTGACTCTTTGCTATGTACTCACTGCCCCTCACTACAACAAAGCACTTGTTCAAATTTTCCCAGCAAGCCCCAGTCCAGAAAATCGAACTGACTAATCAATCTTGGTGTATCTCCATCTGATCTCCAAGCCTCCTTTTATACTTTTCCTCTTGAGTCTTCAACGGCTGAGATTAAGTCTCTAATCAATGGCTAAGATTAGATTTTGCTTGATCCATGTCATTTAGAACATTCTCACCTAGTTTTATATTAATACCCTTTAATAATTTAATTTTCCTAAGTTTAGACTTAGGAACCCATTAATATTTTAATTTTTCTAAGTTTAGACTTAGGAACCCATTAAAAATACTAATTATTTTAATATCTCTCTAACCAGGTGGAATTTCCCCAAACCATTTCTGCGTCTTGGAGGTCTCATGTGCTTTAGCCTCTCCACCAATTTTCATGGCTAGAGCACATCCGATGCTACCACAAATCAACACTCCCTCTTAGTGAGGAATGTGCTCTAGTAATGCTCCACCACTGAACATCACACTGATCCTTCCGCACTGGTACTTGTGCTGATGCTTGGCCTGCTGCCCAACATCCACTGCATTGCTACTTCATGTACTACTTCCCATGGCACTACCACTGCCACTACTACATCTATACTGTAGCTCCCTCTCAACATGATTCATCATGATACCCATAGCACTATCACTGCTAACTATTGCACTACAACTCAGTTACCGAAAAGTAAGTAACTGATCTACCCAACTACTCGCATCCTTGTCAGTCCAGAAGCCTCCTGATGCTTAAGCTACCTCTGCTACTATCCTGTGCTCCCTCTGCACTGCTGCAAACACCTATGTGCCTCTCGCACTGCTGCAAACACCTTTGTGCCTCTCTTACTGTTGCAAACACCTTTGTGCCTCTTGCACTGTTACAACCAGTTTGTGCCTCTCAAACTGCTGCAACCCCCACTGTGCTGCTACAGGCCTCTACACGCTAGCATTGCCTTGTTGCTCCATCACATCTTTCTCCTACCCAACATCCATCATCCTGCTACTGTCATTTGAGGCTCTCGTAGCTAGATATGATCCAAGAGTTTGGTTTCCTCAAGGATCCTACCCCTCATATTTTTCAATCCTCTTGACTACAGCTCGATGTCTCCCCACCTATTCTCTAGAGGTGCATGAGGACTCATGGCACAGTCATCATCAGTCTCGACTTCTTTCTCCGCATTAGTAGAATATGCCTTGGAGTCAGAAGCCTCTCCCTTGTTCTTCTTCTTGGGACACTAGGTTACATAATGACCCAGCTCCCCATAATGGAAGCACTTCACCTTAGAGATATCCTTCTTCTTCCTCTTCCCTTGTTGTCCCGCAGATGCCAGAGCGGCATCCTCCTCCTCCTCTTTCTTGATTCGACCTCCTTTCCCACTACTCCCCACCTTGGTCAACCATCTGATCTATTCTTGGAAAAGAGATGCCCACATCTCTCCCCATCATAGAATATTAGCTCTGCCCAAAATACTTTGGACAAATGTCTCCCACTCCTCAAAGACTACATTCAAGGCGGTCCTCACCATGAACTCCTGATCCGATGTGGCCCCTATGGAAGTAAGTTGGTCCCAAATCTCCTGTAATTTGAGGAGGTACAGATCTATCTACTTCCACTTCTACATCTGATACGGCCACATGTGATTCTCCAATAGCATCTTCCGCTGCACAGAGGTTCCCTAATACAATGTCGTCAAAGTATCCCACATCTCCTTTGTCATGTTCTTTACGGTAATATGTGGTATGACATGATCCTTGACCCCATCAAGGATTATGCACTTTTCTCTCGCCATTGCATCCTCATACTTCTCATTATCAGCTAGGTCGACCGGGATAGTTGCGGTTCTCAAGGCGAAGCACTTGATGCAATGTCTATCTAGCGCTGATAGGATCTTGGCCTTCCAAATGACAAAGTTGGAAGCCTCATCCAACCTGTCTTGATCCCTCAGTCTATTCACTTCCATCTTCAATCTTCTTCTAGACTCTCTTTGAGTTTCGAATTCCCTCCTAGAAAGTTCCCTCTAAGTCTTGATTTCCCTACTGGAAATATTCCCGCCAACTGTCAAACTGCTCCTCTCCAATCCTCTTTGCAACTGCAACTTAGATATGGATTTCCTGGCTAGAAATCCGTCAAGGCAATGACTCCCTCTACCTTGGTTCTATCCCGTTAGGTACTGTTCTACTCTAATAGAAACAACACCCCACCATCTCCCCAATCCACACTCTTCCCACAGCTCCCTAGGCCCCAGCAACTGAAGAAACTAAGCCTTCCAACTCTACGCAATCCTGGAAAAAGGCTGAATCACTCCTCTGGCCAACTGCGTTAAGCCTACCTAATAGAGTAGGATGATGGATGATGTGTCTCTTCATGAGCCTCTTCTGCCTCTCTCTCCCTCTGCGTGACCCTTTCTCTGGCTCGAAATGATAATGCAGACCCTCTGCATCACTCCTTCTGCTACCTTCTTCTTAGGAGCAGCTTTGTCTCTCGGGACAACTAATACTCCGAAAAATTCATGATATCTACTGGTGCCTTCAATTCTCCTGTGATCTACAATGCTCTGATACCATGTTGAAATTTCTAAGTCAGACATGTTAGAAATCCCTACTGCATTATCTATTTTATTTCACCTACTTGTTTATTCCTTAACAAGTTATTTATACATATAAATACTAAAAATAAACACAAATGCAACCTTAACTCATATACAAGTCAGCAACTGAAATGCTAGACAAACACACAAGGGACACCATTATTTTTGTACAATCGTCTTTGGAAAATCCCAATGCAGGAAAACCAATGCCACAATTATGAGGGTTTTATTATTATGCAGATTTCTTGAGTACAACTAGGGTGTCGAACTGGCTCACCCAACATAGATTGTTACACAATAGTAATACCTCTTCTTGGAGACAGATATTTAGCTAGTCTGCCCAATGAAAATCCTTCCAGTGCTTCTCTTAGGCACTACGACAGCCTTGCTAGAGTCAACCTAGCTCTAGAACCCTCTGCATCAGACTTCTACCTCTCTGCGTCATCTCTTTGGCCTTCTATGTCACCCACGTAGGCCCCTCAGCCTCTACGCAGTCTCTAGCTACCTTTGCGTGGCTCCTGCTACCTCTATGTAGCTCTAGCTACCTCTGCGTCAGCTTCTTCAGTCATTGTGCTGACCCTTAGGAAATATATTTTCCTCTCTTCTATGTACTCACTGCCCCTCATGGCAACAGATCACTTGTTCGAATTTTCTCAGAAAGCCCCGTTCCAGAAAATTGACCTAACTAATCAATCTTGGTGTGTCTCCAACTGAACCTCAAGCCTCCTCTTATACTTTTCCTGTTGAGTCTTCAATGACTAAGATTAAGTATCTAATCAATGACTAATATTAGATTTGGTTTGATCCATGTCATTTAGAACATTCTCACCCAGTTTTATATTAATACCCATTAATATTTTAATTTTCCTAAGTTTAGACTTAGGAACCCATTAAAAATATTAATTATTTTAATATTTTTCTAACCAAGTGGAATTTCCCCAAACCATTTATGGGTCTTGGATATCTCATGCACTTTAGCCTCTCCACCAACTTGCATGGGTAGAGCACATCCGATGGTACCAAAAATCAACAATAATATGGAGGGGCCAGATATATTTGTAGTGTACCACTTTGTTCCAGAGACTGTGTGAGGTAAGTATAAGCCATCCCACCTTTGCAGCAAGAGCATGAGGGAAAGAAGGAAGGCCTTTCGAAACCCATCCTCCCCATTTCTTGGGGAGTGCAATGTGACTCCATCCCACCCATGCAAAATGTTTCCCTTCTTTGTATCCATTCCAAAGGAATCTGCAACAAATATTTTGTATCCAAGAAAGAATTCCTTTGGGAATCCAAGCCAAAGACATCCAATACACTAGAGTTGCCTCCAGGACCAATTTAATGAGGACTAATTGACCTACCCTAGATAAAAACCTATGGTTCCAATTATGTAATCTCTTTTCAACCATGGCCACAAGCCATGTCCAGTCCGCAATTTTGTAACAGTAGGGTTTGATTTGAAAACGGAGATATTTGAGCCCATCTTCCAAATGTAGGCTCAGAAATGGAAATTTCTAAAGTGCAGACTAAGCTTCCTGTGGAGTACAAGATGAGAGAGTGATAGTGGATTTCAGCCTGTTAGATTCCATGCCAGTGGCTGATGAAAAGAGTAGCAAAATATCATAGAATATAGTGGTATCCTAAATGCCTCCATTGAGAAAAATGAGCACATCATCAACAAAGAGGATATGGGTGAGAGTGCAATGATCCATTATGTTTAGGCCCTGTAATCGACACTCTCTTTTATCTTGTGATATTAATCTACTAAGTCCTTCCATAACAAGGAGAAAAGGTAGTGGGGAGAGATGACAGCCTCGTCTGAGATCGCGTTCAGCATGAAAAAAATTGGAGGTTGAGCCATTAATAAGGACACTGAAGGATACAATTGTAATGCAACACATGATCCATTAAATGAAAGAGAGGGGGAAACCTAAATGGGTGAGGATCATTCTTAAGTATAGCCATCTAACCCGGTCAAATGCCTTAGAGAGATTGATTTTGAGAATGGCTCCCTTGAGTTGCTTGATCTTATTGGAGTGGAGGGCCTCCTCATCGGTACTAATAGCATCATGAATTTGTCGATTATGAAAAAATTTAGATTTCTCAGGTGAGATATGATTGGATAAAATAGGTTTAAGGTGATTGGAAATAATCTTAGCAATAATCTTGTAGAGGCAGTTGTAGAGGGAAATAGGTCTTAAATCACTGAAAGAAAGTGGGGAGTCCACTTTGGGAATGAGGGCAATGAAAGTAGAGTTGATAGCTTCATACATACGACTAGTAAACCTACAATCCTCCACAACCTTTAGGAGGTCTTGTCCAAAGGTGTCAAAAAAAGCTAAGTAAAATTTGACACAACAACCATCTGGACCCGGGCTCTTATCCCTTTTTAACCATTTTAGTGTGCTTTTCAATTCCCCCATGGATACAGGTTTAATAAGATCCTTTGTCTCGTCTTGGTCAAAAAAATGAGGGAAGAGCCCAACAATTCAAACAATTTTGAAAAGTGTGGCCCTAGGAGGGGCCTTGAATAGTCATTGAAAATGTAGGTTGCCTAAATGTGCCAGTTGGTGAAACGAGTAAGCGAAATGACCATCCTCAGATGTCATTTTCCAAATAGTGTTGCTGGCCCTTCTCCCCTTTGGGAAATTATGAAATAATTTGGTATTATTGTCTCCAACTAGTAACCAAATAGCTCGACTTGTAAGGCGCCAAGTTTCTTCACAATCTTTGAAAATATTGGATCTTTGAGTCTCCAGATTAGTGAGAATAGATGTAGCTTCATTAGATGTGAACCCTCGACCCTGCTCATCCAAGAGATCTGCCAACATGTTCTCAATGTTCCTAAGAGTCTGCTCTTCCTAGTCTCTCCTATCCTTTTCCCATTTGATAGATAAGCTCTTTATCTCAAGGAGATTGTGGCAGAATCCTTTTTCTATGGTTCTCCCTTGAGCAGGTGGATGTGAGCGCCAATAATCATTGACCAATTTGATGTAATCAGGGTCCATCAACCAAGTGGAATTGAATTTAAAAGGGGCCCTAGGCTTCTAGAAGGGGCCCGATAGTATAAGGAAAATAGGTGAGTGATCAGAGATGCCACGAAATCCCACCCACTATCTATAATTTGATAAGGCTCTTAATGGTTGTTCTTTGATGAGGAATCAATCCAATCGCCTAGCCAGGATTGCTTCTCCAGTTCTTCTGTTACGCCAGGTAAGTTGTATCTTTTTCATAAGGATATCAATTACATGATGTTGCTCCATAAGTTGTGCCATGGTATCCGATAGGGGATCCAGTTGTGCATTGCTACCCCAAGGTTACCCATATCCGATAGAGAAATTCATGTCCCCACCCAGAATGAGATTGTCAGAATTGGAAAAAGATAAATTGAGTAGATGATTCCAAAACTCAGCTCTGTTAAGACAAGGAGCATAAACATTAATGATTCTGAAGTCCATGCCTAGCTCCGAGGAATAAATATCCACGCCAATAAAACCACCCCCCCCTAAGAAGCACTGTTCTTGATAGTGCGGGGATTAATGCCTAGGGCAATGCCACCAGATCTTCCAATGACATCAAGTGCGTGAAAGTCTAACCTGACTTCAGAGATTGCATAACAGGGATAATCTAATCAGCCATGCCTAAGGTTTCTTGTAGGAATATAATGTCTATAGGCTCGGAGTCTAAAAGTCTTATGAGGGCTAGTTTTTTAGTAGGACTAGCTAGCCCTCTGCAATTAAAAGAGATCCACTTCATGGGGGGACCGGGGGGGGGGTTCGATGCTCTAAGAACCCTGTCAAGTGTAGATTGCCTGCCATGTGTCACATCCACCCCAGTCTGAATAATTGCTTTTAAAATGAAAGAATTTCATCCTCTGGTGCTCTTGGAGATTTTAGAAGGGGAGGTCAACGCAATCGCGACATGTTCAGGAGGGTGTGACACTCAGGAACGTAGATTGTAGGAGTGAGAATGTCCAGAGGTTATTGAGAGTTCAGGGAAGGAGGATGAGGTATCCAACCCAAGTATAGAAGGTGGAGTGGTAGAAATAGATGGATGGTGTACTTCCAGTGGACAAGTAATAACAGAGGATGAGATGCATGGAATGGATGCATATGCAACATGCAAATGTTGTCTAGAACAAGTTAAATAAATAGAAGATACAGAGCAGAGGGGAGGAGGAGTACCCGATGAGTGAGTGGGTGCTGCTGCAGCCCTGGATCTCATCATAGGTGGGGAGGGAGGATGGGGAGAGGTCGAAGATGGCACCTGAATCAATCTGCACTCCATTGTATTTGAACCATGAGATGGAGGAGCCTGATATTCCGCAGGTGAAGGTGCAGTAGGAGCAACATCACCCATGGGTTTGGATGGGGAGGTAGTTGAACCAACCAAAGGGCACTCTTTATAGAGATGACCAACCTCGTGACACCTTCTACATCTAAAATGCACCCCCTGATAGTCCAAGATTTGAATATGGGTGAATCTTCTCCAATGTAATGTAATTTTCTCCTCCAAACCCTCTCTGGTGTCCGGGTACACCAAAATACAAGCCATCAATTTATTGCCGTATGTAACATATGACTTGTCATAGTCGAGGAAGGTGCCCAGTGCATTCCTAATGCAGGTGAAGATATCCTCAAACCAAAAGTGTAGGCGTAGGCCAGGTAACTTGACCCAAAGTGGTCCAGTGCCCAATTGTTCCCTCTCAGGATCAATAATAGGCTCCATCTCTTAAGCAATACAGGAGCCATCTCAATGTGCCAATACCGCGAGAGTACCCAAGTGGTTTAGTCCTCCCTCTAGAAGCTAAGTGTGAACCATCCCTAGGCCATGGTAGTAACAGACGGGAGCTCCTTGAAGATATTCCCCCAAATCTCTATAACCTAGAGGCGCAATCGAGCAGCAGAGTATGCTTTTCCTCTGACTCTACCCACCAAGACCTTATTAGCAATATCTTCAACGTCTCGCATTTGTACCCCCTCACGAAAACAGAGGGATAGATCCTTATGGGAGGCTTTGACATACTTTAATTTCCTGACTTTACCAGAGCAGGGAGCCATCGGATGGTCCTGAAGGGGATCCTGTGCATCTGGGATATCCTTCTCTGATAGAGGGTTACAGGTCTGGGGATTCACAGCTAGAATGTCGAAATAGACAAATGGGGAGGTGGATAGATCGGGCTCCATGGAGTAGTGAGGGAATGGAAGGGAATCCGGTGAGAGTGGTGAGTATTCAACTGCAGGTACAAACCTTACCGAGGTGGGGAGGGCAGAGGAGGGCTGCAGGTGCAAAGATTCTGGAGGCAGAGAATTAAATGAGGGTGAGGATGAGATACATGATGCAAGCAGATGAAGTGTGTCCGGAGTGAGGGGGGGTACTTAAGGCCCGAAGAGGTAATAGAGAGTGTGGTAAATGGTAGAAAAGGCATGGAAGGGTCGGGATCAGAACGAATGAGAGGAGATTCAGATAGCAACGGATATGGTGTTCCTAGGGACCCAATGGCCGTCACCTCTGGCATATGGTTAGGGCTCGGCCAGATGGGTTCGTAGGGATTAGGGTCCACTGAATAATCGACCACATCCTCACCCATAGATGACGTGCTCTAGTCAATCCCAGGGACAGTGAGAACGAACCGAGGAAATAGTTTGACAACAAAATCGGTCTGGATACTCAACAGACCGTGATGGTGATGTTGCCAACGCAATAGGAGAGATGTCGGTGTGTAGCAGCAGGGTCTGTAGTGAAGGGTGATATGAAAACCCTAGCCGTGCTCCTTCAGAGGATCAGAGCGGAGCTCCATCACCGATCGCATCATATTTTATTATACTAAAACTTATTTATCACAAGGTGTCTATGTTAGCAAAGAAAGTTGTTAATTTAGAATTCTCCAACCTAAAAGAGGACACTAAAACACATGGAATTATATAGGTGGACTCTACATCAAGATACATGATTACTTTGTTTATTTATTTTTTCATAAGGATAAATAAGGATACCAATCATAGGCTAAACAGTGTTTTTGTTTTATGGCAATATTTTAAACTCTATCATAATTTTTGACCTTTTTTAGGAAGGGATATCATAGGCACCATTAACATGGTCTAAAGCAAATTTTCTATGTTATTAGTCTAGTTTCCCTGGTGGCAAGCTAGTAGTCACAAAAAGAACACTATGTTTCTTTTTTGTTATCTAAATATAAAGCTCTACCTAGCCTTACAAAAAAAAGTTGTTGATATTCGTCGATCAACTCCACGTTCACCTTGAAACAAATGATGCCTCTAATCAACATATATCAACCACTTTTAATGTGGTTGTGCTAGTTAAATATTGACATGCATGGGGAGGATTAGTAGACCATGGTTGATTTTCATTGACTATGGTTAAATATGGTCAAGTTATGGTTAATGAGGATTGACCATGGTTGACGAGGGTCAACCATGGTTAATGATGGTTGATCATGGTTGATAAAGGGTGACCATAGTTGACCATAGGTGCCAATAGTTTACCAGGGTTGACTATGGTTAAGTATGGTTGACCACTGTTGAGCTAGTTTGACCATGATTAAACATGGTTGACTATGCCATGTTTGATCACGGTCGACTATGGGTAATTCGTTAAATATGGTAAAGTTATGATTGATAAGGGTTGACCATGGTTTATTAGAGTTAACCATAATTGACTATGGTTGACCATGTCTAACAATGGATGAAGAGGATCAACCATGTTTGATGATGGTTGAAAAGGGTTGACCATGGGTAACAAGAGTTTACAATGGTTGACTATGGTTAAATATGGTTAATCAAGGATGACCATGGAAATTATGGTTCACTATTATTGATTTGATATGACCACGGTTGAACACGATTGACTATGGTTTAATTTTTACCATGTTTGACCATGTTGAGCATGTTTAAGCATGGATGATCTTATTTGAACAAGGTTTACTATGGTTAGTTATGGTTGTCAATGTTTGATTATAGATGAATATAGTTGACCATGTTGACAATAAATGACCATGGTGACCATGGTTGACCATAGATGACCATGGTGTCTGTGGTTGACCATTGCTGAGTTGGTTTGACCATTTTTAAATATGGTTGACTATTGTTGAAATTATTGAACACATTTGACCATGTTTGACCATGGTTGAGTAGAGTTTAACATGGTTTTATTATCAATGTTTAACTATAGATGAATATGATTGCTGATGTTGACTATGGTTGACTATGTTGACCATGGTCAACCATGTTTGACCTTAGTTTAGTATGTTGGCCATTTTGACCATGGTTAAGCATGCTTTGACCATGGTTCAACATGGTTGACCATGGCAAGCCATGGATGATTGTGTTTTTATGGTACTTGACTATGGTTGACCATAAATGAACATTTTTAACCATGTTGGCCATGTTTGACGAAGTTAATAATGGCTGACAATGGTTTTTTATCACATTATGACATCCATATTTGTTCATTACATTACAATGTCATTTTTTGTAGCTCAAATTGTGATGTCCATCACCTGGCGACATCAATTTGTGTTTGTCACATTAGTAAATTAGATTTTCATGTTAACCACATTGCAATGGTGATTTCATTTTGTCACATTATGGTGTTGGTTTGGTTCACTGCAATATGAAACCACTTTTTGTTCGTTGGAGACATAATTTTTTGTTTGTCACATTGCATCATCATTTTTTGCTTGTCACATTGTGACAACATTTTTTGTTCATCAAATTGTTGAGTTAGTTTGATTATATGGTTGAACTTCTTAAACATGTTTGACTGTAGTAACTATGTTTAAGCATGGTTGATCTTGTTTAACCATGGTTGACTATGGGTTAACATGGTTGACTATGGTTGTTAAATTTTATATAGATAAATGAATATGGTTGACCATGTTTAACCATTGTTAACCATTTTTTTGATGGTTGAATATGATTTGACCATGCTTGACGGTGGTTGATTATGTTGGCCATGTTAACCATGGTTAAACATGGTTTGACAATGTTCACAATGGTTGATCATGGCCAACCACGGTCAACCATAGTTAACTATAGACAACATGGTCAACATAGTCAACCATGGTGAACATGGTTAAACCATGCTTAGATTGTGGTTGACTAAGTTAATTGTGGTTGACCATCATTGATAATGGTCTTGTTTTTCGCAATAGTATTTTTTCATAGCATTGTGACAATGGTTTTTGTTGCTCAAATTGTGATCTCATTTTTAGTTCATTACAATGAGGCACCAATTTTTGTTTATCACATGATGACAATGATTTATGTTGACCACATTGCAATGGTGACATTAATTTGTCACATTGTGACATCATTTCGTTGTTTGTCACATTATGATGTCATTTTTTATTCATGACAATGCAATATCATTTTGTTAGGCCCCTATAATACTAGTGATTCCCCCATTACTATTGTCATTGTATCCCTTATTTTTATTATTGTGCCCCTATTGTCCCCATATTGTTATTAGTATGCCCCATAGAAACCCACTATTGTTATTTTTGTGCCCTTATGTTATTACTGTTATGTCGGCTTGATTATATTTTGACCCCTTAGACTCCTAGATATAGAAGGGAGGTTTAGTCATTTGTATCATCCAAGAATTGTTATTTTGTGTAATGTAAAGGAGGGTTCCCCCTCAAAGAGGCTGAATTCTAAGGTGTTGATCTATCTTTTCTAACTTTTTGTGAGATGGTTTCCTAACATTTGGTATTAGAGCTTTGGATTCTAGGGTTTCGCTGCTCCAAACATGCCATCGTGGAATTTTCACTATAACCTTTTTTTTCAATGTTTTAGAAGCTACAAAAACAACCCATTTGAGCGGAAATCATTTTGAACTTCAGGTCTGAATTTAAGAGCTCGTCCCGGTATATTTGCGGCGATATGATCTAGGGAAGTTAGGGCTTTTGTAGACTCCTGAATTACATTCCAAATAGGTGACCTGGGGAAAATCATCATAACTTTTGTTTTGAGCCTTAGATTCAAATTTCATAAGAATTTTTAGAAAGAGGACAACCTGTAGTTTTTTGTGTATCAGTTTCGGGTACTCAGGTCGAAACTGTGACACGTGGCACGTTGTACAAGTTCACTCTACTGAACTAGTTTATAATTAGGTCATGTGGGATATTTGGCATAACTCTTCCTTGGAGAATCAAATCTTGATTAGACTTGCAGGGTTAGAAAGAGGACTCAAAGGGCTACTGCAGGATGAGATTTCAGATATTCGAGATCCACAGTTACAGAGATACAACAGATTCAATATCGAGCTCTTAGAAAGTGAAAAAAAGGTGTGTAGTTTTTCTTTTAATTTTGCATAAGATTGGTTTGAAAAATTAGTTTGAACGAATTCAAAGGGAATAGTGAAGAATCATTAGCATTAATTAATTCCTCAAAGAAAGAAAATGGAAACACCTAGTAAGCAACCTCAAAGCTCTAGCATGACTTGTGAAGACGAGGAAGAAATGCAACATGATACATAAAAATTACAAGACCAAGTACAACAAATTTCACTCTCACTAAAGGTAAATGAAGCCAAGATGAATGGCGTGGAAGCTAATATGAATGGCATATAAGTTAAGATGTTATGCTCTTGACCTGCGAGAAGATACCAGAATACCAAATATGCGAAGAAATATACCCAGAACACAGAACAATGAGAAATAACAGTATGTATTTTATTATTCAGAAAGGAAAGCAATGTTCACTTGCCTCTTCGAGGGGGCAACCTCCAATAGAGCTTGGCTTGATTACAAAATAAGACACGACGGTCCTCAAGGGGAGTCTCTATCCTTTATATATGATTCATACATGCAATACCATGGGTCAGTACCATGGTTCTTATTAATACCATATATCTAATACCATGGCCCATTTGCAACTAATTGTGGTCCCCTATTTAAATGTGGGTCAACCACTTACAATTATTAATATGGGCTTTATTGAATCTTTAACTAACTATAATTATGACTCGACCCTATTACATAAATAAGGGGGTTAGAGTGGG
The DNA here is from genome assembly GCA_031772625.1 of Pinus tabuliformis. Taxonomy (NCBI): domain Eukaryota; kingdom Viridiplantae; phylum Streptophyta; class Pinopsida; order Pinales; family Pinaceae; genus Pinus; species Pinus tabuliformis. The sequence continues at coordinate 1,942,677,318 of CM062819.1, forward strand.
ACCCTAACATGCCCTCCCCCATAAAAAGAGCCTTGTCCTCAAGGCTGAAGCTGTAGAAACTGCTGAAGAACAGTGGCTGGTTCCCAGGTCGCATCTTCTGGAGAGGTGTCTTTCCACTTGACAAGGACTTCCTTGATCGTGCGGCCACGTAGGTGCCGTTCTCATGTGTCGAGAACCTATTCAGGTTGGAGCTAGATTGAACCTTCTTCATCCAATTCCAGTAGACTGGTTTGAATTCTGCAATGGTTCCCAACCACTTTCTTGAGGCATGAGACATGGAAGATGGGATGGATTTTTGCAGTGAGTGGAAAGGCTAGTGTTACACAACGATTTGTCACTGTCATCCAGTCAGTATCTCTACTGTGTCATGAAATCACATTCATCATACTCATGCTCTTTGAATTGGCCAAATGACCCTCTTTTCCAAAGTTTACTGCATCAACGCGTCTGTTATTAAAATATCCGCGCTGACTGGCGGCTCATAGTGTAATCAGTCTGCTGCCAGCGCGGAAGAACACGACTTTTCCGCGCTGGTCACATTTCATGAGTCAGCGCCCCTTGCCTTTGTATTGAGTCGCGCTGACATGGCCTTCTCAGTTATTAGGGTGCGTCGTCAGCGCGCCAGTCCCTTTATAATCCGCGCTGATCCTGTTTGGGCGAATTTGTTCTAACAGCCAACCTTCCAGATGACTCCAGACCTGGTTGTTGGCCTTGTGAATGTCGCCCTCCCTTCTATGTTCGTCATATGGGCCACCTTTCTTGGAGATAAGCTTATCCTTCCACCCTCCATGGAGACTCCTTCTTCTATATAAGCCTCCACCATTACCATGAGCAGCTAGTTTTTGACAACGAGGAATTCATAGTGTTTTTGTGTGCTGCTGCTAGTAGGTAGTTGGTGTGATAAAGTGTGGATTGCTAGAGAGCTAGAGAAAGGTTGTGAAGTCTTAGAGTTTTGTGTGAGAGAGAGTTGCTTGACTTGGGAGATCCACTTCTATGGGTGAATGCTTATGAGACTTGCTGGCTGGACCCTCTTGAGAAGAACTCAGCGTCAGAACATTGGTTGTATCTTTCTCTGATTATTGATTAATAATAGATGACTACTGTTATGGTTCCATTCTCATTTGTCTATGCAATGGTTAAATGTGAATTACATCCTTTCTGACTGATGTATAATTGCCTTTATTAGATTTCACGCTTGTGTTTGTCTTTCTCTATGCGTGTGCAGGTATCTATTCACGGAGATCGTGGAAGATTGTGACCGGCCAGGGCGAAGGAGCGAGAGCGGCATTTCTCCATCAAACAATAGCATTGGAATCCAAGTAGGTGTTCATTGCCTCTCTTTTAATTGCAATTAGGAACTTGCACAGTAGCATTGATTGATTGTTGCTAGACCCATTCTGGGCTAGTAGGGATCGCCTCTATCCATAGAGGGGATTTACCTCTCCAACAATTTGGCGACTCCGCTGGGGAGCTGGCCTGTGTCTCTTTTTGTTCATCCTTGTTTTTGAGTTTGATTGTTACTCTCTTTTCAAGATTGGGGATTGTTTCTCTGCTTTTAGACTTCCTGGGCCCATCTGGGAAGTGTCTTAATTGTCTAAAGAGTTTTTCCTTTGGTTTGGGAGCTTTTGCTTTGATTTTACTTGTTTTTTACCCTCAGCGCGGTTTAATTCAAAACAGACGCGCTGACGTCGCATACCTGCTTCTTTGTCTTCCTTGTCATCGCGCCTGTACGTCTAACAGCCGCACTGACCTCGTTTTTGAGACAGCGCGCTTAATCCGTGTGCTTCCGCGCTGACGGCGCAAAGTTGCTACATGCCTTCTCTTGTCAACGCCGAGTTGCTGAAGGCCACCCGCGCTGATCCTGTAGAATTCATTTTTGTTTAAATTTGCCTCCTGAGCCTGTTGCTTTGACTTTCCCCTCTTCTTTCCACTTGGTCTATGACTTGTTTTTCATTGCCTGAACTCTGAGATACTTGCTTGCGAAGTCTTGTTCCACTAGGTTTCGTTTTTGCTCATTTTTCGGTTTTGAAAATACCTTCCTCTTTGCTTTCGCTACTTGGTTTGTATTTTGGCCATGACTTTTACAGTTGTTGGATTGTGTTGAATCTCTAATTGACTGGTTGTAACTTTCATCCTCCGGGTGTTTGCTTTTCTCCATTGATTTCGCACTCTAGCCCTAGGGCATCTAGTGGCCGTGTGTGTGTCAAGCCTTCCGCGGGAACCTTGTTTTCTCATTTGACCAGCCAACTCTAGATTTGCTTTTTACACTTGCTCAGTGATCGTTGAAGTGCTTTTGGTTGTGTTTCCGAGTGGTTTGCTTCCTCCTTCTTTGAATTCCTGTTTGTCTTGCCGAGCTTAGATCACATAGCTCGTGCGGAATTTGGTCTTTCCTTTTGATTTGGAGATCTATTTTGGATGTTTTGGGAACTTTGTGTGCTTTCATTAAGTGATTTTATTCTCTTTGCTTGGTGTTCCTGTTCCTCAAAATTCATTTTAGGTGCTTTGTGCCATTGAAAAAAAATCAAACTAGTATCTTTGTATTCGATAGTTGAAAAGGAAAAGAACATTTCATTGATTTGTATTCTCAAAAGAAAAAGTTTCGTTTCCTTGCCTTTAGCTGCATTAGGCTGTTTGATCACTTGTGTTCATTTTGTTTGATTGGAAAATTCTTAACCTTTTCATAGCTAAAATTCATCGAACGAAATGGTATTCTTTGGCATGTAGTTTGCATCTAAGTAATTGTGAGAGAACACACGGTAGGACCTGAAATCGAAACTTAATTCAAGATCAACCATAAAATAAATTGAATAAACCTAAAAACGCATTGGAACTTAACGCAAACATCTAGAGGTCTAGGTTAGAGACGTGTTCCGGCGTCTTTAAACATAGTCACTATTGTTTCACATTACGGTTGGGTGATTCCTCCTTCTGTGACTCGATAGTGGTCTAACACGGACTGTGCTCCCACGTACCGTCGCGTATATAGGGAGACCCCACTAGGCTTTTATCCTTGATCCATAGGAAGCCGAGTCTGCCGCCTTGTGAGCCGTAATGCACCGAACACAGCATTCGGGAAGATTGACTGCAGTACGGAAAATCCTTGGTTCTCATACGATTGCCAAGGTGTATAAGCAGTTTTACGGATTGCTTGGTAAACCCTTTGCCTAGAGTCTCCAGAGTAGTCACTTTTGATCCTTTTCGGACTCCTGAAACGAAAAGGTGCCTGTGAGCGTCTTGTCACTTCGTGCTCATTAAACATTCGAAGGAGACTGGAGTCATCTTTTCGTCCTTTTCTCGACTCTTGAAACATGAAAAGGTCAAGTTTAATTCCAGTGTCTTAAAAATTTATTCGGCCATGATAAATTTTCCTGGTTAGATCTTGTGTGTGCTAGCTTGAGTAGGGTTTTATCGTTAGTTTCCTTTAGGTTTTGTGTGGGGTTTGTCATCCTGGCTGACCCGTCAACCCCCGGTCCAAGTGATCAAGGTTCTCCATCTTCTGTTGCTCCTGAGGTACCGGTTGTAAGCGATACTCTTCCTATCATCCCGAGTATCCAGCCTATCAACGTACGTGCCCCAGGCGACGAGGATTACGAAGAAGATTGGAACCCTACTTGGGAAGGCGACGAGGACGATTTTCTTACCCCTCCCGGTATGTCGTCTCCGATGTCTACCATGGGGGAGACATCTCCCAGTGTCAGTGAGACACCTGTGGTTACGGATATTGAAAATCCCATCCCAGCTACTTCTCCACTCCCTCCACGGTATTAGTAAATGAGGGATAGAATAGCTGCCAGAATGCCTTCTACGACCATATGGGATCCTAATGTCATTCCCACCACGGGGTCTTTTGTTTCGCAACCTCATACTATGCCTGTTACCTCAGTTCCCATGAATCCAACTGTTTGTGTGGTGTACTCCACTCCAGTCGTTAGTGCTGTGACAACATCTTCATCTACAAACCTGGGCGCTGGCCCCTCTCACAGTCAAGTGAGTAGTGGCCAACCAGGGGTTTCGTCTGGAGTCGTTGATCCTGCACAAAGTGCTCAACCCTCTTCTGGTGGTGTTCCAGGAACAGGGCCGTATGATGCCCATGGGCAGCCCATTGTGGACCCAGATTACTAAGGTCCACTCTTCTATTATGATGCTAACGGTCAGTATCTCGAGCTCATTCAATCCCTGCCTCGTCAACCTTACGTTGAAGTCTCGACACCTCTCGACGTTACTTATGACCCCGTTACTCATATACTTCGTGGACGCCAGGTCATCCCTGGGCAGCCTCAAGGACCACCTAATCTAGGCTAGCCACCTTATGTGCAAGCCCCCCAAGGGCAAACACTATATGGCCAGTCTTACCCAGGACAATCTGGGGCCCCACAAGGACAACCCTACCCGGGACAACCTTCGGCCATGGGAGGTCCACCCTTTTCCTATCATAGTCAACCTTCTGGTTACCCAGGGCAACCTGGTACCCAGCAAGGTTATCCGTCTGGTCAGCCAGGGCAGCCTTACATTCAACAAGGCCAACCTGGTTTCCAGCAGAATTATCCCTCTGGACAAGCTGGGCAAAATTATAATCCTCAAGGTCAACCGGCTTTTCAGCAGGGGTATCCTTCTGGGCAAGGGGGGCAGCCTTACGTTCAGCAAGGCCAACCCATTGCTCAGTCTAGTTATCCTTCTGGGCAAGGGGGGCAGCCTTACGTTCAGCAAGGCCAACCCACTGCTCAGTCTGGTCATCCTTCTAGGTAGGCAGGACAACCCTACGTTCAACAGGGCCAACCTACTGCTCAATCCATGAATCCTCCTGGGCAGGGCGGGCAACCCTCCGTTCAGCAGGGCCAACCCACTGCTCAGCCAGCACATTCTTCCGGACAAATGGGCCAGCCTTCTATATAGCAAGGCCAACCCATTGTCCGCCCTAGTAATCCATCTGGACAGACTGGCCAACCGCAAGGTCAACCAGCTGTTCAGCCTGTTCGACCATCTGTTCCGCAAGGACAACCCTTGGTTGTTCAAGGGCAACCTGGCACCCAGCAAGTACGTCCTTCTGGGTAGGCAGGTCCATCCCAAGTCCAACCAGGCCAACCTTCCGGCCAGATCGTCTCAGCTCAACCGGTTCAAGGACAATATGCTGGGCCCCAAACTCAAATGGGTTATCAAATGCAAGGCGGGCCACAGCCCCAACCTTCCTACCAAGCGCAGCCTCCTTATTAGGCTCAGTATGGAGCTCAGCAAACGTATGGCTACCAGCAACCCCAGGGGCAAACTCAATTTTCCCCTTATCAAAATTATCAATAGGCGCAGGTCACGCCTTACCAAAATTATCAGTATGCTACACCTGCAGGACAAGTTGCTAACATATGGGGTGCTGGGGGGTAGACTCAGGGTCAACTATCTGCATATGGACAAAATCTGTATGGGCAGAACCCCTCTGGACAAGGTCCCTATGCGCCAGGCCCTTTTGGGCCAGGTCCATCGGGACAAAGTTCTTATGCGCCAGGCCCTTTTGGGCCAGGTCCATCTGGACAGAGTTCGTGGGGGCAACCACCATCTGGTTGGAACCCTAATACTGCCTCGAACCCTCAGCCACAAATGTCCTTTAACCCTCAGTTGCCATTCTTAGCGACGTTGGAACTTCCAGATTTGTCCAAGTTAACGAATGATCCCATTCTGCATAATGCGTATTGGCCACCAGTTCCGACTAAAATACCCGGTGATTGTCCAAAATTTGATGGCAAAGCAGGTGAGGATCCTCAAGCACATGTTATGACCTATCACCTTTGGTGTTCATCGAACTCATGGCTTGATGACTCTATCCGACTTCGCCTCTTTTAGATAACTCTCACCGGCTCAGCCGCTAAATGGTATATTGAGCTGAATCGCGGCATGTTTCAAGATTTCAACTCGTTGGCTATGGCGTTTTTAACTCATTTTCAGTTACCCATTCGGTACGAGACAGGGACTAATCTCCTCACGTCTCTAAAACAGGACACGGCTACGCACATATCTGATCATATACATGAATGGAGAAGGCGTCGTCGCTTGATCAAATTCTGGATTCCTGATCAACTCCTGACCGATTGGTTCACAACCTCCTTTGTCCCTAAAATTGCAAAAGATATCGCCATGGGAGCTTGTGTAACTGAAGAGCAAGCGATCGCGCGAGCTCAGTACCTAGACTTAGTATACTCTCAGTCAGGTACTTTATATGACTATTTGCCAGATGCCCCGAGGCCTGGACAGACCAAGGCTCCGCCGAAACCATCTGTTGATGGAGTCATTGGCTCTGTAAACTCGTCATCAAAGAAGTCGGCTGCGAACTCTGGGAAGCAAAAACAGAACGCTTCTAATGAGAATGCTTCTCAGGGCCAATCTAAGTCTGGGAATACTTCCGAGGTAAACGCCGTTCAGTCCACTGCGGCGGATAAATCCTCGAAAGGGAAAAAGAAAGGGAAAGCCAAAGAGAAATCTGGACAGCCCAAGCAGGATGCCTCTAAACCTCCCTCCGAGGAAGGAGCTAAGCGAAAACCTAAGTATCCTTGTCTCATCTGCGATGAGGATCACTACACTAAAGACTGCCCCAGGCGATCTGAAGTTAGTCGATTATTAAAAGGCGCTCCTGGGACTCCTGTCATGCTTAAAGAGCCTTTCCCTTCCCAGCAGACTCAAATGGTGGCAGATCCGTCTCAATCATCTTCCTCGTTCGGTTCTCAAGTGTTCATGGTTGGAACCATTCCCGTCCATGTTTCAACTCGAACAAAGGACTATCCATCTAATGCCAGGAAAGAGCCAGAGGTTCCCTCCAGCGCTCCTCCATCTAGTTCTGGTCCTCTCCACATCGAAAGGCCCAGCGCTGAGACGATCCCCTGACCCCCTCCGAAAGGTGTACTCAGGAAGTCATCTTCTAACCCTAATGCTCGTGTTGGCCAGCATTATAGCATTGTCGAGGACTTAGCTCAGGCTCCGTCTGCTATGTTCGCGTTAGAAGTACTCCAGAGCTGCCCCTCCCAGAGGAAGTCCTTGCTATCAGCTATTGGTGGCATCGACCCGACAGATTCAGATTTGATTTCTTTTGATCTCGAGGGTTTTACGCAGAGACTGCCTCACCAAGTTGCTTTCCTTATATAGGTCATCGTCAATAGCAAAACGGTTCACCGTACAGTTATTGATGAAGGTGCCTCAACCTGCATCATGTCTGTTGCTTGTGGCGGTCACATGTCCGGCTATGCTACCGCCCAGAAAATTCTCCGTGCTGGTTATTTCTGGCCTTCTATCTTCAAAGATTGTATCCTTGCCGTTCGTGCATGTCATGAATGCCAGGTCTACCACCGGAAAATGTGTGCACCTCCTGCACCACTGCACCCTGTTGTTACCGTAGGTCCCTTTGCCAAATGGGGCATCGATTATACGTCCTGTAACCCTCGTTCGGCCGAGGGGCATGGGTTTCTCATCGTAGCTGTGGATTATTTCACCAAATGGGCCGAAGCGATGCCTACACTGAATGAAGACGGTTACACAGCGGCGCAGTTTTTGTTTAATCATGTCATTACTTGGTTCGGAGTCCCCCTGGCTATTGTCACGGATCACGGAAAACATTTCCGCAATCACATGATGACGGAACTAACGACCCAACTAGGCTTGCGTCAAGATAGTTCGACACCGTACTACCCTCAATCCAACGGCCAAGATGAAGCCATGAACAAAGTTTTGATCACAATGCTCCAACGTACCATTGGTACACACAAGTCTAATTGGCATCTGATGCTGTTCCCTGCCTTGTGGGCTTACCGGACCTCTGTGAAGGATGCCACCGGCTTCACCCCTTTTCAGCTTGTTTATGGACTGGAGGCCACCCTTCCTGTTGAGTGCGAGATTCCTTCGTTGAAGTTAGCTGTCGAGTTGCTCCCCAACACCACTCCGGTGGAGGAACGACTTCTCTATCTAGAATGGATAGACGAGACCCATCGCTTAGCTTCTCTGGCTATTGAAGCGCAAAAGAAGAGGGTTAAGGCTCACTTCGATAATACCATTCGACCTCGTTCCTTTGTTGAGGGAGATCTAGTACTGCTCTATGATCAAGCTAAGGATAAGCTGGGGGCAGGTAAACTCGAATCCATGTGGCTAGGCCCCTATATCGTGAAACGAGTTTTGCAAAAAGGCGCTTATGAGCTGATTGACTACGAAGGAAACCCCCTCGACAAGCCCTGCAACGGGCTTTATCTGAAAAAATACTATGCATGATTTCGTGCATCTAGTATGTACATACGTGTGTTTTACAAGTGTGTTGTTTGTGCATGACTTTGCTTTTTGCTTTGGTGTGAAGGCGTGTTCGCCTTTTATTATGTTTTCTGCTTCTTGTGCAGATGTCTAGTGCACCCTATCTTGGTTTCGCTGATGGCGCCTGCCGTAGCACTTGCAATTTGTCTTCTGCGGCGTGGGTGATCTACGATCCTCACGAAGAATTGATAGACCTTCAAGGTGTCTGCCTGGGTCATACCACTAACAACGTTGCCGAATACAGCGCTGTAATTGAATTACTAGCCGAAGCAGTTGACCTCGGCATCCGAGAATTGGTGGTGAATCTGGACTCTCAGCTGGTCGTCCATCAACTTAACGGGCGATATTCCGTCAGAGACCAACGCATACTAAGGTTGTATCTACGTGTAAGATTGTTAGAACGGAATTTTGATTACATTACATATCAACACATTCCGAGATGATTAAATACGTTGACTGATGCACTGGCAAACCGTGTGTTAGATAAACATTTGCATAATAGATAAACATCATACAAGAAGATATAGACAACATAATAAGACCATAGAATAAGCATATGTAAATAAATTTTTCCAAGCATAGTTTGCATGTGTGCCTGCATATGTGTTTTTAAGCTTGCATAAAAAATTAAAATACATGGGTCGTGTGTTGTGCAACTAATACATTAGATCACAATTGTATTAGACATTTACATAACATATAAAAACATCATCATATGTGGAACGATCCATTCAAAAAACAGCATATATATATATATATATATATATATATATATATATATATATATATATATATATATATCGTGTGGCGCACTGAGGCACTCAAAAATAAGTGTATGTGTCAAAAATAGAGTCAGTATCCTCAATACATCCGAGACATATGTCTCTCAAAAACATCAGTGGAAGTAAAACCTAGGCGATTACTGTGCTGGGTTATGCTCTCTATAGCACACGCATGCTTGTGCCACTCGCCTCAAAAGGCGGTGCATCCTGGGTGCCACCCCCACTGTGTGGATCTGATGCTCTATAGGGACCTCCTCGACCCCCTGGTAATCCGGCACCCCCTCCAGCAAGCCCTCGAGGTTGCGAGCTACCGTCTCCGATGTGTCCACTCCTGGAGGAACTAGGGCCAGAGCTCCTGCGCCTTGTCCCTCTCTCCGTGCCTCCGGAGCTAGACCAAGAGGTCTCGTAGGTCCCACATCTGCATATCATAACATTTATCAGGACATGTACATGAAAAACTTAAAAAACATTACAAAATGAAAATTGAATCAAGTGTCTTACCTCCATCGTCCCACTGCTCGCCCGCTGGCAGGGGCATGTCGGGATCGCCACGGAAATCCATACCGGCATATGGCCAGTCTTCGACGAAGATGACTTGACGATCAAGCCACTCTCGGAAATAAACGCCCCAGGCCACTGAACGGCCGCCACCTCCACGCGGCATGACCCGTGCCCATCGGCTGGCCCTCGTCTCCCGCGGACCTCTCGGCGGATCCACAACCATGGTCTGCAGCTGTATGGCTGGCACCCGCTCCAGAATGAGTGGAAGTAAGAGCGACCTGTAACCGAACTGTTTCGACTCCCCGCGTCGACAGTTGCTAAGTTGCCTCTTCATGCTGTTTGTCACCGCTGCCGCCCAATTGAACACAGTGGGCTGAAGGCACTCGAGAGCTAGCAACAAATGGGTCTTCGAGGCCTCATGGTTGGCCAAGCTCCCCGCTGCCCGGGTTACCATAAAGAGTATGGTACGAAGGACCATGTCATCCACCGTTGGGATTGCCAACTTTCCACTCTGTGATTTAGCTGCCCGTGGACACACTCGAGCCATGAGCTGGTTGAGAGTCTCGCCGCTGGGCCGTTGCCCATCCAAGATAGGCATCGCGCCCCGGCATGACAACCCAGTCAAAAAATAAATGTCCATGTGATCAAACTCAACGTCGCGGCCTCGAATGGTAAATTTGCCATCTACTGGGTTCCATGCCCTGATCAGGAACTCGAGCAGGTCAGGTTGAGCTCTCAGACGTGGAGTGAGAAAGAATTTCATGAAACCACACGCCCGCATTGCATTTCGGCAATCCGCATTGGCAAAAGCGGCTACATCTTCGACATCGTGGGCCCTCTCTTGCCACACAAAGGCCATTGTGTCCTGCATGAGCATTAAAAAACATTAGGATGCTGACTAATAAGATTTTTACGTTCAAAACTTAAAAAATAAAATTTTACAGCGTCAACGCGACTGTTTTTAAAACAGTCACGCTGACCGTGGCAGCCCTTTGTTTTTTCTTTGGGTCAGCGCGGAAGAACACTGGTTTTCCGCGCTGACCGGGAAGGTGGTATGTGTATTTTTAATTCGATCAGCGCGGACCCGCGCGGATGATCCGCGCTGACCGAGAGCGCACCAACGCTCAAAGAATTTGCCCAAATGGCCAAATCCCACCATTAAAATGCTCAAAGAGGGACTCAAAATGGAGCGCAGGACAAGGGGAACCTACCTGGAGCAAGCTGTTCAATGAATGGTGTCCGCACGGGGAAGAATTCGCTCCGTCAACTTCGCAGCATCACAATGTTCTCCAAGGCTCAATATGGTAACAATGGTAAAAATGACTTTTACCCTTCTATTTATAGTAAAAATGGCTTAATTAACTATGAATTCTTACAAATGTGGTTTTTTGTCATGCTTTTACCATGGATTTAGCACTTCTGTCATATATTCTACCTTTATGCATGTTTTAATATGTTTTTAAACGTATCGAACAGATTTACGTGGGTAGTTTTATTGTGCAGGTTCTCGAAGACGGTGGAGTCATAATGGTCCTAAATACACTTGGTCCCAAAATGTCGTCTTTAAGCTCTTTTCCGACATGAAACAAGAAAAGATGGCCGAGCTTCCTTTCAGCTCATCAAAAGGAACGAGAGGTGGTCGTTTTAACGCTCTTTTTCCGACCGTTTAACTTAAAAAGATTGTCGGGTGTTTGTCATTTCGCACTCGTTATTGGCTCTAAAACGACGTGCTTTTGACCGCTTTTTTACTTTTTCGGGTCGAAGCTACTATTTACGAAAAGTACTCCTCGATCATTTTGGTCGGGCGGTTCTTTCGAGTATTGTTTTATACTTTTTCGGGCTTGAGAGACACAACTTTACAAAAAAGGACCCCCCCCCCCCCTGGAGTTTTCTTTTTCGCTGTCTTTTCAGACTCTCTAAACAGGAAAAGACGCCGAGCTCCTCCTTTGTCAGGCTCGTTAAAACTTAATGACATCGGACATCGTCGAAATGACACCTCTTCAAGCATATGCTATCCCCGTCAAGCTTGTCATCCAAAAATAATCGGGGTACCTGCCAGAAATGGTGGGGAAAATGGAATGGTAATCGTAGTTGTGTCGGTAGTATGTCGCTCTTGAACATGGCACTCCTCTGCTTCGTGTCTGGGTGGGACCATCTCATCTTGTTTTTTCACTGGCCTCTGTGGGTTTGGGTTATCCTATTTGACCTCTCATCTGCTCATTTGCCTTGTCACCATGACCTCTCCTCATTTGATGTCAAATACTGCCAAGTCCGCCGTTGTGCCGCCGATATGTTCAAGAGAAGTTGACCTCTGCAGAGTTACAATCTATCCCTGACGCCTCGCATACTTCTGATTCATCACAACAATCTTCCTTTGTCTCGTGTCGATGATGTGGGAAATATTATGGCCCACCTTCGATCAAGGTTGCCTCCTGTCGACTTCAGCTCATTATCCAGGATGGTGACTTAGAGACCCCTTCCAGGTGCCTTAGAGCCTGCATGCCTCAATGGCAGGTTCTTCGTATTCGACGTGAGGTTTTCATCATTGGCCTCCGATCGAATAATTCCGCGGGTGTTCGACGCCAGCTCATTGATTCGCATGCCGTGGATTGTACCTATAGTACCTTGAGGACCATTGTCATTATTGGTGGCCCCTCTCGCGTCTGTTAACAGTTTTCCTCATTGACTGGTATTCAGACGATGTTCATGCATGTTCGACTTCAACTCATGTATTCACATGCTTGAACCTGTACTTTGTTCGGATTGGGATGGAGCGCAAGACCCTGGTTCTAGTCTGTTGTGAGCCAGGCTACGATTTTTGTGGATTGATATTACATGACTCGTTGATGGATGGCTGCGACCATACCTGAGTCTTTTAGGATGGCTGCGACCATACCTTGTTATCGTCATGGTCTCTTCAACTGGGTGGCTGCATCCATACCACAGACCTTTCTTCATATGTCTTTTGGATGGGTGCGCCCATGCCTAGACTACATGTAATCAAGCTATCAATTGTACATACGTGCAGGTCCTTCCTGGTGGTGTTCCAGTTCGGCAGTTTTGTAAAGCATTTCACCCCTCCCAACCTCTCGGGCTTCATGCTTTAGGGGGCATCTGTTACACAGCGATTTGTCACTGTCATCCAATCAGTATCTCTACTGTGTCATGAAATCACATTCATCATACTCATGCTCTCTGAATTGGCCAAATGGCCCTCTTTTCCAAAGTTTACTGCATCAGCGCGTCTGTTATTAAAATATCCACGCTGACTGGCGGCTCATAGTGTAATCAGTGCGCTGCCAGCACGGAAGAACACAACTTTTCCGCGCTGGTCGCATTTCATGAGTCAGCGCCCCTTGCCTTTGTATTGAGTCTCGCTGACATGGCCTTCTCAGTTATTAGGGTGCGCCGTCAGCGCGCCAGTCCCTTTATAATCCGCGCTGATCCTGTTTGGGCAAATTTGTTCTAACAGCCAACCTTCCAGATGACTCCAGACCTGGTTGTTGGCCTTGTGAATGTCGCCCTCCCTTCTATGGCATGTCTGTTCATCATATGGGCCACCTTTCTTGGAGATAAGCTTATCCTTCCACCCTCCATGGAGACTCCTTCTCCTATATAAGCCTCCACCATTACCATGAGCAGCTAGTTTTTGACAACGAGGAATTCATAGTGTTTTTGTGTGCTGCTGCTAGTAGGTAGTTGGTGTGATAAAGTGTGGATTGCTAGAGAGCTAGAGAAAGGTTGTGAAGTCTTAGAGTTTTGTGTGAGAGAGAGTTGCTTGACTTGGGAGATCCACTTCTATGGGTGAATGCTTATGAGACTTGCTGGCTGGACCCTCTTGAGAAGAACTCAGCGTCAGAACATTGGTTGTATCTTTCTCTGATTATTGATTAATAATAGATGACTACTGTTATGGTTCCATTCTCATTTGTCTATGCAATGGTTAAATGTGAATTACATCCTTTCTGACTGATGTATAATTGCCTTTATTAGATTTCACGCTTGTGTTTGTCTTTCTCTTCGCGTGTGCAGGTATCTATTCATGGAGATCGTGGAAGATTGTGACCGGCCAGGGCAAAGGAGCGAGAGCGGCATTTCTCCATCAAACAATAGCGTTGGAATCCAAGTAGGTGTTCATTGCCTCTCTTTTAATTGCAATTAGGAACTTGCACAGTAGCATTGATTGATTGTTGCTAGACCCATTCTGGGCTAGTAGGGATCGCCTCTATCCGTAGAGGGAATTTACCTCTCCAACAGCTAGCTTGTAGGCTACTTCTCTGACGTGCTGAAGTATTTAATACAGTCCATAGAATTTTGGAGATAATTTCTGACAACCCTTGTCTTTGAGTGATGTTTTCTTATATGGTTGTAGCCTTAAGAATACCTGATCCCCTTCTTGAAATTTGCGCTCTGAACGATGTTGGTCTGCCTATTGCTTCATGCAATTTTGAGTTTGATGGAGATTATCTTTGAGGTGGGTCAGCATGGTTGCATGGTTATGTAGGAGTTGATCCACTGCTTGTACCTTTGAGCATCCCTGGATATAAGAAGTAGGTGAAGGAGGGAGTTGACCATAAATGGCTTCATATGGAGTCATTTTGGTGGTGGCATGATAGTTAGTATTATACCACCATTCGGCTAGAGGTAACCACTGTACCCATAGATGTTGCTTTTCTGAAGTGAAACACCTGAGGTAGGTCTCCAGAAATTTGTTGACTGCTTCAGTTTGAGCATAAGTTTTGGGATGATAGGAAGTACTAAGTTGTAGTTGGGTACCTTGTAGCCTGAAGAGTTCCTGCCAAAAGTTACTGGTGAAGATCGAGTCACGATCAGATACAATGGAAGTGGGCATGCCATGCAATTTGAAGATCTGGTCCATGAAAGATTGAGCCACCAAAGATGGTGTAAAAGGGTGGGGTAGGGTGCAAAAATGAGCATACTTAGAAAGTCTATCCACAACCACCATGATGACTGACTTATTGCCTGACTTCAGAAGACCAGTAATGAAATCCATAGAAACCTCCGTCTAGATTGAGGCAGGGTTGGGCAATGGCTGTAATGTGCCTGGACATTTGATTATTTCTCCTTTGTGGCACTGACACACATCACACTCAGCTACAAAAGTAAGAATTTCCTTTTTCATGCCTGTCTAAAAGAATAAACATCGAGTGCGATCATAAGTCTTCTGAAAGCCTGAATGGCCTATAGTGGGAGATGAGTGCAACTCTGCCAAAATGTGACTTTTGAGGGTGGATGTTGGTGATATCACTACTTTGTCCTTGTAGTGAAGAATCTCATCCTGCCAAGAGTAGCCCGCTGTGGAATTTGGATCCGCCTGCAATTTATTAATGAGTTGGGAGAACGAAGGATGTGAAAACCATTCCTTGCGAGCCTCTTCAATCCACTTTGGAATGGGAAGAGATATTTCTTGCAGGGTGCTTTCCTCCTCAAATTGACATGATAAAGCATCTACTATGACATTTTCATGCCCTTTCTTGTAAATTATCTCATAATCATATCCCAACATTTTGGCTAGCCATTTATTTTGTTGTGGCAAGGATAGGTGTTGCTCCAAAAAATATTTAAGGCTTTGATGGTCTGTGCAGATGATGAGCCTCATAAATGGGTAGTTATATGGGCTCATTTTACCTCCTAATCTAGTCAAATCAACCATTATCCTAGGTTATTGTATGATTTTCTTATTATATTTATGCTTATAGGGTGAGTTGAGTTAGATATTATGCCATGTGGTCTAGCATGTATTTAACGCAGATTATTGATGGATTTCAAGGTCAAAGTCAAGGATTTAATGGCCAAAATGCAGCAATAACTTGAAGTAGACAGAAGAGAGGACTTATATGATGGAATCCCCCTCATTTATTGCTCCTCACTTCGAATTCCCCTTCATTCGCTTAGAGTACAAGCAGCCGAATCATGCACTAGAAGGCAGCCAATCAAGTGGAAGATGATTGAGAGTTATCTCGAGTTTTGGGAGCCAAGCCTCCCTAATTTTAATGAATCTATTGGTAGCTTCAGATGTATAAGTAGAAAGGCCTAGGGCCTCACTAGGGTCGGATTTTTTTTTCTTATGTAAACTCTGCTCAAATTTCTAGCTTACTATTTTTTGACAGTTTTATGTAATCTTGCTATTTTTTGATAATGAAGATGGAATCCTTTTTGAGCTAGCACTGAGTTACCTAAGAGGGCTGAAGCTCTTGGGTTAGGGTCCAATCCAGTTATCCAAGCTCTCTTTACTTGTATTTGTATGCTTTACTTTATTTTGTAGATTAATTTGTTGTTAGATGTATTTCTTTTATGGTTAAGAATAGGTTGTTTTTGATGATTTAGTAGTTTGCTTCCATTTGTGATTTCTGTAGCAGGTTAAACAGTGATCAGAGAAGATTCAAAAGGCTAGCAACAGTGCCTTGGCCTCTCTTCTCCCCTCTAGCACCATGCTTTGAGGCAAAGACTCTCTTGCTGCCCCAAAAACACAGATTTTCCTCATTCCTAGGACTTCTAGTGTTTGCAGCTCTTTAGTAGGTTGATAGTCCAGTTTTTCTTTGCTTTAGATCTTCTTTATCATGTCCACTTCCTGATTTGAAATAGTCCTTTTTCATTCTTTCCTTTCCTACAACATTTCTCAGCATTTCCTTTCATACATCATAGTTTAGGCCATCTTAATGCAAAACTTTGTTTTTCGTAGATGCACTCATTTCATTGGTTGCTTGATTTTCTTGGTTGACTGTCAGTTTCTATGCAGTAGATCTCTTCCAGTAGTAAGCCATCTTACCAGAAATCACACCCTCCATCTGATCCATGCCCTATAGGTCTCCTAAACCTCACCTCAATTCTGCCCTAGTTTCCTTCATTTTTCATAGAACTTCTTCCTCTCTCCTTGAGAAAACCCAATCATCTTTCTCTCTCCTGGTGACTCATGGTAAACCTTAGGCACCCTAACACCTCATTCCAACCTTCATCCACCTTTTCCACCCACTCTCACATTCTCAAAATAGTGAAAATTGCTTGCGGCCTCCTCCTATAGGCATACTATAGTTTCCCTATTTTCCTCCTGTAGTTTTCCTGTGTCCTCCTGTAGGTTTTCTTGTAGGCTTTCTTTTGAATTACGAGTGTGGGAAAATCCTCTAGAAGGCCACCTAAGACCTCCTAGTACCCATCCGCACCATCCTACATCCTTCTAAGCTCCAAAACCGCCCTCTAACGCCACCTATTCGCTGCCACACTCACACACAATAAATTAGATGCATGTTGAATTCACATAAAAACACATAAAAATCCAAAAATATGTTTTTTTCTTATTTACTTCCAGAAATAGCATGGTTAGATGTTGTTTACTTCCTTGAGTAGGTAATGGTATTTCTTTCATGGTTTTCATAGTGTTTTTGGCAAAAGTAGAATTAGCTCGTTAATTAGGGTTTACTAGGTTTTGCTTTACATTCCAGTCTTTCTCGTTTCTGCAGTTAGAATAGCATCTGTAGAGTAATATTTCTTTCCTTTCATCACACATAGAGCTTCTTCTGAAATCTATAGAAGTTGGATTGAGCTCCTAGTGATCTTGTTTCGGCTGACCAAGTGACAACCTGCAGCGAGAACTAGTACTTGTGCATATAGCACCGACGCTTCCAAGTTTGTTACAAACTGTCGGGTTGATAAAAGTAAAGTTGGCAGCCCAGGAGTTGTAGCATTCTTGCTGCAATCCTGGCACTCACCACTTTTTGGCGCCATTGTTAGGGAAGCATCAGAGTATTCTGTGATTACTGCTTTCTTCTATTTCCTATTGCAACATTCTGCTAATAGTTTATTTCGGAAAAAGTAGACTAGTTATTTCTTTTCTTTCAGTTCTACATTTCCTTGCTTTCCTTTTCAATTTTGCAAATTTCCATTCAGCAAGTTCATTTCATCCAGTTTCAATTTGTTCTGTTCAATTGCAATTTCAGTTTCTGTAGGTACTTTCATTGTGGAGAAAAAGAAACAAAAACCAACCAAAAAGATTTCCTTTCATGCCTCGTAGGAATAGAGATAACTCAGGAAAATTTTTGCCCAACACCCCCACTGCTTCACACAACCAACCTTCTCTCTTCTTCAGTGGCTGGAATCAAGAAGAACCCTTAGGTGAACAACCAGACATATTTGAAGAACCTATAGGGGAAGAAGAAGAAGAAACCATTCCTCTGGAGCCAATGGCTAAAAACAAAAAAGTTAGGGGAAATGGAGAGAAAATAGAGGGTACCTTCCCCATTTGAGAGACCAATGGGGACACCAAAATTAAGAATATATGTCCTTCAATCCTACCTCACTTCCATGGTCTGACTACAGAAGATCCTGGCACCTTCTTATTCGAGTTTGCTGTCATCTGTCGAACTTATGACTATGCAGAAGACGAGCAAAAGTTGAAACTGTTCCCTTCTACTCTCAAGGACACAGTACTGCGCTGGTTCATGGGATTACCTGGCAATGGAATCACAACTTGGGCTCAGATGCAGAAAGCCTTTAACAAAAAGTATCGAGACTATTGTAGGTCAAAAGATACTAAAGAAGAAATCTTCTGAATGACCCTAGGAAGTGATAAGTCCCTAGAAGACTACGAAGAGAGGTTCTAGCTCAGTTACAAAAGGGCTGGGTGTACACTTGACCCTGAGTCTCTAAAGTTGGTCCTGCTCAGGGGAATCCAGGAAGACATTTTAGACGCCCTCCATCTACTGGCCGGGGGAGACATCTACCAACTATCCTATGAGGACATAAACACTGTTTTTAGAAACCATGCTAGAGCAGCTAGAAAGAAAGGTAGGTGGAGTCAACCCATAGCTAGTACCTCTTCTTCCAATTCATCCATTAAAGGTGAAATTGAAAACATGCTGGAAGACTTCAAGAGTGAGATGCTGTAGACTCTTGTCATGCAAATGGATACCTTACATATCAAAAGAAAATAAGAGGAAGTAGAGAGGGCTTTGGCTATTGTTTGCCCTAGATGCACCAAGAGGCATTCTAGGAATGAATGCCCATTGAACTCTATAGAGGTTTGTTTTGTCTGTGAAGAAAATCATTCTATAGATAAGTGCCCTTCCTTTCCTAGACTTAAATTTGTATACCAAGGGGCTGAAGGAGTCACTGAACAGATCTATTACATAAACCAAAGGAGGCTGCATGGACCTAGACCATACCACCAGGGGATGCAAGGGACATCTCAGGCATACTGCAACCCCAACCAAGTCCCCTCCATACCTTCTTGGGGCCCCCCTGATCATCCTTCCTGGTCCATGCCTCTTCCTTGGTCCTTCACATATGATATCATGCCCAACCAGCCACCCATTCATTTCAATCCTATAATCAGCTGCAACCTCAGTGGAATGAATCTCATCAGGGGTGGAGGCCCCAATACAACTCTCTTCCGACTCTTCTGCCTCCACCACTTTCCCAACCACAACCGTTACTTTCTGCTCCACCAAGGCAACCCCAAATGCCTACCCAGCCAAATCCAAACCCGAATAATAGACAAACTCAACAAGTGTATAGTAGGGAACCATCATGCCCAACTCATGCTGTGGAAATTCAAGAAATTAACTTGCAATCTGGGAAAGTTCTCCCAGATAGCTAGCCTCTACCCAGGGAGGTTGAGGAAGATAAATAGGAAAGCAAACCTAAAGCAAATCCACCCTTTCTTGAGAGACTATCCATGACAATCTAGCCTACCCCAGAAGAGATTGAACTCTTGGGAGAATTGAAACACTTATGTGTGAAGATACCACTTCTCCAAGCCATAAAAGATGTGCCTATCTACAATAGGTTGATCAAAGAGAAGTGCTTTAGGCATCTAGAAAGGCACAAGATAGATGCCCCAACCATCAATGTCATAGGACAACTATCTAACCTGATGTTGGGGTGGATAATATGTCCAAAATATCTAGATCCTGGAAGCCCAGTAGTTGATGTCCACATCAATGGCACGATGGTCCCACATACCTTGATCGATCTGGGAGCTGCCATTAATGTGATGAAAAAGGACACAATGCTCAAACTTAACCTCCAAGGCTCCTTAAGGAAGACCACGACAGTGTTGCAGCTAGCAGACCGCTCCATAGTGACCCCTGAGGGGATTGTGGAAGATGTGATGGTCTCCATTGATTCTTGGGAGTACCCTACTAATTTCTTAGTTCTCCATCCAAAGGCAAAGCTCACTGGGTATCCTCTCATTCTGGGAAGACCTTGGTTGGCTACAGCCGATGCCTACATCAGCTGCCGAGCTGGGAACATGACCATAAAGAATGGGCACATGTCCAAGCAATTAACCCTATATCCTCCTACCCAACCCTTGCTAGAACATGATCTACCTCTCTGGTTGGAGGAGGAGGATGAGGATGAAGTTTATTCTACACCACTTTGTACATTAGAAATCGATATGGGGGGGAAACCACAAGATGAGGATGATATGATTGGAAATTTGATTCAGAATCCACCTCCCAGTGTATCACCAATAGAAGACATAGTTAGAGAAACCTGAAACAACCCCTTAGATGATCTCTGTGTGGCCGACCCTACTTCTCTCCGTGTTAAAAATATAGAGTTTGGCCGAGGAAGAACATTGAAAATCAATCCATCCCTATCTACTTCTTAGGAGAAGGAGCTATGCAGCATACTGAGAAAACATCTAGATTCCTTCGCCTGGAGTTATAAGGAGATGAAGGGAGTGCACCCTTCAGTATGTACTCATCATATATACATCAAGGAAGACTGCAAGCCAGTTAGGCAGCCTCAAAGGAGGATGAACCCAGCACTTAAAGATATTGTTAAGGAAGAACCGCAGTAATTGCTTGATGCAGGATTCATCTATCCCATCTCTGACAGTGAATGGGTCTCTCCTTTGGTGCTAGTGCCAAAGAAAAATGGTAAGTGGAGAATCTGTGTCGACTATCGGGAATTGAACAAAGCCACTAAAAAGGACTATTTTCCTTTACCTTTCATAGATCAAGTGTTAGATGGTCTGGCAGGGTACAATCAGATTCAAATCAACCCGAAAGACCAAGATAAGACCACTTTCACTTGTCCTTGGGGTACCTTTGCATACCAGGTCCTTCCTTTTGGTTTGTGCAATGCTCCAGCTACTTTCCAAAGAGCGGTATTGAGTATATTTTCTGAACTATTTCATGATGCAGTAGAAATATACATGGATGATTTTACTCCTTATGGCTTTGACTTTCAGGAAGCTTTATCTAACCTAGGAAAAGTTCTAGATAAGTGTATTGAGATGAACTTGTCCCTTAGTCTAGAAAAATGTGAATTTTTGATGACTGAAGGGACCGTGCTAGGTCATGCAATATCTCAACAAGGACTGCAGGTGGAACCCAGCAAAATTGCCATCATTCAAAGGGTCTCACCTCCTCAAAAGGTGAGAGATGTCAGAAGTTTCCTAGGCTTAGCTAGATATTACAGGAGAGTCAATAAAGACTTCAACAAGATATCCTCTCCTTTGTTTGGCCTCCTAGGCAAAGATGTTGAGTTCATATGGTCGGAAAGCTGTCAAGAAGCCCTAGATACCCTGAAGAGCAAGTTAGTGATTGCCCCAATTATCAGAGGCCCAAACTGGGCCATACCCTTTCACATTCACAAATATGCCTCGAAAAAAGATAGGAGTAGCATTAGGACAAGTTGATGAAAGTTTACCTTATGCCATATACTTTATAAGCAAATACTTGTCAAAGGCAGAATTAAACTATACCATGACCGAGAAGGAACTCCTAGCTGTCGTGCATTCCCTAAACAAATTCAGACACTATATCACAGGCTATCAAACCTTTGTGCACACTAATCATGCTACATTTAGATATTTAATGAACAAACCAGATGTAAATGCTCGTATTATTAGATGGTTGCTTTTACTGCAGCAGTTTGATTTGACAATTATTGATAAGCCTGGTAAAGAGAATGTTGTTGTTGACTTTTTGTCTAGATTAAATTTGCCTACAGGTGAAGAAGGAATGGTGGATGACCAAATGCCAGATGAACACCTATTTTCTATATCAATACTCTCTCCATGGTTTGCTAATATAGCAAACAACTTGGTTTCAGCACAGTTCCCACCACACCTATCCTCAAGAGAGAAGAGCAAGATAGTAAGGAAAAGCACCCCTTTCACCTAGATTGGAGGAAATCTCTTCAAACTTGGCCCAGATTAGATCTTGAGAAGATGTGTCAGGGAGGAAGAAGCCTTTGACATTCTCCTGACCTATCATGATGGGCCTTGTGGAGGTCATTTTGCAGCAAAAAGAACCGCCTTCAAGATATTACAAGCATGCTACTACTAGCCCACTCTTCATCAGGATGTGAGGAGATACACGAGCCAGTGTGATCAGTGTTAGAGGATGGGGAAACCCACTCCAAAGGATGAAATGTCCATGCAACCTCAAGTGACCTTTGAGCCATTTGAGAAGTGGGGCATGGACTTTTTGGGGCCTATCAACCCCCCTTCAAAGTAGAAGCAGTACATCATTGTGTGCACCGACTACTTGACAAAGTGGGCGTAGACAAAAGCAATCAAAGCAGCAACAGAGTAAAAAGTAGCTGATTTTTTGAGGGAAAACATATTCTACAAGTTTGGGTATCCGAGAGAGTTGGTCACAGACCAAGGCAGCCAGTTCACTTCCAACCTGATTGAAGACCTGCTCACACATCATAAGATCAAGCATAGGACTTCCACCCTTACCATCCATAAGCCAATGGGAAAGTGGAGGCCACTAACAGAGCATTGGAAGGGATCCTAACCAAGGTAGTGAGCAGCAACAGAAAAGACTAGGCAGACAGATTAGTTGAGGCCACCTGGGCCTACAACACAACATGGAAGACCACCATCGAGTTCACACCCTATGAACTGGTTTATGGGAAGAAGGCTTTGTTGTCAATAGAGTTTGAACTCAATACCCTAAGGATGGTAGCTCAGCTGGACCTAGACCTCAGCCATGCATAGAAAGAGAGATTACTTCAGCTCAATGGATTGGATGAATATAGATTGCAAGCCCTTCTCCATACAGAGGTAGTCCAGCTTCAGAGAAAGATATGGCATGACAAAAATATCAGGGAGAAGCAATTCCAAGAGGGAGAATGGGCACTACTCTATGATTCAAGATACAAGGATTTCAAAGGCAAGCTAAGGACAAGATAGTTGGGACCCTACACTGTGGAGGAATGTAATGACAATGGTTAAGTTCTGATTAGAACCATTAGTGATGAAGCCATCCCCATGCTTGTCAATGGACATCGGTTGAAAGTCTACATGAAACCCCTCTCCAAGTGAGAGTTTATTGAAGATTTGAATAAAACAATGATGGTAGTGGAGCACGTCTTAGCTTCCACTTCACCCACTCACTGAAGAAAAAAGAGAAAGAAATAAGGACTCAAGTGAAAACCTCCATGAGGCGCTTGAGTCCCATGATTGGTTTGAAAACCTCTTCCGAGGCAGCCCAGTGATGTCAAAAAAGAAAAAAGGGAAAATAATAAGATCCCTGGGTGAAAACCTCCCTTGGAGGCGCCTAATGAGGCGCCCTAATTGTTTTTTTTTTTTAAAGAGAGAAGAAAAAAATAATTTTTTATTGCATTACAGGTTTGTAGGAGGACTACAGGGAGCAAGAGAAGGTGCCAAGGGGACCCTGACATTCACACCAACATCCATCTCATCTTCTCCACACGTTCCTCCATCATTTTTGGTATCTCTTTCACCCCACTATACCTCTTCTTCCAAAACTGTGTTTTTTACAGGAGGCTCTATGTTTTCTACAGGAGGCTCTCGTAGGAATTACAGAGAGCCAAAAATGTCTACAGAAGGTAGTTTGAGGGACAAGAACAACTTCATGAGGAACCTATGATCCCTCTTACCATCTTCAAGCCTCCTTGCCATCATTTCCAAACCTGCATCAAACTCCAAGCATCATTATTTTTTCCCTGTCCAAAAAAAAAAAACACCAAAAAACAATTTTTCAGTTTTGAAAAAAAAGCAAAAATAAAAAGAGGAAAAGGCACCATTAACCTTACCTGAAGCTTACCTACTATCCCTCCATCATTCATCTCCACCTCTGGCATCATTTTCGAGCTCCAAGCATAGGGAAATAACTAAAGTTTCAAGGGGAGAAGCAGCTACTGGAGCTCCTATAGGAATTCCTATAGCAGCTGATCCCTTAGAAGTCCAGCACCAGCAGCAAGGTACAACAAATCTGAAGGTTGAAAAGGCACATGCAGCCCAAATCTAGCAAAAGAAGAAGCTGCAAAGATACACAACAACATATCAGTAAGCAGAGACATCATGCATGAAGGAAAATGAAGGCATGCAACAACACCTCACAGTCGATGGCAGCAAATACACTTGGATCACAGGTAAGTAACTAAATCACTCCTCTATCTGCATTTGTGTAATTAGAAATTATGCGAAGGAAACGAGATGGTTGAAATCAAAAGAGGAAAAGGTGGCCAGTTAACATGGCCACCTTCATTTAGTTGACTCGACTTAACCGAGATATCACCCACACGTGCGCACAGTCAAATCAAGCAAAAGATGCCAAGGGCAGGTAGTGGGAGGAAGAGTTAACTCCGATGCAATAATGAGGGATGATTACAAGGAGGGATCATGATGACCAAGTAGGTGGGGACCAACGGTCCTAATCGGGGCAGCATACACCTTTCTAGTTCAGCACTCATAGCTGAAAATATCCAAAAAGGGTAATGAGCACTCCTCCTCGAGCATTCTCACCACCTTTTCTTTAGCTTCTCCTCGTAACTCAGCCCCACAACAGTCCTCTTGTGCCCCCACAGCCTCGTAACCACCATCATCCATCAATTTCCTCCATATTCTTGCTCTCGGCGTTTTCTACAGGAGCGCCTATAGGAAATCTACAGGAGCACCTACAGGAAATCTACAGGAGGGACAATAGGCTTCTACAGGAGGGGCAATGAGTCATTTTGAAGGGAGAAAATGTGATTTTTGGCACAAATTTTAGTCTAAAGAGGTAGGGTTCATGAATGCCCTTTGATTATATATAAAAATGTGAAAGAGTGGTCTCAAATTGAAGATAAAATGAGTCTTTAAGAGGGTAGGAGATACATAATTTTTTTATGTTTGTTTAAAAAAAAAAACACAGTCTCCTCTGTTTCTCTGTTTTCCTCAAAATTCTTTGTCTCCACCTTCATATTTGGTTTTCCAAAAGAAGTATAGGAAGTATGACAAGGGGGGTTTATGAGAAAAGATCCCACTAACTCCACTAGGCTCCATGCACATCCTCAAGTGGTGGACATATTTACAAGGGCAAACTGGATGAATTTCTTTGAGAATTTTAGAGGGTTTGATGATGAAATTGCCCATGAATTTTCTCTCTCTCTGGTCCCTCACACAAGAACTCATGCTACTGTAACCGTTAGAGGCCTCTCCATTCAAATAAACCCTGAATTCATCAGTAGGGTCACTACCCTTCCTCTTGGGCTGCCTTGGAGTAAAGATGAGAAACAAATTGGCCAGGCCGCTAAGAAGAAATTTTTCCAAGGTAATGAAACCCCTGTTGAAGACAAAAGTGGAATTAGGAGGGCTAGTATACCATATCCCTGGGATGAGGTTAGCTACCAATTAATAAAATAAATTTCTTGTGAGGGGAGGCACAACATTGTTTATGGATATCATTTCAGGATCCTCCAAGACTTAAGATATGGCATGGAAACCCCAACACATCAAAAGCTTAGTATCCCTTATTTTCTGGCCAGCATATCCATGGAAGCATTACAATGTAGAACACCAGCCAAACCTTATGGCCTCTATCTGAAGGATCAATGGCTTCAATTCCAAATAAAAACTTTGGCACAAAGAGGCATAATGCCTTTCCAAGATTACAGGCAGTTCATGGATTTGTGTGACCTAAGCACCTCTGAGGACAAAGCAAAGATGGTAGAGTTCTATCTACATAACATGGCCCTCACAGACCTAAAAGTGTGGGACCCTAATGCCAATGTTGGTCAATTTATTGGGCTTAAATTGCTGCATTAAATTATCAACCAGGGAAACTCGTAAGCTTGTAATGGTGTCAGCAATATATATGCAGGAGTAGGCAACTAAATCTATGTCTAGCTAAATTATTTACGATTCAATATAATATGCAAGGGAAGAGGCTCCTAACTAAGGAGGTCCTGGTTGTCCTTCCCTACAGTATCATAGAGAAATCATTGATTACATAAAACTAGAAACTTGAAATGAAGACAAGAGAATGAACTTTAATTGTTGTTCAGATTCAAAGAGAGAGAAAGACTAACTTAGTCTCTTGATTGTCCTCTCATGTACTAATCCAAACTAAACTAAGATTCATTCATAATCATAAGAAATGAAATAACTTGAAACATAAAAGAAAAAGAATGAATTTCAACTATCATGCAAATCAAATAGAGAGAGAGAGCCTAACTTAGACCCTTGGTTATCCTCTCATATGCTGATAAGATTCTAATTTAAAACTCATTCATCAATCACAAACAAATCCTCAAACATCAAACATCTAAGCAATTAAATGAAATATGATCTAATATGAAATAACATGTTCCTTTGATCCTTCTAGAGTGAGCTCAATTCTCCTAAGAACAAAGTGAAAAGCTATTCCATATACTACATTAAGGCAACTTATATCTAAAACTACATAATGGAAATATATGTACAACTTATTTCTAAAACTACATAATGAAAATATATGTAAAATGAAGCTTTATTCTATGCCATCATAAGTTGGATACAATGCTCCAAGAGTCCTCCTTTTGGAATGGAGGAGGTACTCCTATTTATACAATGAGATGAAATAACAAACTCATAATGATGATCCACTAATCTCTCTTTAGTTCCATACATTTCTCAACCATCTAGACACATAACCCTATCCTCCATGATTTCCTCCATGAGGTCCATGATCTTCTCCATGAGATCATGATCTTTTCCATGAGGCTTATCTTATCAAATTCGAATTTGATCATTCAAGGCCACATAAAGATGCCCTGGAAGCTTCCTTTGTACCTACACATGTCAACAAACTCATTCTAATTGTTAGGTATAAGTATAAGCATATTATTTTCTAAAGTTTAGCCATAAATCCACTTAAAAATGTTAAGAATTAATAAACTTTGGAAAAGCATAGTTATGACCCAATAATGAGGTAAATGTAATGATGTGGAGGTGGAATGGAGGTGACATGAAGGTAAAATGTGAAGATATTGGTGAATAATGGAGTGAAAATAGGGACTATTTTGAGGCCCAACATCTCCCCCAAACTCAAGGTATTGCATGTCCTCATGCAATTTATTACATTACTTTTTGAGCTTTGGCTTAAACTCTGCAGGATATCATTTACATAACTTTTGCAAAGCATTATTTTGATGAACTACAACTTGGTTGGTTCTTGTGTTTCAACCATATTGTTGCATTCAATGTATGATCTTTGCATATTGATAATGTGATTTTTATTGCACAGTATTTTTGTTGGAATGCATCATGGTTGGTTCTTGTGTAACAACCATGATTGTGTTGGCATCCAATTAACTTTTAAATACTTTTGTCAAAGCCATTTGTATGCTCATGTAATAGTGAATATATTTTGAAGGTAAGTGGGGTTGTGATATATGAATGTGAATATGAATGTGACAAAGCATGTATGTAAATGTATCTTTCCCCTTAAACGGATGGTTTGGGCAGTTATGTGAAATGGGGAAAAGAAGTGAAGTCTTTCCAAAAATTATTATTCTAACTTTTCAAGGAATTTAATGGTTAAAAGTTAGAAAATATCATACCTTAACTTACCCTTCCAAAAATAGATGAGAGTCGTGCACGTGTGGCTGCAAAAACTGTTGTTCGTAGTCTTATTTACTTGGTTGGGAAAATGGTGGAGGAATCATGCATGTTTAGCTGCCACAATTCTGCTCTGAAGCTTCTTTTTCAAGTTGTGGATGAAAGATGGATCTGTATTGTCGTATCGGCTACTGGATCCTCTGTTAGTCTGCTGAACATGGCTGAAAGTCGTATCTGCTACTGGATGATGAATCCGATGAGTCTGCTAAATATGGCTGAAAATCTATAAGGCTTGGAAGGTATATAAAATATAGAAGTTACATTTCCCTCCCAGCCTTATTGATTGACTTGTCCTCAAGTGATGACAAACTGAAAAACAATGAAAGGAAAGTGGCTTCATCTGCTACAGAATATGGGTCTTCAAGTCTTCAATGCTCGATGGCACAAATCTTACTATGTGATTAAATGTGTCGATGTCGAACATAGCAAGAAGTTATTGACTTAGTGGCCGTTAATGAATGCCCCTAGCCAACACAAGAGCTCCCACCATTGATTCCAATGGGAGTTAGGATGCTTAACACATCTTGGTAGGTACGAATAAATTTGTCGTGGTCAAGTCACCTACAAGATCCAATGAACAAGGGATATTAATGTACTCCCATTGTTCATTGGCAAGAGTACTTGCCATTAAGGCATGCAAGCCTCTAGGTGTTTTTTCAATGATGCTTAGACTCTAGGACTTTGACTCAAGAAGGGTTTTATTACGGAAATGAAGGGGAATGGTAATGACATGGAAAATGACAATAAGCTTGTAAGGAATGGATGTAAGGAAATGCATGGTGTATGAATAAGAACTCTTGCTGTGAAAAATGGATATGGGAATGTCATGCTTTATGGTTT
Organism: Pinus tabuliformis; assembly: GCA_031772625.1. Taxonomy (NCBI): domain Eukaryota; kingdom Viridiplantae; phylum Streptophyta; class Pinopsida; order Pinales; family Pinaceae; genus Pinus; species Pinus tabuliformis. Next base: position 1,942,705,578 of record CM062819.1, read on the forward strand.
GACAATTGGTGGAATCCAAAATCTTTTGCAAAAAGGGAGTTGCAAAGGAGTGGTTGTAGAGTTGGATTTGTCTTTAGAATTCGTCATGACTTTAGTCTTTGGAAGACCAATTGTCGTCACAATGTAATCTCCTTATGTTCACTTGATTATCCTGTAACCTGTAAAAAAAACCTGGTACAAAGAAAACATAAGTGTGCTCTAGAAGAAATGGCCAGTTCCTTCATGATTCTTACGCAAAAATTTCATACCAAATAAAACAAATTAAGGACAAACAAAGTGTTAAAATTGACTTAATCATGATATTAATATCAATCCATTTGTTTTAAAATAACCATGAAAAGTAATACTCCCTGTTTGTGTCAGCTGTCTTTTGTGCATGGCGAAAAGTTTGGAATTTGCTGTGTCCTGCGGATTAGTACGTTATAAAAGCATACAACAATATCAAATTGTCAATTCTACGCAAGTTAATGAGCCAATCCACCAAATGTTCTTTTAAATTATGCTTCCAAAAGTTCCATTATGTGTTTTCAAACCTGAGTGAATTTTGTGAAAAGTGTGTTTTTGTTTTTTTTTTTTTTTTTAATATTTGCTTTTTTTTTTTAAATTTTTTTTCTTTCATCCTGTTCTCATGATTCTCTCAATTTCCATAATTTTGTTTTATGCCAGTGCCCTTCACATGCCAATGTTTTTTTTTTTTTAAATCCTTCTAAACAACAACACAACAATTGTTAACTATTATATATATATATATATATATATATATATATATATATATATTTTTTTTTTTTTTTTTTGTTGAAACTTGATAACAAAAGATAATATATTATCATAATATATTAAGATATTAATATAAATATAATTAATACAATCATATTAATACATTATTATATTAATATAATTAATATATTAATATAATCAATATAATGAATACAATCATATTAATATATTAATATAATTAATATATTAATACAGTCATATTTATATATTAATACAAATCAAAGATTAACTAAATATATAAATCAAAACATATCAATCAATAATAAATTATAACTAAATATATACAAAAACAAATCACACAATCAAAACAAATCAATATTAAAAAGAATGATAACTAATAACTAATAATATACAAATACAAATCTAAGGAAATCGAATTATTAAATGAAAATATATAAATATAAAACAAATATAAATAAAAATTACAATAAATACAAAACCAATTTAAACTAAAAATGGAAACGAAATCCAAACCAAACATGAATATTGGCAGGTGAATTTCAGCCTCAGCTATGGCTTGAGCAATTCAGAGACGGGTTCTTTGCTTTTCCTCTTCCAGATTTCGAGCTACCGGAGCTCCGTCGTAGCTCTCCGGACGCAAAATTGAAAGAAAATGTTCTCCTGAATTGAAATTTTCTGGGAGACGGGATCTTTGTACAAACAACAGATGGAGATTAAATTCATAGGATTTGATGTAGAATTTTCCGCTGGCAACTTGAGTTCTACAAGTATCTTTCTCTCTTCTTTAGCGTAGAGATCACCGACATTTACCGTCCCTTGGCCTCCGTCCTCAGCAACGCAGGTGTCGTAGCTTCCAGCATGGAAGCTTTTCAGCTTCAGTCCCGCGCAAGCTGAAACGGTTACACTGACATCCTGCAAAACGATACTTAGCAGGCCACCGATGCACTGAGCGAAGGCATCTTGCACGAGGTCTGCGGTCTGAATAAACGAAAATGTGCCTCCTGAGTCTTCAGAAATGCGGTGCATGGTCGCTCCGTCGTGGTCAACTTCGAAGCCTAAAGCATGGACCGGGATTTGTACATGGCCACGCCGCTTGCTTTGTCTGGCATTTGGCCTCTGTTCATGGCCGGGAAACAAAACCAATCCACGAGAATGGGATCGATGATGAAACCCTTGAATTTTGGACTCTTGATCATCATCGGATTGTAAGCTTGTTTGACAATTCTGTTTCAGATTCGAAAGCGAATCCAGGGGCTCGTCGTCGTCGTATACTTCTGGTTCTTGGATAAAGCTTTGACGATGAATTGTCAAACTCGCGATCGAATCATCTAGCATTCTGGGCACTGGATCCAATCTTCTCTTCTCTTCTGAAGCGACCTCTTCCTCTCTAACAATATTGTGCTGCCTACGATACTGTACGGTTCCATTTATAGCCATCGACAGAGTCGAAGCGGTATCAATATGCTTATTCTCATTTTCCTTTACGGGAACTTGCCATGGCACTTCTTTCCATTTGGATCGGCAGATGGGACAAATCAAGTTTTCGTGCCGGACATTGGAGGCAATGCACAGAAAATGAAAAGAACAAGAACATTCTGCTGTAAAAATCGCATGTCCGTAGCCAGGTTTCATCGTCTCCAAGCATATTGCGCAACAGCCTTTCTGCGGCTGAATCCCGTTGCGAAACAAATTCGGTGGCAGCGATGAAGGGATCAAATTATCCGACACCGTTTCAGGCGACACATTTCGCAACCGAGGATTTTGGGTATTCGACCTTGGATAGTTGACAGGCTAACAATTCGCTCCATTGCATGAAACAGGCTGCCCGCAAGGTCTTCCGAACCTTGGACCTCCTGAATCCGAATCATCGAGTTCGGGAAAGAGCCTTGTCTGTCCCTTGCAACCTTCAATACTTTGATACTTGTCCAATCCAATGAGATTTTATCATATCTCCTCATAAAAATCTTTCTCATGGTTCATGAAAAACAAAAGAATGAAAGTCAAATTTTTTTTTTTTTTTAATAATAATAATATATATAAGAGATATATATATTATTATTACATGGAAATTTTTTTATTTTTTATTTTTTTTATTATTTTTTTTAAACAACAAATCTTAAAAGAAATGAAAAAATTATTTTTTATTTTGTATGTTGATTTCATTTATTGCTTTAGATTTTTTAAACAACAGATTAAAAAAACAAAATTTTTTTAATTTGTTATTTAAGTTGAGATTTTTTTTTTTTTTATAAAATCAACAATTTTTTTTTATTAAAACCTAATAAAGAAATATTCTAAAATTAAACAATAACTAAAATGAAGTTAGTTTTTTTTTTTTTTTTAAATATCTAAAAAAACAAAAGAAATGGTTAGTGTTTTTTTTAATATTGTTTTTATTTAATGTTTTGCATTTTTTAAACATCTAAAAAAACAAATGGTTAATTTTTTTTAAATATCTAAAAAAACCAAAGAAAATGGTTTTTTTTTTTTTTTTTTTTTTTTTATATATATATATATATATATATATATATATATATATGATACATATATTATTAAACTTTTTATTTTTTAAATCTAAAATTAAAAAACTAAATTTCATCTAAAAATTTAAAGATGTTTTTTTTCACAAAATTCTTTATTGTCATATTGCACATTAGTTCTCCAGCAAGAGTATTTTTATTCGAACGAAATCAATAGATTTTCTGATCTTCCTGATTGCACGAAGCGCAGGAAGAGAGCATACTAATCGCTTGATTCATTTATTTATGCAGGGGGGGTTTCAAAAAGGATTGAATTTAAAACTAGCTAAATACTGAAATATTAAAAAAACTCAAACTTAAACTCCTTTGTGAAGATCCTGCTGTCACCAGGTTTCACAAATTATTTTGTCTAAAGAAAAATACTAGTACTGAATTAAATTCCTAATGCCTTATCCCTTAGCACCATCCCCGACAATGGCGCCAAAATGTTGGGCAATTTATTGGGCTTAAATTGCTGCATTAAATTATCAACCAGGGAAACTCGTAAGCTTGTAATGGTGCCAGCAATATATATGCAGGAGTAGGCAACTAACTCTATGTCTAGCACAATTATTTACGATTCAATATAATATGCAAGGGAAGAGGCTCCTAACTAAGGAGGTCCTGGTTGTTCTTCCCTACAGTATCATAGAGAAATCATTGATTACATAAAACTAGAAACTTGAAATGAAGACAAGAGAATGAACTTTAATTGTTGTTCAGATTCAAAGAGAGAGAAAGACTAACTTAGTCTCTTGATTGTCCTCTCATGTACTAATCCAAACTAAACTAAGATTCATTCATAAGCATAAGAAATGAAATAACTTGAAACATAAAAGCAAAAGAATGAATTTCAATTATCATGCAAATCAAATAGAGAGAGAGAGCCTAACTTAGACCCTTGGTTATCCTCTCATATGCTGATAAGATTCTAATTTAAAACTCATTCATCAATCACAAACAAATCCTCAAACATCAAACATCTAAGCAATTAAATGAAATAAGATCTAATATGAAATAACATGTTCCTTTGATCCTTCTAGAGTGAGCTCAATTCTCCTAAGAACAAAGTGACAAGCTATTCCATATACTACATTAAGACAACTTATATCTAAAACTACATAATGGAAATATATGTACAACTTATTTCTAAAACTACATAATGAAAATATATGTAAAATGAAGCTTTATTCTATGCCATCATAAGTTGGATACAATGCTCTAAGAGTCCTCCTTTTGGAATGGAGGAGGTACTCCTATTTATACAATGAGATGAGATAACAAACTCATAATGATGATCCACTAATCTCTCTTTAGTTCCATACATTTCTCAACCATCTAGACACATAACCCTATCCTCCATGATTTCCTCCATGAGGTCCATGATCTTCTCCATGAGATCATGATATTTTCCATGAGGCTTATCTTATCAAATTCGAATTTGATCATTCAAGGCCACATAAAGATGCCCTGGAAGCTTCCTTTGTACCTACACATGTCAACAAACTCATTCTAATTGTTAGGTATAAGTATAAGCATATTATTTTCTAAAGTTTAGCCATAAATCCACTTAAAAATGTTAAGAATTAATAAACTTTGGAAAAGCATAGTTATGACCCAATAATGAGGTAAATGTAATGATGTGGAGGTGGAATGGAGGTGACATGAAGGTAAAATGTGAAGATATTGGTGAATAATGGAGTGAAAATAGGGACTATTTTGAGGCCCAACAGCCAAGCTAGGGGATCTGCAATTAATGGCCATGGCATCATGGATGAACCATGAGGAATTGAGGGCAGCAGAAATGAGAAGATTGATGATAAAAGAGCAGAATGAACCATTAATGATAAGAGCTGAGCCATCAAATACTATGGCACTCATCAACACACACAACCTTCTTGCCAATGACCCTCAGTTTTCCCCTAAATATCTAGCCAATCAGGCACAAGCCATTGCACACTTTGAATATATGCGAAGGCTACTTGGGGATGACTGTGTGCATGCATGCATGAGAAGATGGAACACCCTACCCCACAACTTGCAGATTAGAGAATACCATTCCCTAACGAGGCTAAGGGAGGCATTGAAAAGAGTGCCAATGTACAAGCACTCCATGCCAAGGTTGAAGGTCAACTGGATTGGCCCCAAACTGAGTCCTCCACTCCTATTGGGCATGCTGGAAGCCAGAAGAGAAGAAGAAGAGAAGGAGCAGTGGAAGGACATAGAAAAAATAACAGGATTTTATGGAGAACATGAGCATACCATATCAGAAGCCTGGAATGCTAGGGAGGCCACCAGGGCCATAAAAGATGAAGAGATTGACTAGGTTGCTCAGAGGATGAGCAACACCTTCAGTAGGGGGGTGATGATGAGCCTCATAAATGGGTAATTATATGGGCTCATTTTACCTCCTAATCTAGTCAAATCAACCATTCTCTTAGCTTATTGTATGATTTTCTGATTATATTTATGCTTATAGGGTGAGTTGAGTTAGTTATTATGCCATGTGGTCTAACATGTATTTAATGCAGATTATTGATGGATTTGAAGGTCAAGGTCAAGGATTTAATGGCCAAACTGCAGCAATAACTCTAAGTAGATAGAGGAGAGGACTTATAGGAGGGAATCACGATCATTTATTTCTCCTCACTTCGAATTCCCCTTCAGTTAGCTCGGAGTACAAGCAGCCAAATCATGCACTAGAAGGCAGCCGAGCAAGTGGAAGATGATTGAGAGTTATCTCGAGTTTTGGGAGCCTAGCCTCCCTGATTTTAAGGAGGCTGTTGGTAGCTTTAGATGTATAAGTAGAGAGTCCTAGGGCCTCACTAGGGTTGGATTTTTCTTTTCTTATGTAAACTCTGCTCAAATTTCAAGTTTACAATTTTTTGACAGTTTTTTGTAATCTTGCTATTTTTTTTTATAATGAAGATAGAATCCTTTTTGAGCTAGCACTGACTTATCTCAGAGGGTTGAATCTCTTGGGTTAGGGCCCAATCCAAGTAGCCAAGCTCTCTTTACTTGTATTTGTATGCTTTACTTCAGTTTGTAGATTAATTTGCTGTTAGATGTATTTCTTTTATGGTTAAGAATAGGTTGCTTTTGATGATTTAGTAGTTTGCTTCCACTTGTGCTTTCTGTAGTAGGTTAAATAGTGATCAAAGAAGATTCAAAAGGCTAGTAATAATGCCTTGGTCTCTCTTCCCCCCTCTGGGACCATGATTTTAGGCAAAGACTCTTTTGCTGCCCCAAAAACACAAATTTTCCTCATTCCTAGGACTTCCAGTGTTTGCAGCCCTTTAGTAGGTTGATATTCCAGTTTTTCTTTGCTTTAGATCTTCTTTATCATGTCCACTTCTTCATTTTCAATATTCCTTTTTCATGCTTTCCTTTCCTACAACATTTCTTAGCATTTCCTTTCATACATCATAGTTTAGGCCATCTTAATGCAAAACTTTGTTTTTCGTAGATGCACTCATTTCATTGGTTGCTTGATTTTCTTGGTTGACTATCAGTTTCTATATAGAAAATCTATTCCAACAGTAGGCCAGATTACTAGCAATCACACCCTCCATCTGATCCATGCCCTATAGGTCTCCCAAACCTAACCTCAATTCTGCCCTAGTTTCCTTCATTTTTCATAGAACTTCTTCCTCTCTCCTTGAGCAAACCCAATCATCTTTCTCTCTCCTGGTGAGTCATGGTAGACCTTAGGCATCCTAAAACATCATTCCAACCTTCATCCACCTTTTCCACCCACTCTCACACCCTCAAACAGTGAAAATTTCTCTCGGCCTCCTCCTGTAGGCCTCCTGTAGTTTCCCTGTTTTCCTCCTATAGTTTTCCTGTGTCCTCCTGTAGTTTTTCTTGTAGGATTTCTTTTGAAGGCCGAGTGTGGAAAAAGCCTCTAGAAGTCCACCTAAGACCTCCTAGGACCCATCCACACCATCCTACATCCTCCCAAGCTCCAAAACCACCCTCTAACGCCACCTGTTCGCTGCCACACTTACACACAATAAATTAGATGCATGTTGAATTCACATGAAAACACATAAAAGTCCAAAAATATGTTTTTTGCTTATTTACTTCCAGAAATAGCATGGTTAGATTTTGTTTACTTCCTTGAGTAGGTAATGGCATTTCTTTCATGGTTTTCATAGTGTTTTTGGCAAAAGTAGTATTAGCTTGTTAATTAGGGTTTACTAGGTTTTGCTTTACATTCTAGTCTTTCTCCTTTCTGCAGTTAGAATAGCATCTGTAGAGTAATCCTTCTTTCCTTTCATCACACATAGAGCTTCTTCTGAAATCTATAGAAGTTGGATTGAGCTCCTAGTGATCTTGCGTCGGCTGACCAAGTGACAACCTGCAGTGAGAACTAGTACTTGTGCATATAGCACCGACGCTTCCAAGTTTGTTACGAACTACCGGGTTGATACAAGTAAAGTTGGCATCCCAGGAGTTGCAGCATTCTTACTGTAATCCTAGCGCTCACCAATGGATTTGGAAATGCCGCCCCAATAATTATGGTTGCCAGGTATCCACTGCATGTAAGATGGCCATCATCTCCTTCTCATAGGTAGATTGTCCCAGATTTGTCCCACTTAGTTGTTGGCTAGTGAAGGCCAAGGGTCAACCTTCTTGCATTAAGACAACCCCAATACCCCTACCTGAAGCATCACATTCAATCACAAAAGGTTTGGTGAATTCGGGTAGTGCCAATATAGAGTGGAACACATGGCATGTTTGAGAGCTTTAAATGCCTGTTGCGCTTCATCATTCTAGAGGAATGAATTTTTCTTGAAAAGGTGAGTGAGGGGTCTAGCAATGTGACCATAATTGCAGACAAATTTGCAGTAGTAGCTTGTGAGACCCAAAAATCCTCTCAAACTATTCAAGGTCTTTGGTTGAGGCCAATCCTGCATTGCCTGGATCTTTTTGGGATCCACCCTGACACCTTCATGCCCCACAATGTGGCCCAAATACTCAACTTCTTCCATGCCAAAAGAGCACTTGGACAATTTGACAAATAATTTATGCTTCCGGAGCAGTTGCAAGAGCAGATCTACATGCTGAAGATGTTTTTCCCAGGTGAGGCTGTAGATGAGGATGTCATCAAAGAAAACAAGGACAAATTTTCTGAGATATGGTTTGAGCAGGTGATTCATGAGGCTCTGAAAAGTGGATGGGGCATTACAGAGACCAAATGGCATGACCAAGAATTCATAATGGCCTTCATGAGTTCAGAAAGTAGTCTTTGGAATGTCTACTTCTTTCATGCGAATTTGGTGATAGCCCGAGCGAAGGTCGAGCTTAGTAAAGAATTAAGCCCCATTTAGTTCATCCAACAAATCATCAAAAACTGGGATGAGAAATTTGTCTTTGACCATCAGCTTGTTGAGGGCCCTAAAGTCTGGACACATACGCCATTCCCCATCTTTCTTGAGCACCATGACCACAGGCGATGAATAAGGACTAATTATAGGACGAATGACACTGGCTTCCAGGAGTTCCTTGATGATTTTTTTGATTTCATTCCTTTGGGAAAAAGGATATCTATATGGGCACACATTTGGTGGTTGTGCCCCTGGGACCAAAGTAATTCTATGATCATGTTCCCCTCTCGAGGGTGGAAGCTCATGAGGCTTATCAAAGACCTACATATGGTTGTTTAAGACCTGTTGCATCTCAGGATGAATATGAAGAGAAGTGGGTTCAAAGGCCTGGATGGCATTAAATTGGGCTATAACTCCATGGTGGCCCTTTTTTAACAAATTTTCCATCCCATGTGCGCTGATGATAGAAGGAGCACCTGCCTGGAGTCCGCGGAGGGTGTTGTGTGTGGTTATTTTGCTTAAAGCTCATATATAACTCCTGGAAATCCATTGTGATTGGGCCGAGTGTGCGGAGCCATTCAACACCCAAGACAATGTCACACCCACCCATGTTTATGGCAAACATGTGGGTCTTTAGGTGATAATCCCCCAATTGAAGTTTGACATTTTCACAAAGGCCTTTACATTTCATTGTCCCCCCATCAACAATCTTGACCTGGAAATTAGAGACTACTCTTACAAAACAATGCACTGCTTCAGTGACTCTTTGATGGATAAAGTTATGCATATTGCCACTATCAATCAAGACTACTATAGGGCGATGCTTAATAAAACCTCTGATTTTGAGAGTTTGGGGAGAAGAAATTCCTGCCAAAGCATGAAGTGAGATAATTGGTTCTTCAAGAGTAGTTGGGAGCTCATTGTCTGATTGGTTGTCCTCATCTTCCTCCTCTGATCCCTCAAATGTTGGGGCTTATTTAGATGAATTGTGATCAGTAGCATCAATTTGAAAGAATTTGGGTTCCTTGCATTAATGCCCCAGGGAGTATTTCTCATCATAGTAGTAACACAATCCTTGCTTTCTTCTTTCCGCCATTTCTGCTGGTGACACATTTTGAACCTTAAGTGTTTGGGTAGTGCTCGGAGCCTTGGTGGGGCATCCATTGGCTATGAAATTTGGATGAGTCGACTGGGCTGATAATGCATGTTCTACTTCATGAGCTGTCTTGCAAGCTGCCAGCCATGAGACTAGATGTTGCAGTCAGATGTGGGCTTGTATGGCATCTTTGAGACCACTGATAAAACATTCCAAGTAGAATTCATCTGCTAGACCTCCTGTGCGAAAGGCTAATGCTTCAAAGGCTTTAATATATTCTTGCACTATGCCTGTCTATCGAAGCTTAGTAAGATGACCCAAAAAGTTAGATTCATGGTTAAAGTGATCAGAAAGGGATTTTGAGAATATCTGCCAATTCATTGGCCTTGCATAGCAGTGTTGATGCCACTGCCACCATTGCCATATTTCTTGGTCCAAGTATAGGCTTCCCACACTTAGCTTCATCACATCATCTCTGATGTGATTCAATGTGAAATATTGCTCCATTTGTGTTAGCCATATGGCCGGATGAGAGCCATCAAATTTATAGATGTCCAACTTGGGTGGTCCAGGCTGGGACTATTGGTGGTTTCCATAGAAGTGAAGAGAATGGCTAGAGTTGCCCTTAAGGTTTTCATTAAAATCATATGCCTCTAATTGTTCCCCCGACTTTCCCTTTGTGATTGTGTCATTTAAGGTCTAGATCTACTTCGTTAATGCATCCAACATTTTTTCAACAGTATCTATCTTCTCATTGGCCATAGCTTGAGCTCTGGTTTGTACCATGCACAGATCCGGTGCACTTGTCGTTATTGTGAATTTTTTTTTGGGACCGCCCGAAATTTTGACGCTGGCAAGTGAATGGTACCACCTTGCTCAGCCTGTCAACCTGATTCTTATGGGCTAAGTCTCTTATAAGCGTCCCGGGAGGGTCTCAGACTTGGAGTAAACTCCTCGCTTACAAATACTGCAGTAGCCAATTCCTAGAAAAGTTAATTCTGCCCAATGTCCTGCGAGAATCACACCCAGGTATAGGGACACAAAAATAGTCAAATCTGTCGATGAAACCCTCAATTGCAGAGTATGAGTAGGAATGTGGCAATGATCAAATCCCTGCTGTTGGATTTGAATGGCGGATTTGATTGTTGCGACTGCTATAGAACCAAAACTGCTAGATCTGAATGGTGGATCTGATAGATCTCATTGGCAGATCTAATAGATATGAATGGTGGTTCTGATAGATCTGAATGGCGGAACTAATTGTTACGGCTATGACAGAACCCAACCTGCTAGATCTGATTGGCAAAGATGATGCGTGATCTAGAGAGAGACAAGGGAACTATGGTCTCAAGGAGTGTCAGGTGCTACAGATCGCAATATACATAAGGGTTCGACAGTAGTACTTGGCCCAATCTTTCAGGGCACTAACCAAGGAGGATCAACCGTACCCTTAGCCGTATAACCCGACTACCCTATCATATGCACGAGTAATATCCTCAAGTGGTGTTCTCGGTGTATTGTAGCAGCAAGATGGCCTACAGTTTATCTATGGCGAGGTTTCAAGAGAGCCTAGGGGGATTCCGATATACCTAGAGGATACCTGGAAGACAGTTCGTGCATGGTTCTATCTAATGTGCTACTACTCAAAGGGGTACACACAGGGGTTACAAGGGAGTCCAACAAGCATGACCACCTCTTGTATTTCCTGTGTGCATGCCTCCCCAAATCCACAGGTTTATGCGTCAATGACAGATCCCGTGGTTTAAAGACACTGGAACACGTCTCTAGCCAAAAAAAGTTCTGCTAAAAATGGAGATCCCACTGGCCCTGGAAAGTGCTCTGATACCACTTATTATGCTCTTGACCTGCGAGAAGATACCAAAATACCAAATATGCGAAGAAATATACCCAGAACACAGAACAATGAAAAATAACAACATGCATTTTATTATTCAGAAAGGAAAGCAATGTTCACTTGCCTCTTCGAGGGGGCAACTTCCAATAGAGCTAGGCTCGATTACAAAATAAGACATGATGCTCCTCAAGGGGAGTCTCTATCCTTTATATAGGATTCATACATGCAATACCATGGGTCAGTACCATGGTTCTTATTAATACCATCTATCTAATACCATGGCCCATTTGCAACTAATTGTGGTCCCTTCTTTAAATGCGGGTCAACCACTTACAACTATGAATATGGGCTTTATTGACTCTTTAACTAACTATAACTATGACTCGACCCTATTACATAAATAAGGGGGTTAGGTTGGGCCCTAACATATTCAATATTGAGCTCTTACAAAGTGAAAAAAAAAGTGTGTAGTTTTTTTTTTAAATTTTGCATAAGATTGGTTTGAAAAATTAGTTTGAAGGAATTCAAAGGGAATAGTGAAGAATTATTAGCATTACTTAATTCCTCGAAGAAAGAAAATGGAAACACCTAGTAAGCAACCTGAAAGCTCTAGCATGACTCGTGAAGAAGAGGAAGAAATGCAACATGATATATCAAAATTACAAGACCAAGTACAAAAAAATCACTCTCACTAAAGGTAAATTAAGCCAAGATGAATGGCGTGGAAGCCAATATGAATGGAATCCAAGTTAAGATGGATGGCATGGAAGCTAATATGGATGGCATGGATTGTAATATGAATGGCATGGATGATAAGATGGAAGAATTGAAGATAAATTTGAATAAGTTGCTACAAGAAATGGTCACTAATGGTGAAAGGGTAGTAAAGGAAACTCACGATGAGAAAAAAAGAAATGTTAATCATGATTTCATAGACTCTAATGTTGGATTGAAGACCCACCATGTTCCAAAAATTGATATGAGAAAGTTTGATGGCAAGGATCTCGGAACATGGATACTACAGATGGAGCAATTTTTCGATCTCCATAATGTCCAAAACACACAAAAGGTACACATTGCAACTTTATATTTGGAACCAAATCAGTTTGTATGGTATCGATGGCTTTGCTCTCATAAACAAATTGTCACTTGGGCAATTTTTACAGAAGAAATGATAGCACATTATGAGAATACAAAAATCAACACCTTTTTTAGCCAATTGATAAGTCTCAAACAAAAGGGTTCAATGATGGAGCATATTGAGGACTTCCAAAAATTGAACATAAGGGTAAAAGATATTCCAGAGGAGCATAGGATTGATGTGTTCATAGGGACTTTAAAGGATAATATCCAACATGAGGTTTGTCTTTGGGAACCTGATTCATTGGAGAAGGCATTCAGGATAGCAAGAAAAATGGAAAGCAAAATTATGGCAACCAGGAAGCCTAACACTCACAACTATAAAGATGGAAGTGTTGTTGCCCCTAGCCTTCCACAACCTACAAGGTTGACACCACAAAAATTGGAAGAAAAAAGAAAAAAATGGCTTTGTTACAGTTGTGATAGCAAATACACTAAAGGTCATAAGTGTGTTGAGAAGAAATTAATCTACATAGATTGTGAAGAGGAGGAAGAAAAGGAACAAGAAATGTCAAAAGAAGAGGATATAATCCAGGAACAAACCCTAGATAAAGAAGAAATGAATCTGACCATATCTTGTAATGCATTGGCTAGAATTACCACTACTCAAACTATCAAGATAGAAGGACATATCAAGAAGAAAAAGGTAATAGTGTTGATTGATTTGGGAAGTACCCATAATTTTATTCATTGTAAGATAGCAAAGGAATTGAATTTCTTCCTATATCCAGCACCAAAGTGTCAAGTGATGATTGCAAGTGGAGGAACCATAAATTTCACTAGAAAGTGCCATAATATCAAGCTATCCATGGGGGGATATGTATTGAATAGCCCAATGCTTTCCATTCCAATGGGTGGTGCTGATGTTGTACTAGGAGTCCAATGGCTACAACCCTTGGGTACAATAGCTTTTAATTTTCAAGAACTTTTCATGAAATTTTGTGCGGAAGGAAAGGAAGTTGAATTAAGGGGTATTGCAAGGAAACTTGGAAAGATAATCAGCTCTAATGGTATGACAAAGCTTCTAAATAAGGAACAATGAGGTGTAATTGCACAATTATGTTCGCTAGAGGTTCCCACATCAGAATTATCTATTTCTCTAGATCTCCAAAAAATTTTGGACAATCATTCCAAGGTATTTGAGACTCCCAAATGTCTCCCACTTATTCGTGATCATGATCATGCTATTCATTTGATTCCAGGAAGTGTTCCTCCAAACATCAGGCCGTACAGATATCCCTATGCCCAAAAGAGTGAAATTGAACGTATGGTTACAGAAATGCTAGAGGTTGGTATAATTCAACCTAGTCAAAGTTCTTTCTTTGCTCCAGTAGTATTAGTGCACAAGAAGGATGGATCATGGTGCATGTGTCTGGATTATAGGGAGCTCAACAAGCTCACTATTAAAGATAAATTTCCCATTCCTGTCATTGATGAATTATTGGATGAATTGCATGGATCAATTTACTTCACGAAGTTGGATCTTGGTTCAGGATATTATCAAATCAGAATGAAGACTGAAGACATTCTGAAAATAACGTTTAGAACTCATGAGGGTAATTATGAATTTTTGGTCATGGCTTTTGGCCTTACCAATGCACCTTCTACATTTTAAGGTTTGATGAATTCCATTGAACATGTTGACAGGGTGCTCAAACTATTGGAGGAGAAACAATTATATGCAAAAAGCTCCAAATGTTTCTTTGGAGTACAAGAGGAGGAATACCTGGGTCATATTGTATCTTATGAAGGTGTTAAGGTAGACCCTAGCAAAATTAAAGCCATTAAGGAATGGAAAATCGCCACATCCATAAAGCATCTGCGAGGATTTCTCGGGTTGACAGGGTATTATCGCAAGTTTGTTAAGAATTATGGGAGAATAGTAGCACCTCTAACAACATTATTGAAGAAAGATGCATTTTCATGGACTCTAGAAGAAACAAAGGCCTTCGAACATCTTAAAGAGGCAATGTGCCAAGCACCAGTCTTAGCTATGCCAGATTTCACAAAAACCTTTATTGTGGAATGTGATGCTTCAAGAAATGGAATTGGTGCTGTTTTAATGCAAGATAAAAGACCCATTGCTTTCGAAAGTCATCCAATCAAGGAAAAATATTTACATAAAGATATTTATGAGAAGGAAACGTTGGCAATACTACATGCACTTACGAAATGGCGACCCTACCTAATGGGAAGACACTTCAAGGTAAAAACAGATCATGATAGTCTTAAATGCTTTTTAGAACAAAGATTATCCTCTGAAGAGCAACAAAAATGGGTCACAAATATTTTGGGTTATGACTTTGAAATCATCTACAAAAAAGGGAAGCAAAATGTTGTGGTAGATGCACTCTTAAATACGATATTTTTTGTTCAACACATTGTGACATCATTTTTCGCTTATCTCATTTCTACGTTGATTTTTGTTTGTCACATTATGATGTCATTTTTCATTTTTCATATTGAGACATTGATTTTTTGTTCATCAAATTGTGACATTGGTTTTTTTCATCGAAAGGAAATGTGGATGTTTTGTTTCATCACATTGTGACATGAGTTATTTTTCATTGCATTGTGATGATGATTTTTGTTCATCACATTGAAACATCAATTTTAATTCACTCTATTCTACCATAATTTTTTGTTTGTCATGTTGTAATTTCTTTTTTTGCTAGTAGATATTTCCATATTTTTTACATTGATTTTCTTATTTTCTTGATGTTTTGGACTAAGCAATGAGGTCCTTCATCAAGAAAGAGAGATATTGTTCTTCGTATTATGAAATTGATTTTTTGCTTATCACGCTGTTATGTCAATTTTTATTTGTTACAATGAGACATTGATTTTTTATTTATCACAGTATGAATTTGGTTTTTGTTTGTTACATTGATGTGTATATATCTATTAGACATATGAATATATTGGGGGGTATAAACAAGGTACAACATTTCAAACCATTCAATGATTAATTATATAAGCAACACATGGGAACACCATATGTACATGGAAACCCATAAAGGGAGAAAACCAAAAATCTTATGTCAAAATATTGTTGTAGATTCCAACCTATTGTTAAATCAAATTTCCTAGAACGAACTAGAAGGAGACACCCATCCTGTGATTTTTACAAGCACCAACCTCTAGGAGGCACCAACCCCCTGAACTTTACAAGAACCAACCTGAGGGAGGCACCAATCACATGAAATTTATAAGAAGCAACCTAAAGGAGGAACCAACCCCCTAAAATTTATAGGAACAAACCTAAAGGATACTATGATCCACTTCTATGAAAGTTGTTACTTGCTCAGACACTCTAATACCTCTTTCATTCATTTTCAAACTCATAATGGTGACTCCTCTTACATAGAATCATACATAAAACATAGTTCAATTCTTCTATATCGACATATACTCACACACACATCAACAACACCATATTGTTGACATATTTCAACATCTATGTAATGCATAGATTACTCATCTTCTTTTGACTTCATTGTTCCTATCAATCCTCATGGCCACTCTTTGTGTAATCTTCTCTCAAAAAACATTATTGCGTATATGGCCCAAAACACAATCATGTAGCCTCACTCCACATTAATATACTCACAAGACTTGAACAATTCAATACTTTGTGTAATATGATGCACACCATGCCACATTTGATCATTGCCTTGCCCATTTAATTATGCATTCTAGTTTGACCAAGGTCGAAAAGGTGTTTTCCTTTTCCACCCTTGGTAATTTAATTACCATGGAATTTTAATTATCCCTGGTAATTTAATATTATTCTTTAATCTCAAAATTAGGTGATCGATGTTTCGATATCTTTAAAACTTGGCCCATAGGACTGTGTGCCACAACTAAGTGTCAATCTAGAATCTAGGGATTTGGCATCTGGCCAACAACGAATGCATGCTTTGACACTTAGATGCCTGGATAGGCTGAATGATCTCTAGGGATTAGCGTGGTGTCCACCTATGCCTTGATAACTATACTAGGTCCTTGATCCAAAGATCCAATATCATGTTTTTTGAACTAATCAAGGTTATTGCATGGACCTACCCCCCATATGGCCATATTCCTTTTAAAATTTACCATGGAACTAGAATTTCCTTGGAATTTTTACCATATATTTGACTTCAAATACATTTGAATTTGGGTCACTTAGACATAAACATACTTTCTTAACCCCTGAAGGCCCGAATACCTAGATGGCCTCTTCCTTTGAACTTCAAAATATCAAAAAATGCCAAAATATTTAACATGGTGAGACCTTACAAAACACTCTCTTGGCGCAAATCATGAGGCTTGATCTAATGCTACCTCCCACCCCCATTTTCTATCTTGAGATGTGGAAGGTGTTACCAATGTCTTAACCTTACGTCCATATTTTGTCATGAAAATGGGGTTACAAAAAATTCTCCAATTTTAAAGTTTGTGGAAACAAAAATTGATATCACCATCGCATTTAACTCAGTGAGAACTTTCCAATGATATAAATTTCACCTCAATTTGAGGAGTAGATTGAGAGTTACACTCATGTGAAGTTATACCATTTAAAAAGCTCCAACTTGGCATTAGGCCACCACATGCACCCATATGTCCTCCATCTGACCAATGTGGCATGAGAAAATCAACATCACAAGTTCATAAAGCACCACAAGATAGTGGGTCAAGTTGTTTCTTATCAATGATATGTTAATATGGGGAATGGTCAAAGGATGAGACTTTTCACCCACAATGGATCCCATGTGGGTACATTGCATCGATCCCAGATATTGTGACCACTCCCTCTTTGCAACTTACTAATAGTTCTATAGCCTGAAGGCCTATGATCTCGATGGCTTGACAAAGCCCACAATACCATGGAACAACTCCTCTCCCATGCTTCACTTAAATATTTGGGAGTTTGTTGGTTCAATGTCAAGGTTACATAACAGAGTTTCACCACAAATTATCCAAATCCAATCTTTACTACCCAAAAACTTAGGGGCCTAGTGGCCCAGTGGTCAAGAATCCACAAGGCCCACTCCCAACCCATTTTGGCATCAAGGACCATTGCATTGATTGAGTATTCCACAAGCTCGAAGTCTTGAAGTAAGGTAGGCCCACTCTAGTCCACAACATATTAGACCAAGGAGATAACAATCATTGTTCCATTTGAATGTTATGAGTCTCCCCGAATCTCGAAGGCCCAATCTTTAAAGGGCCTACCTAGTCCTCACCATACTAGGTCGGGGCTCATTTTGATAGCCAAAACTTTGTAATTCTTGGTTTTTCAAGGTCTAAACACCCAATGATGTTTAAGATTAGTGTTTTTTGGCCTCGATCCATCGACTTGTTCTCGACTAGTATCATTTGAACATTTCAAAGGCATGAAGACTAAGTGTGAAACCTTGAAGTCTTGATGGTGCACTCATAGAGCTATAACTTGGCTCATATGAATAGAGCCGAGCAAAGTAGCATCAAGTAATTACACAAAATAATTGTTAAGGATAGACTCATAGCCTTTACAATGTTTTGTTAATCTCGGTAGCGCACAAGTATTTGGGTGTCATTTCCTAATTAGAATCATTAAGACCAGAAGAGGGGCATGACCCTAAACCAGTTTTCATATGAATGTATTCATGAAAATTTTCCCCTATTGAGGTGGTTACTTCTACAGGGTTCTCAAGTTTTGGCCAAGGAAAAATGCAGACTACCAATCGATTTAAGCTGGAAATTCACAGTGAATCAATTCTCTTGAGTAGGCAGAGTTTAGAGCAATGACTATCAGGTGATTTGAGAGAGAGAGAAATTTAAAAATACAATCCATTACTTCCATTCTATCATAAACAAGTACAGTGAAGAGTTACATAAACTAGATAGTTGTAATTCAATGGTGTGATAGAAATCCTTATAATTCAGAGTATATATTTTTTGTCACTTTTGATTGTATCAGTTCATTCAAGCAATCAAAGTAAAGTATGATATGTCCTACAATTTCATAAATAAAATACAGATTCCATATCCCATGCACACAATTTTTATGATACAGTTATGGTCCATGTCCAACATATAATTAAAATATAAAATCCTAACTCTATAGAAAAATTATCCATACCATACATTCAAATAATCATAAACATCTCAAACAATTATCCATCATGAATATATAGAGAATTAAGCATTCAATCATAATTCACACAGAGGCATACATATAAGCTTTTCATCACAGTTAAATATAACCTAGTGTAGAATTTTCTCTACAAATCAGCTAGCTCACTGATATCATGTAGAAATTTCACCTGCAGATCAAACTGATATATGCAATATACTAAATCATAATACTAGATCTACATCTACCATAAAATTTGCGGAAGCTTAATTGAACATGAGAAACATCAAGCATGAACACATATAACTGATAAGAAGGAATCAATCACACATAACACAAAAGAATTTATCCAAGAAAAGCACCAGCCTAAAACCCCATCTCTGTAATATGAATCAAGTGGAAATCCTCAACAACATACAAAAAGAATAAACTCAAAAGCTATCCTGCTCTCTCTGTACTCTGATGATGTAGCTCATGGACTATCTAGGCCTGTATATATAGGTTGCACAAGTCCTCCAAGCCCCTATTTCCTTGCACATTTTTTATTAGGGTCCAATTACATAACATGTGTGAATTGGCCCAAATCATACCTGTTGTCACCTTAGGTCCAACTACGCAGTCATAGAAGGAAGAAGATTCCTTCCTCATGCAAGGAATATTCACTAGGAATATCCTAGCATCTGATAGTACATTGTCCCTCATCTGATCTCAACTGGGTCTCTGTCTGAACTGCCATGCATCAGTTATCCATGAGGGAATACTCAGTTATATGAAAATAACAGTTGTCACATGCATGCAAGCATCAACAAATTATATTTCCTTAATTTGACAACTTGTTAAATTAATCTGACTGAACTTGACTAAGTTAAACTAAGTCAATTGATCCTCTCAATATAGAACTCATCCTTAATTCCTCAATCGATGGAGCAACTCAAGGACACATTCCCCAATCAGTGGAGAAATTATTGCATGTTCTCACAAAGACTTCAAGTTTGATTTTCCTTAACTAATTAACTCATGGAGAATAAATTAATTAATAATCAAACTGCTGGTAAGACCAAATTCAAATTTTTACTTCCTATTTTAGACCAGGGACTGTCTAAAAATAGGAATCCAACTTGAACTGCTAAAAATAGAACTTCTATTTTTAGCACTTACATTTTTCGTTTCCTGTTGCCCAATCCAGCACTGATGCCCAAACTGCTATTTTTAGAAGTGTTATTTTTAGCACTTCTATTTTTAGCAATTTCTTGTTGCCATTTTTCAACACTCCCTCTCAACAAGAAATGCTTCCTCTCAAACCCGATCCTGTACCTCTGGAAGTTCTGCATGAAACATATCTACCAAGAGTGGTTGCTCCAACAACTCTTGGAACAAAAAACTCCCAACTGACCTCTCTATTGGGCTAGAAACATACTCTGATGCTGAAGCTCTACCTGCTGCTAACAAGTGCTCCCTCTCTGACCTCTGCCCTACTGCAACATCTCCATGCATCTCACACCATTTCACCCTTCTCTGTGCTACCCTGAACTGTGCAACACACTTGTGCCTCTTGCATTGCTACAGCCTGCATGCTCTGCGCTGTCCTGGGATTCCCTGCACTGTAGCTCTCTCTGTTGCTACATCTGCATCTGTCTCTACCCAATCAGTCGTTCTGCTACTCCCCATTGGGGCTCCTGTAGCAAAGTCAAATCCAAGAGCTTGGGTACCTCAAGTGTCCTGCCCCTCCTCCTTAGGACGATCACTCCACATCGCCACACCTCCTACCTGGAGGTATGGCTACATGTGATCCCTCTGCCCACCTGGCTCGAAGATTCCCCCTATTGGAGGTCTCTGCATGAGTAGATGTCTCTACTCGATCTCCACTCATCTTCCCCTGTTGTGGCTGCTCCACAACCTCCTAAAGCTGCTGCACCAATCGTGGCTCCTCCACAATCGTCTGAGACTTCTTCTGGTGCTGCATGTTGAGAGGTAATAGACTCTCCCTCTCAACCACCAAGTCTCCATTAGTTGCCTTGCTGCTCAAGGCTTTGAATGCATCTTGAACCTCAAGAGCATATAGGTTCTTGACCCATGAACCAATCTGCTTCACTTATCTAGTGATGATGTGTCTAAGGAAAACCTTTCTCTTACTAAAGACTACATCATAGCCTCTATCTTCTAGTATCGCGATCGACACCAAGTTTCTCTTCAATCCTGGTACATACTTGACATCGATCAAGGTAAGGTGAGCTCCATGCTCCCTCTGAAAAATAACCATGCCTACACCTGAGACACTATACTTCTCATCATTACCCATCGCTATGAGTATCTGGATATCTTTCTCCTCCAATGTACTGAACAAACTCTTGTTGCCAGTCATGTGGAAAGAAGCTCCACTATCAAGAAACCAACCACTTCCCACCATGGATGAAACCATGCATGTGAAGAGTGTGAAATCCAACTTGAACTGTGAAGCAAGTACCTCACCTATAGATCCTTCCCCGGATCCCTTCTTGGATTTCCTCTGTGGACAATTTGTAACAAAATGGCCCACCTCATGACAACAAAAGCATCGCACTTTCGATTTGTCAACCTTCTTCCCACCATGGGAAGAATTGGATTTGGAAAGAGAAACCTTCTCCTTCCCCTTTTTTGCCTTACTCACTAAGGCACAGTTCTCTTCATCCTCCATGGATGAAGAACCATCTCTAGTGCTTCGTCTGATTTCCTCCTACATCAAATCCGACCATAATCGTTCCCAATTTGGCAGTTTCTCCATTCCATTAACCAAGTCCTGGTAGTTGTGCTAGCTCTTAGGAAGGCCAAGGCATGCTAGACTCACCATGCCATCATCAGATGTCACGACCCCTACACTTGCAAGCTCATCCCTGCATGAGGTGAGCTTGTTCAGATACCTAGAGATCGTGTCCCCACTTTCACACTTGATCTTTTGAAGTTTCTCCTTCAATGCCAGCTTCCTCTGATCATAGCTATACTAATAAAGATCTTTCAATGTTTTCTACTTCTAAAACAGAGTCTCCTTCCCATGGAGGCTCGAGACAATGTGATCTCGAACTCCCTCCAAGAGGATTCTCCTAGCTCTAGCCACACACTTCATCCATTCCACCAGTTGAGTAGCATCAGTCATCTTCTAGACTTCTTGATCAATGAAGTCATTAAGGACATTATCTTCTAATACTACCTCCATGCGATCCTTCCAGGCTATGTAATTCGAACTGCCATCAAGGGAATATTTGAGTTTGAAAAAATAGAATGCCATCGGTGAAATAGATGTGATAAGAACTCAATTCAATATTTAGAAACCACAAACTTCAACTTCTCCCTTCTTGTATATTGTTCTTTATTGATCACCTGTGCTTCGATACCATATAGAATTTTCTCTACAAATCAGCTAGCTCACTGATATCATGTAGAAATTTCACCTGTAGATCAAACTGATATATGCAATGTACTAAAGCATAATACTAGATCTACATCTACCATAAACTTTGCGGAAGCTTAATTGAACATGAGCAACATCAAGCATGAACACATATAACTAATAAGAAGGAATCAATCACACATAACACAGAAGAATTTATCCAGGAAAAGCACCAGCCTAAAACCCCATCTCTGTATTATCAATCAAGTGGAAATCCTCAACAACATACAAAAAGAATCATCTCAATAGCTATCCTGCTCTCTCTATACTCTGATGATGTAGCTCATGGACTATCTAGGCCTATATATATAGGCTGCACAAGTCCTCCAAGCCCCTATTTCCTTGCATAGTTTTGATTGGGGTCCAATTACATAACATGTGTGAATTGGCCCAAATCATACCTGCTGTCACCTCAGGTCCAACTACGCAGTCATAGAAGGAAGAAGATTCCTTCCTCATGCAAGGAATATTCACTAGGAATATCCTAGCATCTGATAGTACACTGTCCCTCATCTGATCTCAACTGGGTCTCTGTCTAAACTGCCATGCATCAGTTATCCATGAGGGAATACTCAGTTATCTGAAAATAACAGTTGTCACATGCATGCAAGCATCAACAAACTGTATCTCATTAATTTAACAACTTGTTAAATTAATCTAACTGAACTTGACTAAGTTAAACTAAGTCAACTGATCCTCTCAATATAGAACTCATCCTTAATTCCTCAATCAATGGAGCAAATCAAGGACACATTCCCCAATCAGTGGAGAAATTATTGCATGTTCTCACAAAGACTTCAAGTTTGATTTTCCTTAACTAATTAACTCATGGAGAATTAATTAATTAATATTCAAACTGCTGGTAAGACCAAATTCGAATTTTACTTCCTATTTTAGACCAGGGACTGTCTAAAAATAGGAATCCAACTTGAACTGCTAAAAATAGAACTTCTATTTTTATCACTTCCATTTTTCATTCCCTGTTGCCCAATCCAACACTGATTCCCAAATGCTACTTTTAGCAGTGCTATTTTTAGCACTTCTATTTTTAGCAATTTCTTGTTGCCATTTTTCAACACTTAGTATTCATAAAACAAATGATAATATATCATGCTACTTATCTAATTGAGTTGAATTTAGCTGGAAACTAAAGAAGGGACTCCCACTCTCCACCCAATCATTAGGTAGCTACACCAAGATATGTATGAAAGTGTAACCACCCCTGAGAAGGATACAAACTTTGAGGAATCGATTGCCAAGGGGTAACACAACAATTGGATTAGTCAAGCTCTCAAGAGATTCAAGACAAAGGGATTCACCAAAATTTTATAGAAGTGGGTTTCTCATCATTGAGAGATCGATATCACTTTGCAAGAGTTTTAAAATAATATTGGCAAGCATTGGTGGTTTCACAAGCGCCCAGTAGCAAGTGGTTTAATAGCAAGAGGGAAGCACTGGTGGTTTCAAAAGCCAATAGTAAGCACCCAGTGGTTCATTGTATGGGTGATTTAACAGCAAGAGGAAATCACCAGTGGTTTCACATCCATAACAATCACCCAGTATCAAGTGATTTAATAGCAAGAGGCAGGAACAAGTGGTTTCACAACCATAGGAAGAACCCAAACTTCAAATTCAATTTTTTTGTCCTAGACGGTAACAATGGATGAAAATGAAGAATATATCAATTTTCCAATGCAATAATTTTTTCTCTTTGTCAGCTCACACCCACACTGGTCCTCTAGTTTTAACACAAAATTTAAAGAGATAAATAAAACCCCATGTCAGAACTTGGATAATGTATATATGTGCCACACAGTTGTGTCCCTTGATATGACTGAGGGGGCATCATTTACTGCATGGTTCCCTCATTTGTACATTTTTATATTTAGGTTATGAGATGGGAAATTGATGTGGCATCGCACAATTGATTTGTTCCTTCATATCACATGTAACCACCTCCTCCCATATTTACCCACTTTCATTGGTTTTCTTGGGGTAAACATGAGATGAGGGTCACTATGATAAGACTCAACCTCCTAAATGACCTTAAGGAAATGGAGTCAACAACTTAAGACCTTACTAACTTCCCTTAGGTGCTACAGGACCTCTAGGAGCAACCCAACCTCTCTGTCCAACCCTTGATATAACTCTCTTTTTCACTAACCTAGAGCCCCAGTCACTCCCTTTCTAAGGCATGCAAGCAAATTCAGCCCTCCAGTCACACTGATAAGCCTACCTCCATGCGGCTGTGGGATTTTCCAGTCATTTCTATGCTAACGACCCCGAATTTTGAGCCAGTGTTTAAGGGCCAGGACTTAGGCCTCTGCCCAAAAGTTAGTGAAACTTACAGAGATGAAAAATGACACAGAAACAAAGCCTATGAACCAAAAATTTAACCAGGACTTGACCTGACCTCTCCCAACCAGAACTGACATTCCATCAAATATATGGTGAACGTGCAACCTACAGGTCATGAATGAAAATATGAATATAATGATATGAAAACTTATCTGAGGATAAACAAGACAGAACAATGCCTTCTCACAATATTTATCATAACACCAATTATGTTATACATTCATTAACTATACATTCATTGAATTAAATGTGATAAGAGCCATACTTAGATGTGTCAATTAACCATGCTTATAATGAGCATATAATTAGATAAATAAGAATGAGAGAATAGTCATTTAAGAGACATAATAACAAGTACATTTACTCATCAAAAGAAAGAGGATCTTAGATCTTCTTAACCATATGCAAAATCGAACCAAGTCGGGGAATTCCACGTACCAGCTGACCATAGATTGGGATGAACCAAATATTTCTTTCAGCCAACTGTTGTAAGACTAATCTTGAACACTTGTAATTTGCTTGTTGCTTTAACCTGTGTTTAGCACTTGAACTCATTCACTTCTTATAATACATATATGTTAATGAAAATGTGTTGTATATGTTGTTAACGCTGTCTCGCCCGTGTTGGTTACCTCCCTGACATCAGACAAACCTTTCACATAAAACTTGCTATAAAAATCATTGCACTTGTGCAGACTCATTCGCTGAGTGTTGTAAGCATTATCTTCCCTTGTGTGTTGTGACTGCTGCATCCGTGTGGACTATTCTTCGAGAAGTTGTGCACGTCCTGTTGTGTTGTGTGTTCCTAACGGAGTTGGGGTTTCCTCCCAACCAACTTGGGACTCACTCCCACCCTCTCTCTCTATGGTGAAGGAAACATTGACACAAGAGACACTTACAACCACCAAGCATGCGAACTTCACTTCTCTCAAGACAAATCAGACCACTCTCCTGTGCTGACAAGAAAGATTTGAGGCAAATATTTAAGATAATGTCAACCGGGCCATCATACCATATGGGACTCCCACACCAAATGTGTGAGGTCTAGTTGGGACTTCATAACGAGGTGATCCCATGATGTTGGCGGGTGTTATATACCTAGGGGGGATAATATGGGGTACAAAGAGAGGTACCCAAGAGAATAATGTAATAATAGGATGGGCCAGAGTAATAAATAATGTGGTTAACCCATATCATGTAAGGGACCACAAGTAGTTAGTAATAATGTTATGGGCCCATGGTATTAGATAGATGGTATTGAGGGAACCATGGTAATGACCTATGGTATTGTATGTATGAGGCCTATATAGAGGCTAGAGACTCCACATTGAGAGAGGTGAAGGAATATTGTATGAACAAGCATATGGCTTGTAGAGTGTTCTCCTTCCTTAAGGAGTGAATGTATGGTGTTGCCCTACCTTAAGGGTTTGATCAATAAAGTGAATCATTTCTATCTATATTCATATCTTCTTATTTTATTAGGTTTATTTGTATTCTCATATATTTTGGGTTAGATCTATAACAAGTGGTATCAGAGCACTTTCTTGGGAAAAAGTGGAGAATTTTTATTTTTTTTATTTTTAATTTTATTTTTAATTTTTTGTAGGAACTTTCTGGGGCGACGAGTTTGCAGATCATATCTGTATGTTTTGTGGAAAAATATACAAAATATAATTGCAAATATGGATTCGTTGTGAAAAAATACCCGATTTCAAAAAAAAAAATCAGTCGAATCGGAGCCCGGATGAGGGAGATATCACTGATTTAAAATCAGCTATTTTTCAACAATTTTCTATGACAGTGGGATAGTTGCAGCGTGGATCAGCAATTCTAGTGCCTAGATCGGGATTTATACCACATGGGAAGATGCAGAATGGTTGTTCCATTTCTGAAAATAGGTCATAATAGGGATTCTGAGCAATATTGACTGAATTGTGGCCATTTCAAATTTTCGCCAATTTTTTTTGTGATGGCGGGCCTAGATCAGAATTTGAGGGACTTGTATAAATTTGATGGCTCTCATCCAGCCAAATGGCTAGCACAAATGGAGAAATATTTCAAATTGAATTACATCATAGATGATGTGATTTAGCTGAGTGTGGGAAAAATGTACTTGGACCACGAAAGATGGCAATGGTGGCAGTGTCATAAAAAATGCCATCTAAGGACAACTACTTGGCAGATGTTCGCAAAATCTATTTGTAACCACTTTGACCATAAATCTAATTTTGTGGATCCTCTTACTAAGCTCACACAGGCCGACACACAACCTAGCAAGGATTTTATTGGTACAGGAAAGAAAGAAACCAAGAAAGCTAAAGGGTTATTTTCTGCTAGTATCTCCTTATTGCAGGTTCATGGATTGATTCAGAAGGAGAAGATCGTTGTGTCTATAAATCCGAGTTGCAAGAAAAATCTCATAAATGTCAACTTGCCAAAAAATTGCAAGTGCCAGCGAACCACATGGAGCACACACAGGTTAATAATGAGCAGGTGCAAGTTTATAAATATTTGAAGATTTTTATGGACAAGTATGTATTGCATTCTAATTTTTATGCTTCAGATATGGCTAATGAGGATGTTGTTTTGGGATAATCGTGGATGGAATCGGTGGGTACTATAAATATTAACGTGCATAAGAAATTCTTGAAGCTCTGGTATAAAAAGAATAAAATTACATTACCGGATATTTCCATCAATAAACATGTAGAGTCCATAGAGGCTGAAGCAGAAGATGTTCCAGGCACTGACATATCAGATGATGAGCCATTGATGATCAACAATAAAACACAAACAGAGGCTGAAGCAGAAAAGAATACAGGTGCTGATACATCAGATGAGGGCTCAGTGGTTGAAGTAATATTGGAAGATAAGACACCACAACAGGCACCAGAACATGCACCAGATAACAGTTAGGCTCCAGTAAGGGGTGAATTAAAGAAAAAGACACCGTGGGTTAAAACTTCAACATACCATCACCCACATCACCCCGTAAGACAACAACCAACAAGATGGCAACCAATTAGCCACAAGGACAACAACCCCCGCAGGACAGATAGAGAGGAGCGAAGATCCACCTACTACACATCAACACAGAAGAGATGCCATGATCAACTTCCACCTCAAGCGAGCGAGGCACCAGCTATATCGAGGGTTCACCTTTCTCTTGGATGGCTAGATGCACATGCATGGTATCTGTTACACTAAAAAATGTCACCATGACTATTTGCAGTTAGTATGGCTCCATCAACTGTCATACTATCCTCCTTGGCAAGCCTCATACCTCTGCTCTCCATGTCAAACTCCAAAAGAGAGAGAAAGTCATTAAAAATCTATATATTTCTGGGTACGCAGTTTCTCTTAGCCTTACCTGCGTGTACGCACCCCAAATTCACAATACCTGCGTACTTGTACGCTCTGTCTATAAAGCAATGGGTGCGTACTCCTGTAAAGGTCAAAAGGCGCAAGTTTCACTCCAAAAAAGTTACTTGTGGTCATTTCTAGAGCATTCTAGAAGCTTGTTTGACGTGTATGAAGCGCCTCCAGATGGTTCATGTATCCCTACCAAAGAGGAACTTATCCCATCAAGAGGGGAGCTAACCCACCCAAAGAGGGGCTTATCCCATTGATGGTGGACTTGATTAACTTCCTCTAGAGCACTATAAATACAAGCATTGGGCTAGAAGGAGGAGAGGTTGAAAGCTGAACATTCCTAAGGGTAGATGCTGCTGGAATTAGGACTTCCTTGTAGAAGCTTGTGAGGAGAGATTCCCATCCTTTCTTGTTTCATTTGGAAGTGGGTGAGCTTATCAAAGTAAAGGAAAACTCTTGCTGGACCCTGGGAGGGACCTGCACAACACCAAGGCTCAGGTTGTAATGGTTTCTTTTGTTTCCTATTAATACAAATAAGTCCATTCTTCTCAACAATTTGTTATTTATGAGTTGTTTCATATACTCCTTAGTCTGTATGTTAAATATGTTTTGTTTTATGAGATATTCAGGTGCTATTTAATCGTTTGATTGTTAGTGAGTGCAGGTTTCGAAGAGAAGGAGGAGCTCATCCGGATCGACGAGGCTGGACTACTACAACAGCGTTGGGTTACAGGTAGGATCTAAACACTTGATTTCTTGTATGATAAATGCATATTTAGAGAAGGATTGCTCTTAATTGTCTTGTTTGTCACTAGAAAGCCTTAAGCTTCTAGGAAGGTTGGTTGTGTCCGCACTATCGACTCTTTCCGCATGACAGTATCAGTGGACTACTCTTTTGAGTAGATCTTATTATTTGTGTTCTTCCCATGTTTTGGGGACGAAACATGCTAGGTGGTGGAATGTTATATACCTAGGGGGGATAATATGGGGTACAAAGGGAGGTACCCAAGGGAATAATGTAATAATGGGATGGGTCATAGTAATAAATAAGGTGGTTAACCTGTATCATGCAAAGGACCACAAGTAGTTAGTAATAATTTTATGGGCCCATGGTATTAGATAGATGGTATTGAGGGAACAATGGTAATGACCCATGGTATTGTATGTATGAGGCCTATATAGAGGCTAGAGACTCCACATTGAGAGAGGTGAAGGAATATTGTATGAACAATCATATGGCTTTGCGGAGTGTTCTCCTTCCTTAAGGAGTGAATGTATAGTGTTGCCCTACCTTAAGGGTTTGATAAATAAAGTGAATCATTTCTATTTATATTCATATCTTGTTATTTTATTGGGTTTATTTGTATTCTCATATATTTTGGGTCAGATCTATAACAGCGGGTCCAACACCATCAACATTTTGGCGCTAGAAGGAGGGCTAGATGATAAGTTGAGCCTGTACATCTGGGTTGAATCTCTTACCCAATTAATAATACACAATTCGTGCTCCCAGGGTGTTTCTCTCATTTCTCCCTTAATCGGTTAGAAATCCCCAATGAATTTCCTGATCGCTTGTCCTTGTTAAAGTTTGACGGTGAGGAAAAAACAACCATAGCTGAGCACATTTCTGATTTTCTTCATTTATGTGAATCTCATGAAATCGATAGTGATGAGCTTGTTTGTGTACTATTCTTCCTCACCCTTGAAGGTCATGCTAATTGGTGGTGTCATACCCTGCCACCTACTTCCATCCATTCCCTTATCACTTTCCTCAAGGAGCTCCATCAAGCCTTTGATGAGTGTGACCACTAAGATGTCTATGAAAGAATCTCTCATTTAAGAATGAATCTTGGCAAATTAGTTGAGGAATTTGCTACCCGCTTCCTTCACCTATGTCATGAAATTCCTGAACAGTTTGTGGATCTTGACTTCATGAGCCAAGAGCTAAAACACTTGGTTCATGTCCCTCGAAACGGTGAACCTCCTAATTTTCCTTCTTCCTCGACTCTTACAGATCACAAGACACCTCATGTATTGAAGAGGGTGACCCCTTGCAGCAACAGCAAATATAAGAAATCTTCACAGTGGGTACCCCCTCGCAATAGTTGTAAAGAAGTTTTTTTATAACTTGTCTTGTCTATCAACTGGAAATTGGTACAATAACCCTTAGGTAGTAGATCAGTCAGCTATAACAATATTCAGAAACCCCCCCTTAATACTTCAATTTATGAAGTATTTATACAAAAACTATTACAAAATATCCTAAACAGTTTTAGGACTTATTTTGGGAAAAAGAAATATCTTCATGTAATAAGATAAAGACAGCTATTGAACTACTATTTGCTATCCCTATTGTTTAGGTTTTGTTGGCTTTTAATCTTTGATGTTTTTCCTTTTAATCTGCTTTATTGTCTGGTCTTCATGCTGGATGTTTTGTTTAGTTTGACCTTTTACTGTAAATCTTACTCACTCTTTCATGCTTCTGTGTTTTTAGTAAAAATGATTTTTACTAAAAGACACATGTAGAATACAAAATGTTTCTTGGAGAGTAGTTTGTAAGAATCTTTTGCTGTGCTGATGAAAACGATTTCATCTTTGTTTTAACAATTACTGTGTAAATTGTTTCCTTCTGCTCTGCTATTGTATTAAATTTGATTTTATTATTTGTACACAAAACTCATGCTCATTGAAGCCTTTGAATAAATTTTCTGAGAATCCGGAGCAAACAGGTTTTGTGACTAGTATCAAAACTTGCTTGTTCAATCTCCTGGCCTCCTAATCACCTGCAAAATGAAACAATCATTAATAAAGCATAGGTTTGTGGGGAAGACAATGAATGACTTTATTGAACTGAGATGTCTGTGGATGGGGTCCGGAGCATGTTCGGAAGTTAATCGGGGGTCAAATTCGGTTGCAGATGCTCAGGGTGGCATAGGAAGGCTTAGGCATCTTTCACTGTGAAAATGAGTGAAAAGAGTAAAAAATTGGCGTTTTTTACCTTTTAACAGGTAACGGTCAAATTTGGCGTGAAATTCGATAAATGAACAGTGAGAGGTTGTGGTTTTTGGTGGGGAGGTGGTTTCGAGGACCATCACACCGCTTATGGCAGTCGGTCGGTATTTATCTGAGAGCACACAAGTTCGTCTAGAGCTACCATGTAGTCGAAA
The DNA here is from genome assembly GCA_031772625.1 of Pinus tabuliformis. NCBI lineage: Eukaryota > Viridiplantae > Streptophyta > Pinopsida > Pinales > Pinaceae > Pinus > Pinus tabuliformis. The sequence goes on from CM062819.1 coordinate 1,942,736,677, forward strand.
GGGGCCCCAGCAAAACCGCGAATCTCACGTGCTCTCGGGCGGGTAAAGATCGAAGAGGGGATGAGCGCGATATGGATGCATGCCATCAAATCTGGGGATGAGTGATCGAAGGGCTATCGCGCGATGAAGATGATGCGGTGTTAAACTTGACGTGGGGTCGAGTAGGGAAGAGTAGTTTGATATAATGGAGGTGGGGTCAGGATATATATTAATATAGTTTAATATATGCGGGTTTGTATTATATGGGTTTGGGATTAATATATATGCGGGAATTATTTTAATATGGGATACATGTATAAGGGGAATTAAATAATTAGAGTTAAATGTTAATATTAGTATATGAGCAGGATTTAACATATTGCGATGGGTTAATAAAATGCGGGACCAGGGAATAAATACACTAGGGATATAAGTTAAAAGGGTATTGGGGAGGGTTTTTTTTGAATGGGGCCTGATACACTATTCAAACTTAAGATAAGGGGTTTTAGTAGGTTTATAAGGAAAAAGGGAAATTAACAAGGGGGGATGATTTTTAAAGGGAAATGTCTAGGGAAAAGGGTTGAAATTAATAAAAAGAGGTTAAAATGAGGGGAATGGGTTTCACACTAGAAAAAAGGGGTTTTGGGTTGGGAAATGACTTTTAGAGGGTAGTTTGCTAGGGAAATGTATGAAACCAAGGGTTAAGGGTTAAATTAGTAAGTATGTAGTGGGGGTGAAATGAAATGAGGGGAAGTTAATCAAATAAGCTTGTAAACATCCTTTTACTCTCATAACTTCTCTTGCACACTGAAACATATGGTTAAGCATGATAAGTTTGCTTATGCTTTAACAACCTTGTACTTCTGCAACCTTTCTTCTACCTACACTTTACTTACCCTAACATTTTTTCTTCACTTTATTCGATGCATTTAAGCTAGCAGACCCTTTCTTTCCTTTTTCTATTGTCAAACAAACTATTTAATTCTAACCTTATATCTTCCAATGGCTCAGATTATGCTGTTGATCACATTTTATTTCTCTACCTAACTACTAATCTGCCAAGATTAAACAGTTTGTCTAGATCTTTATTCTTTAACTATAAACATGATATTTAAAACATGAACTAGTCAAGATTAAACTATTTTGACTATCATGGGTTGTGGCATTTATGAAAAGCTGCATACAACCATTATTTTTCACAGTAAAGTAAAAAATAGTAGCACTTGGACTTGCACATTTTCATGATCTGTTTTTGTTTGGGGTTCATATTTTTTTCACTTTTTTGATCTTTTGTTATTCTTTTTGTCCTTTGATATTTCTTTTAGGACATACCCTCTTTACATTTTTTAATATTTTAAATATGGGAAAACATTTGCAGAAAGCAAAGGTATGTACATTATTATGAATCCTATTATTATAGGACCCTAACAGTGGCTCCACATGGGGATGGCATCTCCTTGTGTGATCAGGTGCTCATGTCCTAAGTGTCGTAAAATGCTCAAAATTTAAAATGCTTAGAACTAGTTCAAAGTTGAATGACTGGAAAGTGCTCGTCTTCTTGATTCTGGCACTGCAAACGGTTCAAAAAACGGTCACCGTATGAGAAAGTTATGGCAAAAAGAAGAATTTCTCAGTAACATTGAAATTTTGAATTTTTCAAAAAAAATTAAAAAAAGAATATTCCACAGAATATTCCTTGGAATATTCCAAGGAATATTTATTTTTGGGTAACCAATCACAGGTTTCCATGTGGCAGGCTCGGAGGCCGCCACGTGGCCTGGGTGATGTCAGCAAAGTTATGTATGGGCGGATTTCAAAATTGTTGGTCGGATGGAGGATCGAACCTGCGACCTCCTTCCCACAAGTCAAACGCTTTACCATTGCACCAATGGCATGAATCATGAAATGTGGGCAGGGAAAACTTTAATTAAAGTTTGAATTTGTTTTGGCGGGGCCACAAGGGGGCCATCCCCCCATACATGTGACCTTTCGCCCAGAACCGTGGGCCTAACCCTTAACCATCGGCACAAAATCTGAGGTAAAACCGCCAACCGTTCACATGCGCCATTAAAACATTCAGTTAACCAGCGGTTAGTTAGTGGCAGAATTGGCGGTGGCACCAAATTTGGCAGCCGCTCCATATTTAGCGGGGTTATCTGGCAGTCAGCCAGTTTTAACTGGAGTTTTTTTAGGCCAAGCTGGTAGTTGGGAGTAAATGGCCATAACTTTGGCTAGGAAAGGCGGTTTTGGACAATTTTTATTTTTATTTTTTATTTTGGGTATTTTCGACCTTCTGAAGCCATTGGCATAGGTCTTACAGCCATCTATGGTTATTTGCAGAGGTTTTGGAGCTGTGGAATTTCTAGGAGCCACTAGGGCCCAGTATTGGGAGAACTGTATAGGGTTGCAGGTATCCATTGGAGGTGAACCAGTAGTCAATCCTGAAGAATTCAAGTGTTCTGAATCTGTTTTTACCATCTATTCCACCTGTAGATGCTTCTATTCAGCTGTATATTCAATTTGAACATTTAATTAAAACAAGGACAGGCCCATTTGGGAGCCTTGGACCCAGCAGACGTAGCCCAGGAGGGGTGAACTGCTTTATCAACTTCTTTTGCATCTGTGGTTGATTTATTTTGCAGAACAAATTCGTTTTAGTGTGTTAAACAGTAAAAGGAAATAAATCTGCTATACTTAAATGGGTCATGAACAGCTGAAAATTTCATTTGTTTCTTTTCTGCAAGACATGGACATCTTTTAAACATGTATATTTCTGAATTGAATACCTTGCAAACCATTTACAAGTAGTTTCAAATTTAGATCAAGTTGGTATCAGAGCTATGTTGTTGTTTCTTTGTATCAAAAGCAGTCAAATAAGCTATAGACAGAGCCTGAAACGAGCCAGGAAGCCTTCGAAATGCTCTTGTTATACAATTGCAAAGTAGATAAATGCTCTTTCAGTCAATCTCTGGTGCAGTTGTCTTTTGATTGTTTTTGTGCAAATATCTTCTAACTGTCTTGCAAGTATTGATGCTTACCAAGTTGAAACTTAAAAGAGGGGAAGGACAGTTGACTAGAGAACGAGAGAATCCTCAGTCAAGGAAGGCCAGAGAGCCATCACCTCCACCTTCAATTTCACCCTCAAGAGTCTTAGCAGAAGCTTCAAGAATGTCTGCACATGAAGGAGAAATTCTTGCAAACATGGATCCAAAAGAAGAAGAAAGAGTCTTCAGAAAGGCTTTCTTGGACCTCACTGAAATGGTGAGGATATTGTACCAAGAAAGAAATGAGAAATTGGCTGGAGAAGGGTCCAAACATCCACATGAAGGAGAGGGCTCTTCAGGAGGTAAGAAGGATGATGATCATTCCAAGAAAGGACATGGAGGTAATGGTGATCCACCACCCCCATCGTCACCTTCTTCCTCTTCATCCTCGTCTTCTTCTTCTGTGCATAAGCATAGATCCTCTGGAAAAAGTACTTTTTTGAAGCTTGATGTAAAATTCGAATTACTTATGTTTAATGGTGAAGTGAATGCAGAAAAGCTTGACAATTGGATTAGGCAGTTGGAAGTTTACTTGAGGATCCAGAATATGCATGATGATGCCACCAAGATTCAGTTGGCTTCTTTGAGAATGGATGGAGCAGCATTGGTCTGGTGGGAGGCCAAGACTAAAGAGGAGATCAAGAAATTTGGTAAGGTTACCTTAACATGGCTTGAATTTCTGTTAGCCATTAAAAAACAGTTTTATCCTCTTGCTCACATGCAGAAAGCCATTATGAACTGGCAAAATTTCAGACAACTTAAGGGTTAGAGTGTCCAAGACTACACCCAAGAATTTAGGAGAAGAGCTCTCTTGTTAGGGATAGATTTACAGACCCAGGAAACCTTGCTGAAATACATTGGTGGCTTGCATAGCTACCTTAGACACACCATCTTGATGTTTAACCCTACTAGCCTGGACGAGGTTTGTGTCCAAGCTACACATTTAGAGGCAAGGGGAAAAAACACATTTGAAGAGCGTAGAAACAAGCCCCCCAAGGGGAAAAACAAAGAGAAAACCTCCAAGGGAAAGGGCAAAAAGAATGCATCTGTCAAACAGGAGAGTGAGAAAGTGATCTATAAACACTGTTCTAAACCAGGACATGAGGAGAAAAACTATTGGAAATTACATCCTGAAAAAAGACCTCAATCAAACAAATCCAAAGGGGAACAAAAAACTGTTGCTACTACATCTACACCACAGGATTTAGGGGATGATTCAGGTGATGAAACCAAAATTGCAGCCATGGGTTTGAAAAACTTGAAGGGAAAAGAAATTGAAACTCAAGCCAGCACTAGTACCTCAAACTGTCATGTACAAGCTCCTAATGAGGAAGAAAGAATCGAACTATTTCATGTGAGGGTGATTTCAAAACATACTAAGATTGACACACTTTTTAATAGTGGGTCACAAGCAAACCTTATATCAGAGGACTTGGTAAAGCAGCTTAAACTTGAGACTATTCCACATCCGAAACCATATCCACTTGGATGGATTTGCAAGGATGCAAATTTACAAGTTTCAAGAAAGTGCACATTGCACTTTGCAATTACTGCACATTTTATTGACACAGTTGAACTTGATGTGGTACCTTTTGATATAGTAGGAATTGTTTTGGGAAGTCCTTACTTGTTTGACAGGAAAGCTATCTTTCATCGCCATGAAAACAAATATCATCTTTTCAAAGATGGCAAGGAGTTCATTGTTAGAGCTCATCGCAAGAAGACAAATATAGCGATGGTGAATGCAGGACAGGTAAAAAGGCTAGTCAATTCAAGTAAGAATTTTGTTCTTCTTATGATTAAGCCCAAGGTTGATGTGAATCATGAGTCATTTGACAATTGTGATCCAAAACTTAAGTCAGAACTGTATGATGTAGTTGATGCATATCATGAGATGTTTCAGGAGCCAACAGGTTTGCCTTCTAAGAGGGAGATTTAGCATGAAATCGATTTACATCCAGATTGTCCTCTTCCAAACATAGGCATGTACCGCATGTCTATTATGGAGAATGCTAAAATAAAGAAGCAAATCAAGGACCTGTTGGACAAGGGTTTCATAAGGCCAAGTACTTCACCATGTGGGTCACCAATTGTATTGATTCCAAAGAAAGATGGCACTTGGCGTATGTGTGTTGATTTCAGGGCCTTGAACAAGATAATAGTAAAGAATCATTACCCACTCCCAAGGATAGATGATTTGCTAGACCAGCTGAAAGATGCTTGATATTTCACTAAGTTAGACTTGCGCAGTGGATATCATCAAGTAAGAATTGAAGAAATTGACATTTGGAAGACAGCCTTTAAAACCAAACAAGGACTCTTTGAGTGGCTTGTGATGCCGTTTGGTTTGTGCAATGCACCTGCAACTTTCATGCGGGTAATGGATGATGTCTTGCGTCCTTTTCTTGATGATTTCGTTATTATATACTTAGATGACATCTTAATTTTCAGCAAGTCTAGAGAAGATCATGTCATGCATGTTAAGAAAGTACTTGATGTTTTGAAGAAGAATCAGTTATTTCTTAAAATGTCAAAGTGTGAATTTGGAAAGACTTCTTTGGTTTATTTGGGACACATAGTAGGAGGAGGTGCTTTGAGAATAGATCCTGCTAAAATTGAGGCGATTGTGAAGTGGCCTACTCCCAAATCCATAACAGAGGTAAGAATTTTTTTGGGTGCAGCTCAATATTGGAGGAAGTTCATCTCTAACTTCTCTTCTATAGCAGCTCCTATGCATGCAGTGACAAGTGTGAAGCATGCTTTCCAATGGGGAGGCAAGCAGCAAAAAGATTTCAAATCTTTGAAAGAGAAGATTAGTTCAGCTCCGTCCTTGCATTACCAGATTTGAGACAACCATTTGAGATACAAACCGATGCTAGTGATTATGCCATGGGTGCAGTTCTTCTACAGCATGGTAAGCCTATTGCTTTTCATTCTGAAACTTTTAATGGTGCTGTTGTAAATTATCCTACATATGATAAGGAGTTGTAGGCGTTGGTACAAAGCATCAAAAAGTGGAAACACTATTTGATGGGCAAAGAAACTATTATACATACCAACCATCAGCCCTTACAGTACTTGCAATCACAAAGCAAGTTACAACAGTCACGACACTTCAGATGGATGGGCTTCTTGCAACAATTCCATTTGATAATAAGGTACAAGAAAGGTACTTTGAATAAAATTGCTGATATGCTTTCAAGGCCTATTATTGGTGCTGTTACTTTACTTAAGAATGATTCCATGGTACATGATAGTTACATAGAACAATATGCATCTGATGATGACTTTAAAGATGTATATGCTAACTTGAGTAAAGAGAATCATGTAGAGGAAAATGACTATCACATGCATAACAATTTGCTGTTTCATTTGGGAAAGTTGTGTATACCACAGGGGGAGAGAATAAATGTCATAAGAGAAGCTCATTCTTCTCTTATTGCTAGCCATTTTGGTGTAAGAAAAACAATTGCACATCTACAGAGGTATTGCTATTGGCCTCACATGGTAGATTCTGTTTCAAGGTTCATAAGAGGTTGTTCATTATGTGCTACAAGCAAGCCTAGTAATAGGAAGCTTGGCTTGTATACTCCTTTGCCAGTACCTTCTAGACCATGGGAGAGCATCTCTATGGATTTTGTAGGAGGTTTGCCAAAATCTAGAAAGCAGCATGATTATTTATATGTAGTAGTTGATCGTTTCAGAAAAATGTGTATACTTATGCCTTGTAAGAAAACTATAACTGCTGAACAAACTACTGAATTATTTTTTCATCATGTATGGATTCACTTTGGTTTGCCTACTTCCATTATTAGTGACAGGGATTCCAGATTTGTGGGGAATTTTTGGTCCAACCTATGGGAGATGATGGACACAAAGTTGAAGAAAAGTACTGCTTTCCATCCGCAAACAGATAGACAAACAGAAGTTGTGAACAAAAGCATTGTGTACCTCTTGAGAGGTTATTGCAACAAGCATCCCAAGCTTTGGGATGAACATTTGCACTACATACAACATGCTTACAATCGTGCCAAGCACTCTTCCACAAACACCTCACCGTTTGAAGCTTGTTTTGGTTACTTGCCAAAATCACCTATTGATTTCATTCTTGAGAAAGATGTTACCATTGAGGGACATAGTGATATTGACAAAGCTCGTTCATTCATTGAAAGAATTCAGCAAATATATCGGCAAATTCAGGAACAGCTTGAGAAGAGTCAAGGAAAGTACAAGGAAAGACACGACAAGCATAGAGTCGATCAAAAGTTTCAAGAAGGGGATGAGGTATGGCTATACATTAGTAATGAAAGGATGCAAGGAGAAGGTAAAAAGATGAAGCCTATTCATTATGGTCCATTCAAAATCCTCAAGAAGGTTGGAAATAATGCTTTTTAATTAGATTTGCCTTCCTACATGCAAATGTATTCTGTTGTCAATGTGGAGAACTTACATTTGTATGAACCTCCTTTGATTGCTGATCATGAAAGTGCTGTTCAGCTGCCATCTATAGAAGATTTTTCGCCAGAATTCTTAGATGAGCTGAAAGAAGATACAATCCTTGACAGAAGGACACACACTTCAAGGAGGGGCAATGTAGATTATGTTCAGGTTGGTTTCAAAGGCAGCAAACCGAACAAGGCAAAGTGGATGGAGGTGGAAAGAGTGAAGGAGCTGTACCCTCACCTCTTTAACAGGTAGTTGAAGGCTTTTGGGGTCCAAAAGCTTCCCAATGGGGAGGCGTGATCAGGTGCTCATGTCCTAAGTGTCGTAAAATGCTCAAAATTTAAAATACTCAAAACTAGTTCAAAGTTGAACGATTGGAATGTGCTCATCTTCCTGATTCTGACACCATAAACGGTTCGAAAAACGGTAACCATATGAGAAAGTTATGGCAAAAAGAAGAATTTCTCTGTAACATTGAAATTTTGAATTTTTAAAAAAAATTAAAAAAAGAATATTCCAAAGAATATTCCTTGGAATATTCCTTTTTGGGCAACCAATCACAGGTTGCCACGTGGCAGGCTCGGAGGCCGCCACGTGGCTTGGGTGACATCAGCAAAGTTATGTATGGGCAGATTTCAAAATTGTTGGTCGGATGGAGGATCGAACCTACAACCTACTTCCCACAAGTCAAATGCTTTAACATTGCACCAATGGCATGAATCATGAAATTTGTGCCGGGAAAACTTTAATTAAAGTTTGAATTTGTTTTGGCAGGGCCCCAAGGGGGCCAGCCCCCCATACATGTGACCTTTCGCCTAGAACCGTGGGCCTAACCCTTAACCGTTGACACAAAATCCGAGGTAAAACTGCCAACCGTTCACATGCACCATTAAAACAGTTAGTTAACCGGCGGTCAGTTAGCGGCGGAATTGGCGGTGGTTCAAAATTTGGCGGCCACTCCATATTTAGCGGGGTTATCTGGCAGTCAGCCAGTTTTAACTGGAGTTTTTTTAGGCCAAGCTGGCAGTTGGGAGTAAATGGCCATAACTTTGGCTAGGAAAGGCGGTTTTGGACGATTTTTTTTTTGATTTTGGGTATTTTCAACATTATGAAGCCATTGGAATAGGTATTACATCCATCTGAGGTAATTTTCAGAGGTTTTGGAGCCGTGGAAGTTCTAGGAGCCACTTGGGCCCAGTATTGGCAGAACTGTATAGGGTTGCAGGTATCCATTGGAGGTGAACCAATAGTCAATCCTGAAGGATTCAAGTGTTCTGAATCCGTTTTTACCATCTATTCCACCTGTAGATGCTTCTATTCAGCTGTATATTCAATTTGAGCATTTAATTAAAACAAGGACAGGCCCATTTGGGAGCCTTGGACCCAGCAGACGTAGCCCAGGAGGGGTGAACTGCTTTATCAACTTCTTTTGCATCTATGGTTGATTTATTTTGCAGAACAAATTTGTTTTAGTGTGTTAAACAGTAAAAGGAAATAAATCTGCTATACTTAAATGGGTCATGAACAGCTGAAAATTTCATTTGTTTCTTTTCTGCAAGACATGGACATCTTTTAAACATGTATATTTCTGAATTGAATACCTTGCAAACCATTTACAAGTAGTTTCAAATTCAGATCATTGTGAGATGTCAACAACATCGTCGACTAGTGGCCTAAACCATTAGGTGATCCCAAGCTTGCACATGCTTTGTTGTATAATCTCTGTGACTAAAAAATGTTGAACTAAAATCATAACCTTTTCTGCAAACTAAAATCTGACATGTGCTATACTGAAAGATAATCTGAAATAAACTTGCTTCTGAAAAACTGAATTTATTCAAACTGAAATCCTACCTACTTACTCTAATCAGCTGTCCAACTACAGGTTAGGTAAAATGAAATAGCCAATGCAAACATTCAAGAATTATATACTTTGATGTATTTTGCTACTTGTGCTTGTTTGTGATTAAAACTGAAGTTCTACAACCCAATATAACCTTGTCAACAAATGAGAAGATAAGGAAATACTTGATTTTCTTTTTTGACTCTAAAAAGTGTACAAAAGGATCTTCCAAAATATATACACTATTGTTCAAATGATTTAAGCAATTGTACAATTGTTTTAGATGGCCTCCATGCCATGAAACTGAAATGTCAGTTTTATCTTTATCCCCCTGCAGATTTTCAGATAAACTGTGTGATGATATTTCTACTGATTGAAATGTTTGATTGATGAAACCTTTATCATCTTGATCTTGAATATCATAGTTAGTTAATGGAGAAAAATTCTGATTGCATTCATTATCTAATATATCAGCGATTGGATCATAAAAAACTTGGAAGGATTGTTGCAACTTATTGCATATAGGTTTGAATGGAACTGCATAGATTTCTACAAGTTGTTCATCCTTTTCTTTAGAGATTTTATACCACATTTCCTTTAAAAACTAAAATGATTCAAAACATAGTGGTATATAACTTTCCCGTGTCATTTGATCAGGTGTTTCAATGAAATTTGATAACTGTAATTGTGAAACCAAAGAATCCTTATTAAGATTTTTATTGTCTTGTTTGTTGTCAATATCAATACCTAAACACTGTTGATTTTTTATTGCTGTAAAGTTTTCTTTGATGAACTGAAATGAAGCAAGAAAAAGAGGCAAAGAACCTTTACTTATTTCCAAATTTCCTGCACTTCCTTTCTCATTCTCATATCGGATATGTATAGGCTGACCACTATATTTAATTTTCTGAAACTGAATTTCCTCATCCTCCAAAATAGTTTCTGATTGCTCTGTAAATCTAGCTTGAGTTCGAAGCACATAATTATCATCATACTGATCATACTTAGGCAAATCATTAAAAGAAGGAATGTCATCAAACATACACATTAAATTAGTAGATTCCTCTTCCACATTTTCTGATCTATGGTAGTTGGAATTAGCACGAATTTGTTCATGGCTATCAACCTCTTCTTTTTGTGAAATAAATGTGTCACAGTGATCTTGCATAAAAATTTTCTCTTGCATGGTGATCTTCTGTATCATTTCCTCTATTTTTCTTACCAAAATGTCGAATTGTACCTCTACAATGTTGTTCTTCTCTGCTTCTGCTTTCAACTTTTCTCTTATGATTTGCAGATTAACTTCTACATCCACTGCAATGTTTTGCATCTGTTCAAGAGTTGTTAGGTTTCTTTCTCTTAGTTGAAATTCTATTTCTGGATCAAATGCTTTTGGATAATGCAAGAGCGCGGAATCAAGAGGAGGTCTTATATTTGATGGCATTGAATAATAGATTTTATTAAATCTTTCAGAAAATTGTTGTATTGTTTCATTTTGCTGTCTTTTCAACTAATTATATTCTTCTATGATCACAAAAAAATTGACTCTGATTATCCATCTATCAAGGAAAAACTTGACAAACTGTTGGAAATTTGAGATGCTTGCCATAGATAGATTCTTGAACCAACTCTTTACTTTACTTTGCAAAGAAAGAGCAAAAAGCCTGATAATAACATCATCTTCATCAATCTCAAATAGGTCCAGATAATTCTCAAAGCCTTGAATATGTTTTTGGGCAGTGATACCATTATCTCCATCAAAACTAGGGAGATATTTTTAATAGTTATTAATGAAATCATGGAGTATAGGAGGTAACATGAGGGGCTTATATCTATTAAGAACTTTACAAGGTACAAGAATATGTACAGGGATTGTAAGATTAGTCTTGATTGTTTGAGGCTTCTCAATCGGAAAATGATCATCATAAGATTTAGAAGAAAGCTGCTCAAATGGATAAGGAGAATTTATATTTACAATCTTCAAAGGAAAATAATCAAAAATTAATCTAAGATCTTCTCTAAAATACAATATACATTGAAAAACCTTCTTGATCAAAAAGAACATGATGTCTTGGATAACAAACCAAGTTAGAAGCCTGATCTTCCCATATTGTTGTTTCAGGTTCATTCCTCCAGTGGAGTGTTGATTATGAAATTGATTTGGAGCCAGAGTCACCAAGTGGATGATTTTAACCTTTGTCTGTATGATCACTATCCACCATCATAGATCAGATCTAATATTTGTATAATCTTTCTGAAGAAAATGTCCCCTGTATGGTCGCCACTATGTTAGCACTCGGTAATTTCTCAAGGTTAAAGAAAGAAATCACCGAGGTAACCACAAACCTACTTTTGAGACTAGGATCTAGCCTTCCTAATGCCTAGATAGGGCTCTCTCTTTAAGATTTAACTTTGTTTTAGTTAGAATGATTTTAGGCTAGTTATGTAAGCTTGATTTGGTTTTGATTTGAATTTAGGTAGTGGGATCACTTAGATGAATATATGAATGTCTATTTTTCCATTGGGCTATGGAGTCAATCAGGCTTTGAAAATAGAACAACAACAAACCATAAAGAAAATGTTATAGGGAAAGATAGCTTAGCAATATCAGATCTCAAAGGCTAGATGGTGAAATGATTTCCAATTGAGATCAAGGAGTAGTTAAGGATTCCTGAAACCAATGAAGAAAGTGAAAGGGGTCAATCGAAACTAGGGAGCAATGAAGAATTCCCTTCTCTAGATATTAGAAGACAACATAGAAATGTATAACAATAAAAGCAAAGTGTACTTAAACAATTTCTGTAATAACACCCCTGTTATAACATTCAAATTCAGAACACATATGAGTTTATGGAATACTTAGAAAAACAACATAAAAAAGATGAAATTTGTACTTCACTGAGATAGCTCAACACATGAATCCTGTAAAGACGTTTCTTTATAACTTGTCTTGTCTGTCAACTAGAAATTGGTACAATAACCCTTAGGTAGTAGATCAGTCAGCTATAACAATATTCAAAAACCCCCCCTTAATTCTTCAATTTATGAAGTATATATACAAAAACTATTACAAAATATCCTAAATTGTTTTAGGATTTATTTTGGGAAAAAGAAATATCTTCATGCAAGAAGATAGAGACAATTATTGAGCTGTTATTTGTTCTCCCTCTTATTTAAGTTCTGCTAGCTTTTAATCTTTGATCTTTTGCCTTTTAATCTACTTTGCTGTTTGGTCTTCACCCTGGATGTTCTGTTTAGTTTGACATTTTACTGTAAATCTTACTCACTCTTTCATGCTTCTGTGTTTTTAGTAAAAATGATTTTTACTAAAAGACACATGTAGAATACAAAATGTTTCTTGGAGAGTAGTTTGTAAGAATCTTTTGTTGTGCTGATGAAAATGATTTCATCTCTGTTTTAACAATTACTGTGTAAATTGTTTCCTTCTTCTCTGCTGCTGTATTAAACTTGATTTTCTTCTTTGTACACAAAACTCATGATCAATGAAGCCTTTGAATAAATTTCCTGAGAATCCAGAGCAAATAGGTTTTGTGACTAGTATAAAAACTTGTTTGTCCAATCTCCTCGCCTTCTAATTCCCTGCAAAATGAAACAATCATTAATAAAGCATAGGTCTGCGGGGAAGGCAATGAATGGATTTATTGAACTGAGATGTTTTTAGATAGAGTCCAGAGTGTGTTCAGAAGGTAATCGGGGGTCAAATTAGGTTGCAAATGCTCAGGGTGGTGCAGGAAGGCTTAGGAAGCGTTCACTGTGAAAATGAGTGAAAAGAGTAAAAAATGGGCGTTTTCGGCCTTTTAACGGGTAATGATCAAATTTGGCACAGAATTCGATAAATAAACAGTAAGCGGTTTCGGTTTTTTCTGGGGAGACAGTTTCGGGGGCCATCGCACTGTTTTTGGCAGCTGGGCAGTATTTCCCCGAGAGCACGCCAGTTCACCTGGAGTTGCCACATAGCCGAAAGGGGCCCGAGAAAAACCACGAATCTTGCGTGCTCTCAAGTGGGTAAATATCGGAGAGGGGATGAGTGCGATATGGATGCATGTCATCAAATCTAGGGGTGAGTGATTGGAGGGCTATCACACGATGAATATGGTGGAGTGTTAACTTTGACGTGGGGTCGAGTACGGAAGAGTAGTGTGATATAATGGAGGTGGGGTTAGGATATATATTAATATAGTTTAATATATGGAGGTTTGTATTATATGGGTTTGGGATTAATATATATGCGGGAATTATTTTAATACGAGATACATGTATAAGGGGAATTATATAATTAGAGTTAAATGTTAATATTAGTATATGAGTGGGATTTAACATATTGCGATGGGTTAATAAAATGCGGGACCCGGGAATAAATACACTAAGGATATAAGTTAAAAGGGTATTGGGAAGGGTTTTTTTCTGAATGGGGCCCGATACACTATTCAAACTTAGGATAAGGGTTTTTAGTGGGTTTACAAGGGAAAAAGGAAATTAACAAGGGGGGATGATTTTTAAAGGGAAATGTCTAGGGAAAAGGGTTGAAATTAATGAAAAAAGGTTAAAATCAGGGGAAAGGGTATTGTTTCAAGGGGAATGGGTTTCACACTAGGGAAAAGGGGTTTTGGGTTGGGAAATTAGTTTTGGAGGGTAATTTTCTAGGGAAATGTATGAAACCAAGGGGTAAGGGTTAAATTAGTAAGTATGTAGTGGGGGTGAAATGAAATGAGAGGAAGTTAATCAAATAAGCTTGTAAACATCCTTTTACTCTCGTAACTACTCCTGTACACTGAAACATATGGTTAAGCATCATAATTTTCTTATGCTTTAACAACCTTGTACTTCTGCAACCTTTCTTCTACCTACCCTTTACTTACCCAAACATTTTTTCTTCACTTTATTGGGTGCATTTAAGCTAGCAAACCCTTTCTTTCCTTTTTCTTTTGTCAAAAAAACTATCTAATTCTAACCTTATATCTTCTAATGGCTCAGATTACGCTATTGAGAACATTTTATTTCTCTACCTAACTAATGATCTACCAAGATTAAACAGTTTGGCTAGATCTTTATTCTCTAACTATAAACATGAAATTTAAAGCATGAACTAGTCAATATTAAACTATTTTGACTATCATGGGTTGTGGCATTTATGACAAGCTACACACAACCATTATTTTTCATAGTAAAGTAAAAAGTAGTGGCACTTGGACTTGCACACTTTCATGATCTGTTTTTGTTTGGGGTTCATATTTTTTTACTTTTTTGATCTTTTGTTATTCTTTTTGTCCTTTGATATTTATTTTAGGACATACCCTCTTTACATTTTTTAATATTTTAAATATGGGAAAACATTTGCAGAAAGAAAAGGTATGTACAATATTACAAAACATACATGGTCAATTCAAAATTATGAATCCTATTATTATAGGACCCTAACAACTCCCACACTTCCATATGTTGTGATGAACACCCAAGCACATCATATGATCTAATGTCATCTCATGTACACTCTAACTCAGATATGGAATGCGCACCAGTCAAAGCAGACATCCATATCAAATCTTCCTCTACATCTCACTTGCACGTGTGTCCTATCATTGACAACAAATCAACATGTGTCAGAGATATTCCACGTTCTCTTTCTTCTTCATATCATGAGTTATCTCCTAGATCAAGAAAAGGCAATGAGGTTGCCCATGATGAAAATAATCTCAACACATAGGACTCTTCCCACTCGTCATCATCTTGTGTGTTGCATGAAGACAGCTCATCAACTCAACTCGCTGAAAATTTTGATGAAGCTTGTGAAAGAGATGGCTTTCATCTTGAGAGCAATTTTGAAATCAGTAACAACAGCCATCCTCAAGCCATGCATGATCTGGTTCACATCTCAAAATGCAATTTTTAAATTCCGGAAAGTTCCGGGACGTGCCAGGGAGTCGGGGCACTTCAACATTCGTTGATGCTTATGTCAGGACCTCGCGACTCTGGTAAGCCCGCCAAACAAAATCAGATCTCATTTCTCACACATAATCTATATATCTGCATGGTTGTACTCAATTTAGATCCGTGCGTAAAGAATATTTACTATTCTGGGTCTGATATTTCAAAATTTCATATTTTCGCTAATGATAAAATCCATGAGTCTGTTATAGCATGTTCGTCTTCATGCACCTGTCTTACATCTAATTCGGGTTTGGAGTTTCCATCCCTCATTCAATCATGGGACAGTGAAGTTGATCATATCAAAGACTATCTTTATCTAGAATCATACTTATCGAATGTTCTCTCTCGTAATCAGCTCTTGGTCTTTTTGTGAATTTCGCACGTCAAATCTGCCTACTCATCACACTAGCAAACTCCTTGTGTGATGATAAGAGCACAACCTATTGCGTGAATAAAGTTACTCTCATTTCACCACACCCCAACTGGTTTCACACATTCTAAGTGTTGGCATCCTTTCTACTTTTTTGTGATTACCATGATGCCTGCGCACTTTTTCACTAGTTGTGGGTGGGTGTTCTATCATGTCCAGTGGACAACTAACTTGGTTCCCTCTTTCAGAGCATTCGCACGATTGTTCAAAAATTTTCTTTGTTCGTGTCCAACTAAGAATCTGCCATCTTAATTGACTAGTCTAATTTTTATTCTACCTTGGGTGGTTTTCATGCATTTTATCATTTTCCCAACATTACATCCAATGGCAGTCGCTTCGCACACTATGATTTTCATCGTGTAATATCTTTATTATTAGATTTTTGTCAAGCGAGTGAGGCACCTCGGCCTGTGTTGATAGCTATGGCAGGCCCTCAATGTCTTAACATGACTGATGAGAATGATCAGATCTATCTATCCATATCAGATTCCCATCATGATCCCCTCTCTCGAATTAGGAATCCATCTTCTCAAATATCACGAATTGTTCAAAACAACCATCACGAATTTTATGATCCAATCGTTGAATGACTGGAACAATCTTACTTGGCGAGTCATGTTGCAGGTAACAAGATTCAGTCCTTCCTCACACTCGCTAAGAAACTTGGTGCAAAACAACACACACTCGCAAGAGGCCTCCAAGTTATGTTGAAAAACGGTAGTCACAGAAGAGGTCGGGTACGCCTACTGTGGCTTCACAGGAAATTTCATTTCACGTAACCCTGACTATTTAATGTAGGAGTAGTAGTGTTTTCTTTTTCGCTTGTCTTTGATTTCTAGTTTGCATGTTTGTTTGATTGCTAACTTGGTTGCTTTGCTTGCTTGTTGTTGTTTTCATTTTGTTTGCTTTTCTTACTATTTTTGTTTTCGTTTGTTTGGTTTGCTTAATACCTTACTATTTTTTTTCCATAAATAATTGTTGCAAACTACTATGTTATGGCTTTTGAATAGAGTATGTGGCTGAGATTTGAAGAGACTCGTGACACTGCAATAATTGGCCAGTCTTGTGTTTTTCTTCTCTGTGCTCGATTATAACCTTCGGTCGATGAAGTCTTGACGGAAAATACGAGCCATCTGTGAGGAAATTTTTGGTCCAACCATGAACCTGTGTCCACACTGGAAAGCCCCATGCCTGCACTCAGCCTTCTGCTATGTGTGTTCAATATCATCCAACTAGTAGAAACAAAGAAGGGGAAAATCTAAACGAGCAAACCTATGTTAGAGGTCTTACATGCTTCTCTAAAGGAACAACCTCTTCTGCTCTCAATAAGTCAGGATCCCTCTTTTGCCCCAAAAATAAATAAGTGCCTATGCACAGTCCTCTTGAAAAAAAATACAAAGGTGAAAGAAGAGAAAGGCTTCCTACGAAGAGAGGTGAAGCATGCAACTCCACCGGGGTACTGACCAGGCTCATTGGTAGTGGAGCAATGTGTGTGTTTCTGCATGACTCCACTAGGGTACTGTCCAGGCCTGTTGGTAGTGGAGCAACACTAGAGATGAAAACTTATACTCTGAAAATCTTCAACTCACAAGATAAACTACCCTTCCTGAATTTGAAACATTATGATCAAGTTGAAAATTTGATTGTGTTTGCATGAGTTGGAAAAAGGTGAACATTGTATGTCCATGGGGTAAGTGGGGAAGCCGGAGTAACCCGCACAGCGATTCAATACTCCCCGAAAGACAAAGGCATTGTGCTATCAATGAACCAAAACATAGAATTTGGAGTTCTATCAGTGTGTCGCCAAGTGTTGTAGCAACTACAACCACCCTCCAAAATTTTTTCCTACACCCAATTTCGGAGCCTCCCTTGAGAGTTTCACTTGATCACTGCGCACACTCGGGTTCACTCCGTGAGCTTGTGTGAGTATTCACACCCACCTTGCTTGATAATTTCACCCAAGTTTTGCATGTTGATGTCAATGTCATGCTTGCGACCATGTTCTAGTTATACTTAGGGTCTTCGCTTCATGTGTACTTGTTGTGTTTGCTATGTAAACATTTGTCGCACTCGCACACAGAGTCACATACACTGTCACACAAGCATCATCATGGTCGACCAACGATCAATCACAAGTGTGGTGCTTGTCGCTTACACCATCATGCAGTAATGTTGAGCATGTGTGTCTAGATGGCTTGAATCGTCTCGTCGTCAAGGCATGTAAGTGTGTGTTTGCAAGATTGCATATGCATCTTTTGCTCGTTCACACACTTAGTCACTTTGTTGAAGTTTTGATGACCATATTCCCCTCTGATAGCCAGACCATCACCCTACCATCGACTTGATCGACTGTCGCCCAGAATAGTGTAGAAGCACAAATAAAGCCATTTCAAGCTGTACTATCCACAAACAAATCAATCAACCTTCATGTTGGTCAATCGAAGAGTTTGACCCGACAGCCACCTCGGAACTAACTCCCCTCAAAAATTGCATAGAGGCTGCAGACCTTGCCCGCTCTGCTAATTGAGAAAATTGCACAGACAAACCGAACAAAAACCAAGTGCCCATCCCTATCTCCCTTAGGAAATTGCACAGTTTTTCCAGCCATCCCTCTTGATAGTCGACTAACTACTCACCTAGAAAATTGCGTAGTTTTCATGAGCAAGTCCCCTAGTGCTCAACAGTCCGCTCAGCTCAGAAACTGCACAGAGGTGACCAATAGGTCAACCTCCCAGCATTAGCATAGTTTTTCTCGTCAGCAGTTCCCAAAAGCGGACTAACAGTTCCCTCAAGGAATTGTACAATTTTTGCTACCAAGCTCTCGCAACTAACTACTAGTTCCCTCTAGGAATTGTGTAGTTTTTTCTGCCAAGCTCTCGAAAGCTAACTGCTAGTTCCCCTCAGGAATTTCATAATTTTACTGCCAGTGACCCAGCAAATGACTGCTAATTCCCCTCAGGAATTACGCAGTTTTTGTTTCCAAGATTCCGCTGCCCACTCATTTTGGAAATTCCACAGATTTTTCCTGCCTATCCTTTCCGCAGCCCAGACTGTTCCTCTAAAAAACTGTGCAGTTTTGTCCTCCATCTGAGGCATGCCCCGCAGACAATCACTGTTGATCTGGATTTCCCATATTCATCACCTAGTGACTCCTACACAGTTTTCATCAGCAGTGCTTGGAGCCTCCATCCCGCCTCGCAACCTTGTCACCTCTACCGGTCACCTACGTCTGAAATGATCATGCATCATGGTAGACTGGGAGGTTTATGGATTTGATGTTGTCTCATCATGAGTGATTTCAGACATAGGTACACAAACAAACATGGCGTGAAGATGGATGGGATGAACAAAGGGAGCACATGTAGAAGGACAAGTTCACCAATGGATGAACAGACGATGCATGCAAACAGATGTGCTCATGAATGAATGATCATGAAAAGATGTGTTTGCAGATAGACAGATGAGTAAACATGCAAGAAGTGTTCATGAAAAGATGAATGGATGAACATGCACCTTTCAAAAACGGACGAACTTGTCAAGCTTACCAACATACAAGCAAGGAGCAATGTGTGAATGTGACATCAAGCGAACCAATGACCATCGAAGACTCCACACACTTAGCCATGTGGAGGTGAAGCTGTGACACACCATGAGGACATCCATCACCCAGAAACACTGCAGCTAGACATGCACACCAACAACAACACAAATGTACCAGCACTGTCATGTCGAGTCATGTCAAGAGTTTGTTGTCCACATCTCTACTCTGGGCCATACTATCAACCAATCTAATGTAACGTGGAAGTCCAAGAGACCCACTTGTCGTACTAAAATTCATGTAAATTTGAAAAGTCATGGAAGTCAAACAGTCATGAGGGTAGTCGAATAGCCATAAGGGTTAGTTTCATCCTTGGCTATAAATACCCCCTCATTTGTACATGCAAGGGACTTTTCACCTCAGCTCCTCCCACCTAGCCTTGATAGTTTGTAGTCTTTTCTTTTAGGAGTAAGTAGTGGCTCCAACGATCCACACGTGGGGTTAGTGATGAATGGTGTAATGATGTTTCTTGGAAATTTTGCTTAATTCATAAGCCTGCTAACAGGAAAACACATTTTCACACATGTATTTTAACTGTTGTAAGACTAATCTTGAATGCTTGTAATGCATGTTGCTTTAACCTGTGCTTAACACTTGAACTCATTCAATTGTTGTAATACATATATGTTAATGTAAATGTGATGTATATGTTGTTAATGTTGTCTCGCTCGTGTTGGTTACCTCCTTGGACATCAGATAGACCTTTCACATAAAACTTGATATAACAACCGTTGCACTCACATGGACTCATCCGCTGAGTGTTGTATGTGTTATCTTCCCTTGTTTGTTTTGATTGCCGCATCCATGTGGATTGTTCTTCCAGAAGCTGTGCATGTCTTGTTGTGTTGTGTGTTCCTAACAGAGTTGGAGCTTCCTTGCAACCAACTTGGGACTCATTACCACTCCTCTCCCTCTATGGTGAAAGAACCATTGACACAAGAGACACTTACAATCTAGGCACACAAACCTCACTTCTCGCAAGACAAAGCAGACCACTCTCCTGTGATGACAAGCAAGAGTTGAGGAAAATATTTAAGATAATGGCAACCGGGCCATCGTATCAGATGGGACTCCCACACCAAATGTTGTGAGGTCTAGTTGGGACTTCATACTAGGGTGATCCCCTAATTTTGGCGGGTCCAACACCATCAACAGATCCCAATGACATTACATTCAAATGTGTTGTTGTAGGTATGACATTCAGCTCGAATGCACAATCTCTTACCCAATGATGAACTCTCTTCTTAGTACTTGTAGCTAACTTCACCAAACAAGGCTCTGCATGAACTTATTTTCTCAAGCCACACCTTTCCACCAGGTCAAGATTAACATAACTATTTTTAGATCCATGATCAATCAAAATAGAAACAACTCAACCATAGATCTTACCTTCCATCTCAATAATGGATGCATGATGATCTACCTGCTTGTTGTGCACAACTGAATAAATCTGAGGAATGTTATGACCAACATCCCCAATTGTCTATGCCTCCTAAGCACTATAAATTTGAGGCCTACCACCCTGGTATAATGGACAGTCCTTCTTGCGATGATCATTGCCACATATCCAACACTGCAATAGTCCTCTACCATCACTTTAGGCTCTCCAGGATGCGACCCATGTCCCTTCTCAATTGCATTGAACATCCTTTCTTGTAATTATGCTTAGCCTGTATTGCGATGACCATCCTCATTGATGTAGGTGTAGGTTTTAACCCCATATAGAAATTACCTGCATACGAATTCTAAAACACAGAAAATAAAAAATGCAAGAGCATAACACATAAAACACATATACACAGAGATTTTCCCCTGGATCCCAAAACTGGGACTACCAGCTTGATTTTTCATTATGTTCCTTTCAATGTTACAATACATATTTATACATGTCGAATCATCCAATACCATGGACTGAAAACCATCGTGTCCAAAACCATGGACTGAAAACCGTCGCGTCCAAAACCATGTGTGAAAAACATGCACAAAACCATAGGTAGGTCCACCCAACCTAATATAGGGTCCAAAACCAAAATTTTCCAGGGCACTGCCCCAGACCCCATAGAGTGGGGTTATCTGCACCC
Organism: Pinus tabuliformis; assembly: GCA_031772625.1. NCBI lineage: Eukaryota > Viridiplantae > Streptophyta > Pinopsida > Pinales > Pinaceae > Pinus > Pinus tabuliformis. The sequence goes on from CM062819.1 coordinate 1,942,758,044, forward strand.
CTCAAACCCCCTGTGACTCTCCCCGCTACACAATCAACACAACGAAGGGGGGGGGGGGGGGGGGGGGGCTTCGCCCCCCTTTTAACCCCCGGTTAACTATGTGGGCTAGTCGTGGAAAGAATATAACACAACCCAACAGTAGGCTTCTTCTTTCCTTGCAGAATCCTCTATTCCCCATTTTCATCTAGGAACTCAATAGCCTTTTCATAACGATCTACTTTGGTCCTGTTAAGTTCAACCAATCCATATCCAAAAGCATACTATGTGATCCCAATGTCAGTACATTCAGATGTGTTATTGTTGGCATACCATTCATCTCGAATGTACAATATCTTACCTAGTGATGAATGTTATTCTTAATACATGTAGCTAACTTCACCAACCAATACTTTGCATGCACTTACTTTCTCAAGCCACACTTATCCACCAGGTCATGATTACCATCACTATAATTAGATGCAGGATTAATCAAAATAGAAAAAACTCGACCACAGGGCTTACCTTCCATATTAATAATGGATGCATGATTATCTACCTACTTGTTGTCCACAACTACATAAATATGAGGAATGTTATGACCAACATCCCCAGTTGTCTATGCCTCCTAGGCACTATATATCTGAGGCCTACCACACTAGTATAATGGACAATCCTTCTTCCGATGATCTTTGAAACATATCCAACACTGCAACGATCCTCTCCCATCACCTCATTTTTGTTGCTCTCCAAGATGCAACCCATGTCCCTTCTCAACTACAATGAACTTCTTGTAAGGAACCACATTTTCTTTGTCACATGCATCCTAAGGTCCTCCGTGCTTTGGTGGCCACTTCCCTTTAACCTTATTATTTCCTTTCAAGTCACACTTAGGCTCATCTTTGTGCTTTGATTACTCATAACAATTCTTTATCTTCCTGATGTATTCCTCCAAGTATCTAGGCTCATCAAACTCAATCCAGTCTTTATATGTTGTTGGCAGCCCACTAATGAATCTATGAATCTTAGCCTTCTCATACTAGAGATAAGGCACATACCTCAATAGCTCCAGGAACCTACTAGTGTACTCATCATATGTCATATAACCCATTTGCAGCTCATAAAACTCCTAGGCTATGTCATCATAGTACCTCTCCAAAAAGTACTTCTTCTTAGAGAGTATCTTAAACTCATCATAAATAAACTCTTCTTCTTGAATTATCTTCACATTCTTCACATCTTCCCACCAAATATTCACTTTCCCTTTGAGACTGAAGGTGGCTATCTTGTCTTTCATGTTCTCTGAATAGTTGTGAAATCTAAATAATTTCTTCATCCCAAGCAACCATGCCTCTGCATCTTCTGAATTCTTCATCTCTCCATTGAATATAGGCGTCTTGACTTTCTTGAACTCCTCAGGTAAGTACTCACCCCTCCTATAAGGATGATGACAATGATGACTGTGATGGTGTCTCTTGGATGAGGAACTAGAATGATGCCCATACATACCAGTCCTCTTGTTAGGTGTATCTAGTGATCTACCACCTCTAACTGTATCCCCTCTATCCAAAATATATCTAGACAAAGGCCTAATACCATAGGATTCATTACTTTTATCTTCCTTCTCTTGATTGATCTTCAACTGTCCTTGTCTCTAGAATTCTGAAAATATATGAAGAATCGTTGCATTGACCTCTACCTGCTTCTCCTGAGCCCTTGTAAGTATTTCTTGAGCCTTAACCAACCTGTCATTTTCTACTTTTCAACTTCTGATCTCTGCCCTCAAACTCCTCAACATATCTGCTACACCAAGAGAATGTTCACCTCCTTGTTGCCCAACTGATATGTAGGGAGAGACACGAGAACTATAGTCTACCATTTTACTCATAATATTTGATTCTCTTCTTCCTGCAAGTGTACCATGTCAAATAAGCCAAATAGATACCAAAATCAAATCCATACCTCATTGATCTTTAGGGGAGGCTTATCTCATCTACAAGATCAATCCACATTAGTGTGATACATATATAATTATAATCATATCAATATAACAACATCATGCATGACCATACCAATTGTACACCATGACCCCATGCATGACAACCATAACCATGACAACATCAAAATTTACCCAAAGAGAGTGCAACTCGCTTTGATACCACCCTGTAACTGCCTCCTCCCACATTTACCCACTTTCACTGGTTTTGCTGAGGTAAACATGAGATGAGGATCATTGTGACAAGACTCAACCTCATAAATGACCTTAAGGAAATGGATTCTACAACTTAAGACCTTATTGACTTCCCTCAGGTGCTACAGGACCTCCAAGAGCAAACCAACCCCTCCAGGTATCCAAACCCTAAGATTACTCTCTTTCTCACTGACCTAGAGCCATAGTTGTACCCTTTCCAAGGCATGAAAGAAAATGTAGCCCTACAATCACACTAATAATCTTGCCTCCATGCGACTGTGGACTTTTCCAGTCATTTCTATGCCAACAACCCCAAATTCTAAGCCACTTTTTAAGGGATAGGACTCAAATTTCTGCCCAAAACTCAGTGAAACTTCTAGATATGAAAAATGACATAAAAACAAAGCTTATGAACCAAAAATTGAACCAAGACTTGAACTGACCTCTCCCAACCGGGACTGACATTCTGTAAAACACATGGTGAACATGCAACCTACAGGTCATGAATGTAAATCTGAAAATAATGATCTGAAAACTTATCTTCTAATAAACAAGAAGGAACAATGCCTTCTCACAATAGTTGGCATAACAACAATTAGGTCATACATTCGTTAACCAAACATTTATTGAATGAAAATGTGATAAGAGCCATACTTAAATATGTCAATTAACCATGCTTATAACCAACATATAACCAGATAAATAATAATGAGAGAACAACCATTTAAGCCACATAATAACAAGTACATTTCCTCATCAAAAGCAAGAGGAACTTATCACTTATTAACCATATGCAAAATCGAACCAAGTTAGGGACTTCCATGTACCACTTGACCATAGATTGGGTTGAACCAAATATTTCTTTTAGCCAATCACCCTCATGCCATATTCCAAGCATGAATTTAGGATTTCATGGGATAAAACCATCCATAAGCAACCAAGGAATCTAGAGGTTGAACCACCTCCACCCTCACCATACCGTGATCTTACCTAAACCGGTCTTGATATCATAAAACCAAACTGAGCTTGGATTCCTCAGAATTCCTTCACCAAACCTTGAGGAATTTTCCTGTCTCCACCCACCTATTGAGGGATTCCCATAGAAAACCATCTCCACCCCCAACCCTTAGGAATTTCTGAGACCACCTCACTCGGATCCAAAAACTTCCAAAAATGCATAGCTCAACCGAGAAAGAATCCCATCACACCATGGTTATTCAAAAATCCCAAGGTAAGGTTGAAACCACTATTACAAACCCCATAAAATCCATGCCACCGACAACAAAGAAACCAAAATACACACCTGCATATGCCATGCATGCCAAAACCATCTAGGAAGCCATACATGCAATATGTTACCAACAAGTATTCCTGTTGAAGCTGCCTGGTCCAACCTTTCCTTTCTTGATCCTTTCTTTCCTTTGCTTTCCTTGTCCTTCCTTTGATTTCCTTGTCCTTCCTTTGCTTGCTTTCTTTCCTTTTCCTCTTGGTGCTCTTCTCCTCTCTCAGACTAGCTCTGAAACTGAACTGACAAAAGGCTACAAACAAATGCTATGATGTCTTTTTATTATTAATGCCTCTAATTTCTTCATTTTCCCATTATTTTTCTTCAATTTCCTCCTCACATGCAACCTATGACCTTTCACCTCCATTTTCTCCTAATTTCCTTTATTTTCATTAAAAAATGCCAATTAATGCTACTTTGCCTTCCCAAAGCCTTTTCCAATTTCCCCTTAGCCATAAACACAACAAGTGATGCCCACTAGGATATTTTTCCCAACATTCAGCTTGGAATAAGTGTCCCTTGACCTTGGTCTTATTTTTCCCTTATTAAATTTTATTACATGAACTTTTAACCTAGGGATGTTACATCACAAATAGTCAATGGGGTCTGTGAACTATAGATCAACCCATACAAATCTCATTAAACACTCAATTAGAAAGGGATGGATTTTCCCAACCACAAATACAATCCAACGTTAAATGCAAAATGTATGGGTATGGTTTTCCAAGTTAAGCAAGTGAAGCAAGCAATCTTCCCTAATACTATAACATGTCATCTCGTTCCTCGGACAAATTCAAATTAATTAAAGTTAATAAATTCTAGCATTAATAAACATAGTTATTGCTAGCAACAATTACCACGTTGGATGTACACTTATATAAAATGTTTACAAATGAAATAATAAACATAGGGGATGTTACAAACCCCTCCCTTTTAAAGGAACATTGTCCCCGATGTTCTAGAAATAGAAAAAGACAACAAACAATTGAGCTTCATAGGCACAACCCTTTTACATATGTTACATATTAAAATGAAAAATTAATACAACACCCTCATTTGATATGCATGCTCCGAGGTTGTTGCATCAAATCCAAAGTGCTTCCACTGCACCTTGACCTACTCTATTATTTAGTTCTAGAGCATAGTCATCCTCCATTCCAGGATGCATAGTGCTTTTGGATGGAACTCTCCCTCACACTCGACATGTATCATAGAGTAATCGATCACATGATTAGATTCACATACATACCTTTTAAGCAAGGATATGTGAAATACATCATGTTCCTTTATGGTGGGTGGTAAGTCTAGTTTATAAGCCATTGGACCCACTCTTTCCAAGATCTGAAAATTTTCACAAAATCTAGATTCTAACTTAGCATAAGATCCCACTTTTAGTGAACTCCTCCTTGGTTTAATGCAAAGATATACATGATCTCCCATTTGAAATTGTTTATGAATTCTGTGTAGGTATACATAGATTTTGTGTTTGTCTTGGTTTCCTTTATGATTCTATATAATACTAATAACCTCCTACTCCATTTCCTTCAACATATCAGGCTCAAGAATTAACCTATTTATTGGGTCATGCAAACTAATGGATGTATTACATCTTCTCCATACAAAGCCTCGAAGGGGCTCATATTTAGCGATTCTTATTAACCATTTTATATGAAAATTTAGCTAAGGATAAGAACTCTTCCCACCTTTTTGGCCGCTGCATAACATACATCCTCAAGTGTCTTTTAATGCTCTATTCACTCTCTTAATTGTCTGTCAGTTTGACCATGATATGTTGTGTTGAATCCCAGCTGAGTCCCAAAACCAAAAAATAACGCTTTCTAAAATTTTAATGTGAAATTGGAATCTTGGTCTTAGTTTATTTTCTTGGGTATGCCATGCAATCTGAATATCTTCTTCATGAATATATGGGCTATATGATGGCCTTGTGGGTGGAATTGACAGGTATGTGTTGAAAATAGCATCAAGAAATGCTAAAAATAGAAATGCTACAAATAGCATTTCAGGTACCAGTGTTGAAGATAGCAACAGGGAATGATAAAATAGAAATGCTAAAAATAGCATTGCTATAAATAGCATTTCAGGATAGATTCCAATTTTAGTTAGTCCCTGAACTAAAATTGAGAATTAAAATTCGAATTTAATCTTAGCAGCTGTTTGAAAAATAATTAATTAATTCATCTTGAGTTAATTAGTTGGAGAAAATCAAACATGAAGTCTATGTGAAGACATGCAACAGTTATCCCTTTGATTGAGGAATTTATCCCTTAATTAAGGAGATCAGGATGAGTTGTACTTTGAGTTGTGATTGGTTATCTCAGTTAACTGAGGTAAGTCCAGTTAGATTAGTTCCAACAGTTTGTGGAACTGATTGTGAGTTTGGTTTGTTAATGCATGCATGCATGTAACTAGTGTACTTCAAATAAGTGAATATTCTCTCATAAATAACTCATGCATGTCAGTTCAGTCAGAGACCCAGTTGAGATCAAAGGAAGGGACAATGTACTGTTAGTTTGAGGAATTTTCCTATATAGGAAACCCATCCATGCAGAAGGAATTATCTCCTTCAAGATTGCGCAGTTATTTCTAAGTTTGGTGAGTTGTGTGAGAGGTGAATTCACACTAGTGGCAACCAGAGGACCTAGGAGAACCTACACAAGGAAATAGGAGGCTTGGAGGATTGAGGGAAGGCATATGTTGTGTCTATTCAATCTATGAGCAGCATTGAGAGATTGTACTAAGAGCTGGATAGCTTGTGAGAAAAAATCTTTGTGTAATCTGGAGATATTTCCACTTGTATGATAATACAAAGATCAGGGTTTTTAGCTGAGGCTTTCCCCAGAGCATTCTTCTGTGTTTCATGTGTGATTGAATCTTCTTCTCTATTATATGTGTTCTATTTGATCTTGCTCAAATTGATTAAGCTTTCGCAAAGTTTGATAGTAGAAGTAGATCAAGTATTTTGCTTTAGTATATTGCATTATCAGGTGATCTACAGTGATAAATTTCTACATGGTATCAAAGAAAAGGTAATCAAATTGGAGAATAGTATATAAAGAAGGGAGAAGTTCGAAGTTTGAAGTTCTTGATTGTAGGTACAAAATCGATTTCTTATCACATCTCAAAGTTCACCAATGGTGTTCAATGGCTTGAGACTCGAGTATGCCCTGGATGGCAACTCGAATTACATAGCATGGAAGGATCGTATGGAAGCGGTATTAGAGGACAATGGTTTGAAGGACTTCATTGATCAAGAAGTCCCCAAGCTATTTCGAGACCATATTGTCTCGAGTCTCCATGGGAAGGAGACATCATTTTCAATGTGGAAGACATTAAAGGATCTATATCAGAACAACAACGATAAGAGGAAGTTGGTGCTAAAGGACAAGCTTCGAAAAATCAAGTGTGAAAAGGGCGACACAATCTCTACATATCTGAACAAGCTCACCACCTGCAGAGATGAGCTTAGAAGTGTAGGAATCATGACAGCCAATGATGATATAGTGAGTCTTGCTCTCCTCGGTCTTCTTAAGAGCTGGCATAGCTACCAAGACTCAGTGAATGGAAGAGAGAAACTGTTAGATTGGGAATGACTGTGGTTGGATCTGATGCAAGAGGAGATTAGGAGGAGCACCAGAGATGGTTCTTCATCCAAGGGGGATGAAGAAAATTTTGCCTTAGCGAGTAAGGAAAGGAAAGGGAAGGAGAAGGATTCTCACCCCAAATCGAGTTCTTCTCATGGAGGGAAGAATATTGAAAAATCTAAAGTGCGATGCTTTAATTGTCATGAGGTGGGCCATTATGAAACTAATTATCCATTGAAGAAATCCATGAAGGGATCCTCAGAAGGATCTGCAGGTGAGGCATTGGCATCTTAGTTCAAATTGGATTTTACCCTCATCGCATGCATGGTTTCATCGATGATGGGTTGTGGTTGGTTTCTTAACAGTGAGCCTCATTCCACATGACTGGTGATAAGAGTTTTTTTAGTACCTTGGAGGAGAAGGACCTCCAAATGCGCATAGAGATGGGTAATGATGAAAAGTATAGTGTTTCAGGAGTGGGCACGATTGCTTTTCAGAGGGAGCATGGAGCTCGCATCACCTTGACAGATGTGAAGTATGTGCCAAGACTGAAGAAGAACTTGGTATCAATCGCGATGTTGGAGGACAAAGGCTATGATCTAGTCTTCAGTAAGGGAAAGGTTTTCCTTAGACACATCACCATGAGACAAGTGAAGCATATTGGTTCACGAGTCAAGAACCTGTATGCTCTTTAGGTTCAAGATGCATGCAAAGCCTTGAGGAGCAAGGAAAATGTTGGAGACTTGGTGGTTGAGAGGGAGAGTACATTACCTCTCAACATGCAGTGCCAGAAGAAGTCTCAGACAATTGTGGGGGAGCCACAATTGGTGAAGCAACTTCAGGAGGTTGTGGAGCAGCCACAACTGGAGAAGCTGAGAGGATATTGAGTGGAGGCATCCACTCATGCAGAGACCTCTAGTAGGGGCAAATTTCGAGCCAAGTGGGTAGAGGGATCACATGCATCCATACCTCCAGGTGGTAAGTGGGGTGATGTAGAGTGATAGTCCCAAGAAGGCTGAAATAGGGGTAGGATCCTTGAGGTACCCAACCTCTTTGATTATACCTTGCTACGGGAGCCCCGGAAAGGAGTAGCAGGACTGGCTGAGTGGGTAGAGACAGATGTAGATGGAGTGGCAAAGGGAGCTTCAGCATTAGAGGGTGTTTCTAGCCCAACAGGGAGGTCACTTGGGAGATTAGTTACTTACTTCTCAGTAGCAGAGTTGCAGTGCAGAAGTGGGCAACACGATACAACATGATGAGAGGAGGGGCAGTGCAAATGCAGTGCTATGAGATAGGAACAGTAGCAACACAGATGCAGTAGGAGGAATTAGTGTGATTGATGTAGTCATAGATCAAAGTGACAGAGGCTAGAGAAGTAATATACTGAAGGGCACAGAGGTGCAGAGTTTTTAGTCGACAGAGGCAATAGCAGTCGACTTTGATGATAGAGGCATCATTTTGATTCAGGTTGGATATTTTTTGTGTTCCTAGAGTTGTTGGAGCAACAACACTTGAGAGAAGTGTTGCATGCAGAACATTCCAAAGGTTTAGGATCGGGTTCAAGTTGAATGCCTTTCTTGTTGAGAGGGAGTGTTGAAAATAGAAACAAGAAATGTTAAAAATAGAAATTCTATAAATAGCATTTTAGGTACCAGTGTTGAAGATAGCAACAAGGAATGATAAAATATAAATTCTAAAATAGCATTGCTATAGATAGCATTTTGGGATAGATTCCAGTTTTAGTTAGTCCCTGAACTAAAATTGAGAATTAAAATTCGAATTTGATCGTAGCAACTGTTGGAAAAATAATTAATTAATTCATCTTGAGTTAATTAATTGGAGAAAATCAAACATGAAGTCTATGTGAAGACATGCAACAATTATCCCTTTGATTGAGGAAGTTATCCCTCAATTAAGGAGATCAGGATGAGTTGTAATTAGTTAGCTCAGTTAACTAAGTTAAGTCCAGTTAGATTAGTTCCAACAGTTTGTGGAACTGATTGTGAGTTCAGTTAGTTAATGCATGCATGCATGTAACTAGTGTACTTCAAATAAGTGAATATTCTCTCATAAATAACTCATGCATGTCACTTCAGTCAGAGACCCAGTTGAGATCAGAGGAAGGGACAGTGTACTATCAGTTGGAGGAATTTTCCTATATAGGAAACTCATCCATGTAGAAGGAATTATCTCTTTCAAGATTGTGCAGTTATTTCTGAATTTGGTGAGTTGTGTGAGAGGTGAATTCACACAGGTGGCAGCTAAAGGACCCAGGAGAAACTGCCAAGTAAATAGGAGGTTTGGAGGACTAAGGGAAGGCATATGTTGTGTCTATTCAATCTATGAGCAGCATTGAGGGATTGTGATGAGAGCTGGATAGCTTGTGAGCTAAAAGCTTTGTGTAATCTGGAGATATTTCCACTTGTATGATAATACAGAGATCGGGGTTTTTAGCTAAGGCTTTCCCAGAGTATTCTTCTGTGTTTCATGTGTGATTGAATCTTCTTCTCTATTATATGTGTTCTATTTGATCTTTCTCAAATTGGTTAAGCTTCTGCAAAGTTTGATAGTAGAATTAGATCAAGTATTTTGCTTTAGTATATTGTATTATCAGGTGATCTACAGTGATAAATTTCTACATTATGGAGTTGTTGTGCTCAATTTTTTAAATACCACCATGATGGAATCATGCTTCCTTGGATTATTTGGTAATCTATGATAAATTCCATGGATATGACTTCCCACTTCCACCCAAGGATTAATATTAGTTTCAAGAGTCTGGTTGGGTGTCTACATTCCGCTTTAACTTACTGACATTCTCGTTACTTGGAAATGTATTCATCAAATTCAATTTTCATACCCGATAAATAATACAGCTATCTAGCTCTTATGTGTTTGTGAATAACATAAACACATAAACAACTTGAAAACACATTCAAACACATCAACATAGCCAAATTTAATAAAGGAGTTCACCAAACTTCCTGGCTACGTCTCCTAGTCCTTTCGCTTCCAGTGCTAACCTCTATATTTTTTTCTTCAAATTACTATTACAGGTATGAGCTCAAAAACGGAGTCTCAAATAAGAAAATGGATCTCACCACTGTGTTTAGCTCGCGTTTTCGAGTCAAAAAGAGTATAAACTCGACCATATTTGGCCACTATGACCTCCAAACCCCCTAGAATGGTCCCAAAACCACATTAGTCCACTCTTTCGGTGATATAGTATTGATATACCATGTATAGTTACAAAAATGCAATGAACATGGAATAATATGATAACATTAAAATCAAAGGATAAACCAAAGGACTGGCGGCCATGGGGTTGACCCCAACCATTCGACCTTCTACCAACAGAGTTCCCGATACCAAATGATCCAACGGTTATCATGTCCCTCACTTGATCCAATGGTTATCGCATCCTCCGCTCAATCCAATGGCTATCATGTCACCCACTCACCAACTAACTTGGCTGATCTCCACCGTCGATCCATCCGGCTCGATCCTACGGTTTTCACACAATATTGCACTCCCACTAGCCTGATGGTTAAGACTCCGAAAGCATGCAAGAAAAGTTGTTTTAGTGTGCTACGTGTCGACTGTTGAGTGTAATCGCGTGAATTTTCAGAAAACCATTTACCACCTTTAGGGCGTGCAAGATACCACTTACTACTTTCTTGCCGAAACTCAAAGAAGTTAAACTTATTTTGAATAACCACATCGTGTCTGTTTGAACTATTAACCTGCTTGCATGTTCTGACTCGATATGCATCAATCTCCTTTGATCAGATGATCCAACGATTATGGTGTGAACTAATCACAAAATTCCATGTTACCTTCTCTGCTGCCATCATCCAGAACCTGTGACTCATTCCTGGGTTACCACATGTCCTGCTGACGTAGGTGTTAGCACTTGAAATTTCACCTCAGGCTGAGAAAGGTAAACCTCAAGGCAACATCAAACCACTTAGCCTCGTAGCTAGCCCTACAGGGCAGGAGAGGGCTCTCTCCGGTCTATCTCGGTAAAGATCTTCAATTGGTGAGATGACCAATAGGGTAACACTGATTTTAGGCTAGTAAACTGATCAAAAGGGTTGATTTGGGGTTTTTAGGGTTTTTGGTGGCAAATTGAGGAAATGGCAATTTTGGGTGCGGGGATTGGACACAGTTTCTGCAGGGGGTTCTTTGGGGTGAGGTAGGAGATAGTATTGATGCCTTTGATTGAGGTGGATGATTAAGAATGACAGGTGAGGAGCTAAGGAGAGCAAACAATAACTTTGAATTCTCCTTAAACAGTAGAAAACATTGAAATTAAACAAACTTAAAAGCAGAGCATGACAGTCATGAATTCTACTTTAACACTTCATTTGTTTAATGTGCAGAAGGAAAAGAAAGGAAATGATTCACATAACACACTTACAAGTACATAGAGAAACACACCATCAATACATGTAACCACAAGAATCCCAAAAAGGACTGCAAAACCCTGGTCTTCCTTAGCCAAAAATTGCAGAGATACAGTGAATAATACAATGATAGCTTCTCCCTCAAGAGTCCAACCATGAAAATGAGCCAGAAAGTACATAATATAGATCATCTAACATCTTTCCCTGCCTCTAGGGGTCGAGCTCACTATCCTAGGAGCTGTTTCAACCACTTCTAAACTAAGCACTGAAAACTAGGCAGTCAAAACAACTTGCCTCTATAAGCTAGGAAACCAATTCATTCATTTAATTTTCACCTATTTCATGAATGAATATTATAGAAGAGATACATACGTGTAAAAGTATCAAAAAATTACATTATTTACATCAAGGAGGATAACAATCCACTCCAAAAAGTCAAACATGGTCAAATCTGCGTTTTTCTGAGCTGTACAGTGAAATTTTGAGAAAATTGCCTGATAGGTCGCGCGCCTCTGCCTGACGGGTCGCGCGCCTTTGAGGGCACTTTTGGGGCACTTCCAGGTGTCCAAATTGAGCAAGAGTAGGCTTGTTGGAAAGGTCTATGAGTCTACTTTCCAACCCAACTAGAATTTCTGAATTTGGTGGTCATTTGCCCCTCCAAAATTGCAATCTCCCAAGACTACTTTCTGTGTCTCAAAAATGTGGCAGAAAGTCATTTTTTGCTTGTTTTTTGACTTTCTGGAGGCCCAAAACTTCATAAAATCTCTTGGCAATGGATGAGCATATGTAACTTTTCATGACAAATCTGGAAATGCTGAGTTTTTGCAAAATGGAGTTGCCAAGAGAAAGGGTCGCGCGGGGGGTGAGACCCGTTAATGGACAAAACCTGTAAATTGCCTGAAAAAACCAAAATTGACCCAAAATGTTCAAAATTTCTTGGTATTTGTGCTGTGGCTGAGCTATTTAGTGCCTTGCTCCTTCAAGGAAGCTTCGGCCAAAATGTGGAGGGGATCGGGCCTCTTTCTCCTTTTTTGTGCCTTGGCCAACCGCCTTTGGAACATCTTCATCTTTGCCTTGCACACGTGCATCCTCGCCCAATAATGGTTCTTCATGTTTCTCAACAATTTCTTATCTTGGTTGGCCTTAGCCAATAGCCTCTCCAAGTGAGCATTGAGCCGGATAAGCATGGAGTCTCGCTCAGCGGGCAATAGATCACCGGGTCTTCTTCTATTCAAGGTGCGGTCTCCACGAATCCTCCATAACTCATCAAGAGCTTGCTCATCCTCCAACTGCTTGTTGCGCTGCTCTAGATATGAGATTGTCCATTGTGCCCCCTCTAATCTCCTCTGCAATGCATCATTTTCAGCTCTAAGGTGCTGAATGATCTCCTTTGACTCTCGGCTAGGAGAACTGACATCAAGATCAATAAGCTCTATATCTAGAATACCTGTTGGTCCCTCATCAATCTTGGGCTGCTTGCCCCTCTCTGATACCTATGTTGCTGAAGAAAGTGAGGTCCCTTCCACCTGATGTGGAGATAACACTCGCTGAGCCGATGAAGAAGGCGAGACCCCTTCCACCTGCTGTGGAGAAAGTACTCGTCGAGCTGCTGCAAATAAGGCCCTCTAGCCTCTCTGATAAGTAACCAAAGGTGAGGAGCTGACATGTCCAGTGACGGGGATGTCATGCTGCTGTGATGGTCCTCCCTCCTCGTGAATAACCTCAGGATGTGGCGGTGGTGGTGCTGTGAAAAGCTCACGAGAGATGAACTCCTCCCATGAGATGCCCTACTGAGCCAACTGATGTAATACCACAAGCTGAATCAAACCATAATGGTAAAGGCTCCTATACTGCTGTGCCGGGCTCTTCCTCTGCATCATGGACACCATCCTCTCAATGTTCTGATAGAAGAAAACAGGGATGTTCATCATCCGTACCCGTGTGAAGTGCATCAATAGGCGAATATGGTACGAATATACCTGTGAAAATCTGCCCTCACAGGTAAAATAGAGCATGATGAGCCTCATCATGGGAGCATACTCACTCCTGAGAAATCTGAAGGGAAACACACCTGTCAAGTGCCTCATAAGTGCTGGTCTAACGAAAGGCTCAAAATGAACACTGTCCAACACCTTGCGCTTATTCCATACCTCTCCGACATTAGGTATCCCTGTGGCCTGTGCAATCATCTCGGGTGTCAATGTAAAGTCCACCCCGGCAAGGTTGACATGTCCATCATGCAAATGTAAAACAAATAGGCGAGCTAACTCTCTGTGATGCTGAATCCGAGAGATCCTCTCGCAAAACTCATAACAAGACATATACTGGAAACATGAAACTGCCATAGGACAAGCCTGTAAATCTGTCAAAGAAGTGGGCTCCTCTCTCTTATGATGACCACCCTTTCCACCCTTATGAGGCCTCCTCTGTACCTCAATCTCTGAAGCTAATGCCTGGTCATCACTCTGCTCATAGGTTTCGGTTTCTGACATTGTTTAAGGAGCAAAGTGGCCAAAATGTACTGCTGTTTCTGCCTTGCAAAATGCTGATCTATATGCTGTTTCAAGGGGACAAGGAGCACGAGGGGAATGTTAGGGGAGGGATACTTTTAAAGGGAAAATGGGAGTAAATATATAAAACAGGGATTTTAGGGGAAAAACATTGCAAAATCATTGCATATGCATCATTATATACATTTGTTTACATGGGTATTATGAGAGGTAGGATTAGGGCTTGATTTTTTTATTTTTTAGGGAAGAGGGGTAGGGTTTAGTTTTTCTTTGCAAATTTAAAAGGGAAATTTACATAGGAAGACAAGGAAAATGAAATGGGAAATGGGGAAAAATGATTACAAGGGAATACCCTAAAACAGCATAAAACCCTAGGCATATTTTGCAATTTTAAACCACAGCCACATAGAGCTTTTTCTCTTGCACAATGAGATCTTTAAAAATGTATTCATGATGTCTTTAACCATAACAAGCAGCAATTTGTAAGTTGGAGGGCCTACCTCAGGCAATTTGGCGATTTTGTTGGCTCCTTGGATGAATTTGCAGGCGATTTTATAAGGAGGGCGCTGACGGGTCGCGCGCCTCACCCAACGGGTCGCGCGCCACTGACGGGTCGTGCCCGTTAGAAATTAACACTGCTGGAAGGCGCTTGACGGGTCGCGCGCCTCTGACGGGTCGCGCGCCTGGTCTGACGGGTCGCGCGCCTGTCAAGCTCACAAACTCAGCTCGAAATCACTTGCAAGCACTTGCTCAACGACTTGGATACACAATGAGGGTCGATGGAGGGAGATTGGGCTTTTATAACTTTGATTTGAATTAATTTCATGCCCAAACCCACTTTATAATGTTTTTCTTTGACACTTTATAAACTTGACTTTTTCTTGGTTTCCTTTGTCCTGAAATTGACTGATTTGATGCTTTTCTTTGATGCTTTTTGCAGGGATAGCATCTGAGGGATCTTGGCAAGGGAGCCAGGGTTACATGCTGTCTTTAGAAGCCTTTTGAAATTTTACCATTTTTTACAAAAATTTGAAAAATGACCTTGGCTTTAAAAACAAGGTTTTTAAATCCAAGGTGAAATTTAACTGTACAAGATAGAAATTTTTGAATAAACACTTTGAAAATCATCCCTCTAGCTTGCTGAGTACTTATTGACCTTCAGAGACATGACCTTGAAGACAAAATTGACCAGAACCCTATACCTAGGAATTTTGACCTCAAGACAAGACAAAACAAGCTTGAAAGAGATTAAGGACTGAAATGACTTTGATCCAGCAATGCCAAGAGGGGGACAAAGACACCAGCTCCTCCATCAGGGTTATGGCATGCCTAATGGAATGCAAAAATTGACACTGATGAGACACCTACTTATGCAAATGCAAAGAGTTTTGATCGCTGATGGAGGGCTACTAGACCGACTCTAACAGTAGGCATTGACTATTGACCAAAATCTTTGATTGGCTCTAATTTCTTCATCCGGACTCAGATTTACACATCGTTTGCACTGTTGGATTCGTATTGATGAACACTTTGACTTAATCCCATTTTCCTTTGCATTTGAATAATTTGATTTGGAGGCAAGACTGAATCCATTTTGGATCACTCCTCCCCGCTAGAAGCTTTTGGTCCACCAAAAGTTGGTTTTAGCTATCAAGTAAGTGAGGATAAAGTTCCCTCACTTTTCCAATCTCTATCCATCATGCTTTACTTGGATTTATACCTTTGAGTCCAACTCGAAGATACTCAACATTTCCCTGTCACGAAGTCCTTATCCTCATGTCAAGAACTGTGTCCTCCTGTAGCTCATTGAGATACTTGGGCAAAAGATCTTCAATGGAAGGTAACTGACCTTGCTCTTCGGGATCTTCAATCAATGAAGGTTCATACAACCATAATTTTTCAACATTTACGATGGAATAGAATTGCATATAAGATGGTAGATCTAGGCGGAAAGCATTTTGACCAATTTTGTCAAGTATTTTGAAAGGACCATATCTAATCGATTTCAACTTTTTACCTTCTCCTTGCAGTATTTCTTTGTTGATGTACAACCAGACTTGATCACCAACTTGAAAACTATGCTCAACTCTATGCTTTCCATGTCGCGCCTTATACTTTGCTTGGCTTCTTTCCAGTTGTTCCTGTACTGCCTGGTGAATTTCCTGGATTTGTTCAATGAACTTGGTTGCTTTGTCCACATCACTGTGTCCATCAACTGCTATGTCCTTACCAAAGACAAAATCCAAGGGAGACTTTGGTATAAAAACAAAGCAAGTCTCAAAAGGATATCTCTTAGTAGAAGAATGTTTTGCATGGTTGTAAGCATGCTGCACATAACACAAATGCTCATCCCAAAGTTTGGGATGCTTGCTGCAATATCCTAGAAGAAATTGTATCACTGTCCTATTGACCACTTTTTTCTGACCATCTGTTTGCGGATGAAATTTCGTGTTCTTCTTTAACTTTGTGTCCATTAACTCCCATAGACTTGACCAGAATTTCCAATCTCAATCAAATACAATAGAAGTTGGTAAGCAAAAATGAACCCATACATTTTGAAAAAACAACTTTGTAGTTTGTTCAACTGTGACCTGTTTATTACATGGTGTCAAAATACACATCTTACTGAACCTATCCACAACTACATACAAGTAATCATGACTCTTTCTAGACTTTGGCAATCCCCCAACAAAAGCCATGGAAACAATTTCCCAAGGATGAGAAGGAATTGGGAGTGGAGTATACAAGCCTAATTTTCTATTACTTGGCTTGCTTGTAGCACACATAGTACATCCTTTAATATATCTAGAAACCATCTCATTCATTCGTGGCCAATCGTAGAATCTTTGTAATTGTGCAACTGTTTTACTTACACCAAAATGACCTGATATGAGAGAAGTATGTGCTTCTCGAATTATATTAACTCTTTCAGTTTGTGGAATGCATAACTTTCCCAAATGATATAAGAGTTTGTCCTTTATAAAATAATCCAATTCTCCTACTTGCTTTCCATGACTTAACGTTGCATATACATCCTTAAAATCTGTGTCTTGAGCATATTGTTCAATGTAACTTTCATGAATTACTGAATTATGCTTAAGTATTGTGGATGCATTTATAATTGGCCTTGATAACATGTCTGCAACCTTATTATGTATGCCCTTCTTATGTCTGATAACAAGATGAAATTGCTGTAGAAAACCCATCCACATGTAATGTCTTGATTGTTGCAATTTAGTTTGTGAGTGTAAATATTGAAGTGGTTGTTGATCTGTATGTATGATTGTTAATTTACCCATTATGTAATGTTTCCACTTTTTAACACTCTGAACTAATGCATATAATTCCTTATCATATGTAGGATAGTTAAATACTGTTGATGTGAATGTCTCAGAATGAAAGCATATAGGCTTCATGTGCTGCATCAACACTGCCCCATGGAATATTCACTTGCATCTGTCTCGATCTCAAATGGATGCTGAAAATATGGTAGTGCTAGTATTGGCATTGTACTGATCCTTTCTTTCAATGTGTCAAGGCTTATTGTTGTTTGCCTCCCCACTAAAACACATGTTTCAAACTTGTCAAAGCATGTAAAGGAGCTGCAATCAAAGAAAAGTTAGCCTAAGAAACTTCTAACTTCTATAGCAGTATTGGGCTTATGCCAATTTACAATGACTTCAACCTTAGAGGGATCTATCTTCAATTCACCACCCCCTACAATATAACCCAAATAATTCAAAGATGTTTTTCGAAATTCACATTTCGACAGTTTTACATAGAGATTTTCTCTTTTCAAAACATCTAAAATATGCTTTACATGCTCTACATGTTCATCCCATGTTCTACTAAAAACAAGAATATCATCTAAATAGACTATTACAAAATCATCAATGAATGGTCTAAATACATCATTCATGACTCGCATGAATGTATCTGGAGCGTTAGTTAAGCCAAAAGGCATAACCATCCATTCATAGAGTCCTTGCTTCGTTTTGAAAGTAGTCTTCCATACATCCTATTCTGCAACTCTGATCTGATGGTAGTTGCTTTGCAAGTCCAATTTAGAGAAGTAAACTACATCTTTTAACTGATCTAACAAATCATCAATATGAGGAAGAGGATAATGATTCTTTATTGTGATTTTATTTAGTGCTCTAAAATCAATGCACATTCTCCACGAACCATCTTTCTTTCGCACTAACACAATAGGTGATCCGCACAGTGATGTGCTTGGTCGAATAAACCCTTTATCGAGCAACTCATGTACCTGCTTATTTATCTCTGCATTCTCTAGAGCTGATAACCTATACATTCCAATGTTAGGTAGTGGAGCATCTTGCTGCAAATAAATCTCATGTTCTATCTCTCGCTTGGGTGGAAGCCCTTTAGGCTCTTGAAATAGAATATCATAATCAGAAACAACTTTAACTAAATATGCTTTCTGTTTATGATTACAACCTTGGAATGCATCGAATTTATCAATATCCTTTGCTTTTACAATCATAAGTAAAAATTGCTTACTTGAATTTACAATTCTTTTCATCTGTCTTGAATTTATGAGAGAGAAATTATCTTTGAGTTTATGAGCCCTTACAATATATTCAGTTCCATCCTTAGTGAGTTGATACTTATTTTCAGTTCGATAGAAGATAGCATTTCTATTGTACAAGTATGGACTTCCTAATATAATTCCACATATGTCCAATGGGACTATGTCTAACTCAACCTCATGTACAAACTTTGACCCAATAACAAAGCGAAGTTTACATTGTTTCATAACTTGTAGCTTTGTTTTATCACACACCCAACCTAATGGATATGGCTTTTTATGAGGTTTTGTTTCTAGACCCAACTTCTTTACAGTTGCTTCAGAAATCAAATTAACTTGTGATCCACTATCAAATAATGTATCAATTTTAGTATGCTTGGAAATGACTCTAATATGAAATAGCTCATTTCTTTTCCTCTCATCATTGTCATTATTAATAGAATGCGAAGAAGTACTTGTATATGCTTTAGAATCTTTACCTTTTATACTTGTAGTTGTAACCGTTGCCTCATCACCTGAATCTAACCCCAAGTCTTTTTGAATAGCAGCACCATTCTCTAGAGTTGATAACCTGTACATTCCAATGTTAGGTAGTGGAGCATCTTGCTGCAAATAAATCTCATGTTCTATCTCTCACTTGGGTGGAAGCCCTTTAGGTTCTTGAAAAAGAATATCATAATTAGAAACAACTTTAACTAAATATGCTTTCTGTTTAGGATTACAACCTTGGAATGCATCGGATTTATCAATATCCTTTGCTTTTACAATCATAAGTAAAAATTGCTTACTTGAATTTACAATTCTTTTCATCTATCTTGAATTTATGAGAGAGAAATTATCTTTGAGTTTATGAGCCCTTACAATATATTCAGTTCCATCCTTAGTGAGTTGATACTTATTTTCAGTTCGATAGAAGATAGCATTTCTATTGTACAAGTATGGACTTCCTAATATAATTCCACATATGTCCAATGGGACTATGTCTAACTCAACCTCATCTACAAACTTTGACCCAATAGCAAAGCGAAGTTTACATTGTTTCGTAACTTGTAGCTTTGTTTTATCACACACCCAACCTAATGGATATGGCTTTTTATGAGGTTTTGTTTCTAGACCCAACTTCTTTACAATTGCTTCAGAAATCAAATTAACTTGTGATCCACTATCAAATAATGTATCAATTTTAGTATGCTTGGAAATGACTCTAATATGAAATAGCTCATTTCTTGTCCTCTCATCATCATCATTATTAATAGAATGCGAAGAAGTACTTGTATATGATTTAGAATCTTTACCTTTTATACTTGTAGTTGTAACCGTTGCCTCATCACCTGAATCTGACCCCAAGTCTTTTTGAATAGCAGCAACATTCTTTCGCTCTTTACTCCCGAACTTCTTAGGCTTCAATTCCAGATGCAATGACCAGCAGTGTGCCTCATCATGTCCTTCCTTCTTACAATGAGTACATGAAGGTTTATCCTTCTTCACAGTGTTTGTTTTCTTCTCCTTCCATTTAAGTTTCTTCTTGCCTTTATTCTTGCTTTCAATTGGTTTGGATGATTTCCCAACATCTTGGGTTACATTTTTACCTCTAGCTTCTAAATGAGTTGCTTGAACTGATACATCATCTAAGCTAGTTGGATTAAACATAAGTATGGTATGCCTCAAATAACCATGAAGACCACCTATGCATTTCAACAATGTCTCTAGTGAGGCCAATGATATGCCTAATGTTAAAGCTCTCTTACGGAATTCCTGAGTATAATTTTGAACACTTTGACCTTTTAATTGATGTAGTGTTTCACAACTCATCATTGCTTGTTGCATATAAGCCAAAGGATAAAATTTCTTTTTAATAGCAGAAACAAATTCATTCCAATTTGAAATGATTTTACCATGCTTTTGGAGATTTGCTTGTGTCTTGCCTTCCCACCATACAAGTGCGGTTCCTCCAAGTCGAAGGCTAGCAAGCTGGATCTTCTTCCTTTCTGAAACAACTTTCTGCACCCTGCAATATACTTCAATTTGTCTTATCCAATTATCAAGATTTTCAGCGTTAAGTTCTCCATCATAAATTGGAAAATCAAATTTTACATCTAATTTGATCAAAGAGGATTTCTTCTTTTTCTTTTTAGAAGAACTAGTTTTATGAGAAGAAGATGATGATGACGATGATGGTGATGATGGAGGAGATGGTGGAGGAAGCTTTTCCCTTGTCTCTTTATCTGGAGGAACGAAAAGAAAAGGTTCCTCTGTTTCTTTATCTCATTTAGATGATCAAGTTCCTTCACCTTTACCCTTTTTAAACTCATTATACATCTCTTCCACCATTGCAAGTATCATCATGAAACTATCCAAGAATTGGGATTGTGACCCAAGTGGAGTTTCATCTGCCATCCTTCTTTGTGAAAATACCCTTCCAATATTTGGATTTTCTTCAACAAGTTCACCTTCACCTCGTCTGAGCCTCAACCTAATAAGCATTCAAATCTCCACACAAACTTGTCAAACCTTTAAAAACCTTACTACTCTGATACCACTTGATCCGTTAATGAAAAAGGTATTATAGACTATGTGTGAATTTTCTTTTGTTACTTAGTGCAACAAATCGAAAATATTGTGAATAACATAAACACATAAAGAAGTTGAAAACACATTCAAACACATCAACACAACCAAATTTGATAAAGGAGTTCACTAGACTTCCTGGCTACGTCTCGTGGTCCTTTCGCTTCCCGTGCTGACCTATATATTTTTGTCTTCAAATTACTGTTACAGGTATGAGCTCAAAAATAGAGTCTCAAATAAGAAAATGGATCTCACCACTATGTTTAGCTCGAGTTTTCGAGTCAAAATGAGTATAAAATCAATCGTATTTGGCCACTATGACCTCCAGAACCCCTGGAACATTCCCAAAACCACATTAGTCCACTCTTTCAGTGATATGGTTTTGATATACCATGTATAGTTACAAAAATGTGGTGAACGTGGAATAATACGATAACATTAAAATCAAAGGATAAACCAAAGGACCGACGGGTGGGGGGTTGACCTCGACTGTCCAGCCTTTTCCCGACGGAGATTCCGATACCAAACGATCCAACGGTTATCGCATCTCTCACTCGATCCAATAGCTATCTCGTCCTCCACTCGATCCAATGACTATTGTGTCACCCGCTCGTCAACCCTAGCTTGGCTAATATCCACCATCGATCCATCTTGCTTGATCCTATGACTGTCGCGCAATATTGCGGTCCCACTAGCCCGATGGTTAAGGCTCCGAAAGCACACGTGAAAAGCTGTTTTGGTGTGCTACGTGTCGACCGCTAAGTGTAATCGCGTGAATTTTCGAAAAAACCATTTACCACCTTTAGGGCACGCAAGATACCACTTACTACTTTCCTGCCAGAATGAAAAGAAGTTAAACTTATTTAGAATAACCACATCACGTCCATTTGAACTATTAACCTGCTTGCATGTTCTGATGCGATATGCGTTGATCTCCTCTGATCAGATGATCCAACAACTGTGGTGTGAACCAATCACAAATTTACACATTACCTTCTCTGCTGACATCATCCAGAACCTGTGACTCATTCCTGGGTTGCCATGTGTCCTGCTGACATAGGCATTCACTGTTGACCGAAATCTTTGATTGGCTCTAATTTCTAAATCCGTTGGATTCGTATTGATGAGCACTTTGACTTGATCCCAATTTCATCTGCATTTGAAGACTTTGATATAGAGGCAAGACTGAATCCATTTTGGATCACCACATCTCCACATCCCGTAAGGTTGTAGAAACTTGGTTTTGCATCCTCTCATAATCACTTCGAGTGAGAACGATCTAGTTGAAGGCCATTGCCAAAAGGGCCAATGATTGAGGGTTTTGTTGGTGTGCAGTATAGATCGAACCTCCGTCAGCCCAAATGAAGCCAACAAATGGTTATGTTTCTGAGACTAGGACCAGCTTGAGGGATATGTGGATGTGGTACCCATCAAAGAAAGAAATTCAAGACTGGATAGAGAAAAAAGAGCAAGAATTTGAAAATCAAGAAAAAAACCCTCAGTTGACATCCAAAGCGTGGTTATAGAAGTATATTTTCACAGATCAATACAAAATTTTCTTCGGTTCTTTTCTTGTTGAGTTGTATGAGTGCATATCAAGGTTGACCGAAAGAAAAGATTGTTGTAAGGGTGACGAAAGAACTGTGTGGACTCCTGAACTAATACAATGACTCAAGGGCAGTGACAATAAGATTTCAAGGGTTGTCAACTTCGAGATTTATAGCATCTTGGGAGGATTCATTATTGAGTTCGTGATAGACTCGACTATGTCCTACAATGAAGTAGAACAAAGATTATTCAAAGGACTGCGAGATAAGTATTTGAAATCTCTGAAACTTTGGATTTAGATGCTTTTCTGTGAAAAGGGAGTTTTACGAATGCGATCAAATTTTTAGTTTACTTATGTTTGGAAAAAGAGAGAATAAATCTGAGCAAGAATTCAGAACAACGCGAAGTGGAATGAGATATAGAGTAGGTACTAGAAAGAGATCCCATGGACAAGATCCAAAGACCTTCATAAATACTGATTATATCCCTCTTTTGAGTGAATTCAAAAGTGAAGAATAAATCCTCCCTGATATCCCCCAGGTAACTCCACAATATTCACCCTTCCAGCCTGAGAGTTTGTCAAAGCCAAAATCCAGTAATAGCCTTAGTGTCTTTGGTTTTCCCTACCCCCCTACTCCCCCTACCCCTCCCACCCCACATCCCCCTCCCTTACCCCTCCCCCTCCCCCTCCAAGAAGAAGTATGGTTGATGATATTAAGATACCTATTTTCAAAGGAACTGGATCGGAGGATCCAATACAGTTTTGGTTTTTATGTGAAATAGTATAGACAACGAAGCAGATCAATGATGAGAACATAAAGAAATCACAGCTCATTATGACATTTTGAGATATAGAATTTACATGGAATATGAAGTATTCAAGTAATCAGATCAAAACATTTGCATACATTAAAACAACATTGGTAAAAGAGTTTAAGAAACCAAAGTCCGAGTTGCAATGCATCACCAAGTTGAAAGAGATCAAATAGAAACCTATTGAGACTATTTGGGATTTTGATCAGAGATTTAAAGTGTTAGTGGATCAACTAAGCTTCAACATAGCTCCACAGAAACATCAAGAATGGTTTATAGTTGTGCTACTACCACATACCAGACTACCATTGATGCAACAAAAGATAGGAACTCAAGTTGAAGCTCTTGATGAGCACTAGTATTGTAGCAAGAATGTTGCAACTCTTGGGGCTACCAACTTTACTTTATCAACCCAGTGTTCATACAAACTTGGAGGTGACAGTGTTGTATACACAAGCAGATACGTTGGGTCCACTCTTTGTCACTGCTAAGCTGGCTATAGACCATTATGGTTTATCAAACCAACCTTCTATTGATTCAGAAGAAGCATGATTACTAATGAGGAAAGAGGAATTTTGCACTAATTATGAAGACTAAAATATTATCTACTGTAGTAAGGAAAGACTGAAATCAAATGCTTAAACATACCACTCATCTAAATAATTTCTAAGAGTTTTTGCTTCAAAATAATTCTAAGCTAACATGTGTGTAATCCTAAATATCCTAAGCATGCAATCTGAAATAACCAAACATTCTACTATTGTGCATATAAATGAACACAATAAATCTCTTTTCTTTTTGTACTTTTTTGCGTGCAAATATGAATGCTAAATCTTTCTTGGTGATGTGGAAAGTGGGTTAGAGATGGTGGTGAAAGTTCATATGGTTTGGGAGGAAAGTAGGGGTCTTCTCCTATCTTCCTGGATGCTTTTTTCCATAAATCGGCCTCAAAACAGGCCACTACAGGTCGTCCTACAAGATGTCCTAATGCTCCTACAAGATCCTTTGTATTCCTACAAGATCGGGATGAGAGAAATAGGAGTGATTTGGAAGGTGGTATAGTGCTTAGTGTTATAGAAATTTTTGGGCCCTACAACCCCAAGCATGAAATGTCCATAAATCAAGGGCTCCTAAGTCCCTAAAAGTGTTGTTCTAACCCCTAAAGGAACAAGGTCAACAGATTACAGCTTCTCCCAGAAGTTCTCCATGAAAAACTGCTCAGAATTGGTCAAAACGGGATCATTTCAGCTGCTCCACTGGCCAAGTGCATTGCATCTCACCTAAATACACCGTGTGGGTGCATTGCATTTCAAAAATCCCTTCTATGGGGTGCGATAGGCAAGAAATGACAAATGGCAGTGTCATTCCACGAGGTGGAGAGGCAATGGAAGCTTCCAGAATCTTCTCCTGTGGCACTTGCCTCACTGAATTCGACTAAGGATGAGTAAGAGATCATCAATCTCCAAGTGGAAGCAAGAACTATCAGAGGGAAGACACTAATCAAATCATGAGCTGACTCATCTCCATTACAGATATCTATATATGGATCCCTCATCCCAGAGATCCAGAGACTGGAATTTTGCATATTGTAAGGAATTGTTGTTGGTTTCTTGAGACAAACATCAGATTGTTGGGTGATATAAGCTTTGTTTGAGGTGAAGAGGGGCTTCTTTGCTGGGAGGTTGATGCTGGGTCAGAACAACTGGTTGTAACTCCTCTTGGCTCTTTCTTGTTTTATCAATAAAAGCTATTCAAGTTTTCCTCCATGCTCTTGTGTCATTGATGCTTGTTACATTTGTATGGTCAATTTACATCTGATCCTAGATTGTTTATGATTATAGATCCATGTCTTTGTATAGTGCTATGCTTCTGTGATCTTACAGGTACTTTGTGAAACTGGGCGTGCAAGGGAGTAGGTAGCTAAAGACTATCAAAGAAGAGGGGAATCAAATCATGAGATTAGCGCAAGACAGAGGTTGGTCTTTCTGTTCCTCTCTATCTATAATTCATAAAGGAAAAACAAAAGTAGCTTTTCTCTATTTGTTTCTAAGGCAGCTGTCACACCTTAATGGGATAGAGCAGTTCTATATAGACACTTTTCCCTATAACAAAATGGCGACTCCGCTGGGGAGATAATTAGTTTGTTTGTTTATCATTCTTTGTTGTTTGTTTCATAAACTTACAGGTAGCATTCGAACTGCATTTGCCATAGAAAATGCAAAGTAGATAGCTGCTACTTCAATCCATCTACTGGATCTGTTTATGATTTAAACAACTGATTCACAAACTATCTGATTGCCCTTGTGATAGCTCTTAGATCCTCCTTAGATCTACCCCTGATTGTTGCATTACTGATTGCTTTTTGCTCGGCCAAAACCTAAGAACTGAACTGCAAACTGTGACCCGGAACCCAAACAGAGTCTCGTTTCTGGCCCAGCGCAGGTACTGTTCAGAGAATCTGAACTTCAGCGCACTTCCCGAGTGGACAAGCTGCACTGCATTTCAAATTCTCTGTGTTACAGGTGCGCTGATCAGACTAGGCTCTGTGCAGTTTTGGTTTCTGTGATTCATTCTTTCCAGTTTTATTCCTGAATTTTGCTGCCTGTGATCAGTATATGTCTGTTTGAAACCCATTTTCCTTGCTGTTATTCTGCCTCCTTTGTACAAAACAACTGTAGATGTTTTTGTGTGTTTGTTGAGTCATTTACAGTTCTCCTTTGCAAAAGTAGCATAATCGTACTGTCGTCCTTTGATTTGAAACTGTCGCAAGTGTCGATTTCAATCGTAGGAAAGAGTTTGATTGTTGTTGATGGTCAATTATCCTGTTACTATTGCTATTGGTCTGAATTTGTAATTTTCTAGTGTCAAGAGCAAGTATTCATTTCAAAATCGTAAGGTGTTGTGATCGTCTCCATTTTTTATTTCGAAAAGAAACTTGTTGATGTTTGTCACTTGAAAAGAAATTCAGATTTGTGCATCAACTTTCTTTTTAGCATTCATATACTAAGAAATTCGAAAACAAATACATGCATGTGCATTTGCATATAGACAGTCTGATTGGCTTGATTTAGGAAAGTGCATTTAGAGTGTGCTCTTTGCTCTTTGTGAAAAGATTCTGTCTTTCTTTTCCTTAGTATCTAGGATTTTCATTGCACAAAGAAGATAAAAAGTTTGTTTATCATCTTAGATTTCATTTTAGGAATTACGTCTACATCTCGCGGTGAACCTGAAAGGAAAACTTCATAAACAAGATCAACTTAAAATAAATTCAATGAATCTAACAACGCTTTGGAACTTAACACACAACATTTAGAAGTCTAGGCTAGAGACGTATTCCGGCGTCGTAAAGCCTGGTAACTGTTGTTCTCACTGATGGTTGGGTGATTCCTCCACTTTGAGACGATAAGTGCCAGTACGTACTTGTGCTCCCACGTGCCGTCGAGTATATTTTGGGAGACCCCAATAGGCTTAATCCTTTATCCATAGGAAGTCGTGTCTGCCACCCTATCAATCACAATGCACTGAACACAGCATTCGGGAAGATTGACTGCCGTACTGTAAAAAGTATTCTGTAGTTTTGCGATTGGTTTGGTAATCCCTCTACCTAGATTTCCAGAGCAGTCCCTTTCATTCCTTTTCAGACTCCTTAACAGAAAAGGTCCATCTGAGCACTTGTCACTTCAGGCTCATTAAAAATCGAAGGAGACTAGAGTCATCTTTTGTTTTTTCTCGACTCTTAAAAATTGAAAAAACAAGTTGTGTCAAAGCGTCTAAAATTCATTTAATTTGGAAACATACTTCCCCTTTATTTTAGTTGATCGAGTAATCCACAATCGTGGAAGAAAGTCAATTGAAACCCCGTCGTTCACAGAGGCTTACGAGTCAACTTTCTTTGTCTCCGGAATCAAAGCTAGTACGGACAAAGCGAACTCGTTTAACCGGTTCCAAATCTCCTGTTAAAGTTAGAACAAGTGTTCCAACAACATCAGAGACTCCGGTTACTCCAAACATTTCTGGAATCCCTGCCTCTACAGAAGAAGTTCAGCAGCCACAGAAGGACAGTAGTACTGATCCTAGTCTGAGAGTAAACACTTGCGTTACCGAACCAGTTCCATTTACAACCGGTTCGGAGAGTCTTTCTCTTCAAACATATGTCGTTGCCGATTCCATACCTTCTTCGGCACCAGAAATATTCTATGGACCTGACGGTCTACCCCTTCCACCTGGTCTGATTACCATAGAAGAGATTGTGGAAGATCCTCCAACGAGTACTCCATCGTAATTTGGAGTTGGGATCACTCTATATCCTTCTTCATCAGAAGTTAGTCTACCGCTAGCGGAAGCTCCTGTAGAATCGCTAGGTAACCTTTTGGATAGACTAGAAATGTCTGAACAACCATCAACATCTAGGACTGTGTCGTCTGACACAGTGACGGCAGAACTCCTTGCTATCACTCCAACAATGTTCGCCGGTATACCATCTATCCCAACTAGCTCTCAACCGCTAGAAGGAGCCCAATTAGGGGCCATTTCGACAGTATGGTCTATTCCTGTTTGTTCATCCGGAATAATATCTGGAAACTCTTATGTTGAGTCTCAACAAATTGATCCATTTGGAGGTCAATTTGGGCGGTCCGGCCCCCAAGGGCAAACCATTCCCTTGAGTTCTGGATTACCACCGTATGGGGGGCAGTATACCCTTTCATTATCCCCTCCGGGAGGATATCCATACGGGAGTTCACAACAACATTCGGGTTATACTGGAATTACCTCAAGCGGTTGGGTACCAATACTACCTCAACAACCAAGAGTTGTATACTCGATGAAACAATGCCTACCTATGTCAAATATACCAACTACGCCAGCTATTGTGACAGTGTCGCAAGTTCAAGCGCTGCCTGTTGTATGCCAACCTCAAGTTTCTCAGGTTGTAATGCAACAGCCCCTTGACCCTGCAACTCAACCACAATCGTCGACTGGTGGAATGACACAAGTTCAGAAGGGTACAATTACCCCTCATCTTGGTCAAACTGTTAGTATCGGGCAACAGCACATGGCTTCACAACCATGGCTAGTACAATACCAGCAACCGCAATTCCAACAAGTATACCAAGGTTCTGAGCAACGAATCTTTGCAAATAGTGGACAGCCGTATATTCAAAATGGTCAAAATCAACCATTTTACAATGGTCATGCCCACCAACCTTACGAAAGTTACCAGCATCAAATGCATTATGCCAGTATGCAAAGACCAACTGCTCAAGAAATCCCATCTTATCCTGGGTATGCTTCACCTAACCTGAATCAACAGTTACCCTTCGTGGCAACTTTAGAGTTACCTGATTTAAATCGGTTAACAAATGATCCAATCGCTTACGCCCCTTGGTGGCCAACGATTCCACATAAACTTCCATCAGATATTCCTAAATTTAATGGAAATCCGGGTGAAGATCCGTCGAATCATGTGATGACCTTTCATCTGTGGTGTTCATCAAACACCCTAAATGATGATTCGATAAGACTTCGCCTTTTTCAGAGGACGCTAATGGGTCCAGCGGCAAAATGGTACATCGAATTGCCTAGAGCTTCATTCGACAACTTCAGTACCTTAGCCACAACCTTTTTAACCCATTTTCAATTACCAATAAGGTATGAAACGGGAACGGAACTCCTTACCAACTTCAAATAGACAACGGACACTCACATATCTGATCATATACATGAGTGGCGACGTCGTCGTAGAATGGTAAAAACGTATGTTCCCGATCAACTCTTAGCTGAATGGTTTATCAAGTCATTACTACCTTCCATTACGGAAGATGTGGCAAAGGGGGGAGTCGTAACGAAAGAGCAAGTTATCGCTCGTGCACAATATTTGGACTTGATTTACACTCAGTCCGACACGCTCTACGATAAAATACCTGACGCCCCTAGACCGGAATTCTCAATTCCTCCTCCTCCTAAATCAAATAATGACTCTCATGCCGACGATGGTGTGATTGGCACAACAGACACGAAATTGACAAAGGCTACATCCAAAAAGGCCCGTAAGATTTCAGGTCAAAATGCAAAAGATGAACTTCTTGCCTCGAAAGTAAATGCCGTATCGATAGATAAAGGTAAAGAAACCAAACAACCAGGGGGCAATAAGAAAGGCAAAGGGAAGAAGAAGAAACAGGAGGAATCATCACCTGAAAAATCTTCTTCAAACCCTCCTGGAAATAGGAAACGAAAATTTCCATGCATGATATGCGATGAGGATCATCGGACACTAGATTGTCCACACAGAGCTGAGCTTAAGAAATTCTTCAAGAATTCAAAACATCCGCAGTGTTAACTGATCCATTTCCAAATTTAGGAACAAATCTGGTTGAAAGTGGAAATGCTTCCCCGTCTCAAGTGCTAATGTTGTCGGTTTCAAAACAGCAAAATCATGCTTTGATATCGACAAGGAACAAAGATTATGGGAATCCACAGCTGTCGAACAACAAGGATAAAGATCAACCTAGTAGTTCGACAACAACTTCGACAGAAGTTGCGCCGCCCATCATTCCTGAATTGACAATAAAACCGCCAAAGGGAGTAGTACACAAGTCGACATTTAATCCCCGCGCTAGAGCGGCACAACATTATAATAGAGTGGAAGATTTGGCCCAATCGCCATCTGCTATGTCGACTCTTGAAGTACTACAGAATTGCCCATCCCAAAGGCAGGCTTTATTATCAGCCATTGGTGGGATAGACCCAAAGGATTCCAATCTTGTATCCTTCAATCATAAAGGATACGATCCTCAATTACCAGCTCAACTAGCTTACCTTGTTCAAGTGAAAGCCCTCAACAAAACTGTTCATTGGACAATTATTGATGAGGGGGCATCTACATGCATTATGTCGATGAGTTGCTGGAAAACTTTAGGATCTCCAACCTTGTCGCGATCTTCGACGACATTAAAAGCATTTGACGGAAGGACATATACCCCATATGGTATTCTAAGTAACTTGAAAATTGAACTAGGAGGGAAAAAAGTAGAAATAGATGTTGAAGTAATCGATGGGAATCTTGATTACAACATCCTACTAGGAAGACCATGGATATATGCTATGGCTGCTGTTGTGTCGACCTATTTTAAGAAGATTGCATTTCCCTTTCAAGGAGGGATTACAATCGTCGATCAACAAAACTTCATCCCCAATGGTTCTCAAGTTACAGGAAGCATTCCCATGATCCATGGAAGCCCCCATTCACTTCAAAATATCGGAGTAGGCCTACTAAAAGATCCTATATTAATGGGAACTTTCGCCCTTCCACCTCCAATCAACTTGGCAGAAGTAGCGTCGGTAGGAACCTGCAATATGATATCTTCTAAAAAGATCTCAGAAAACGATATCGACATGGATCATGCAATGGTTTTGCCCCCAAGCCCAACGGAAATATTGTAGCAATCAATCTTCCTAGCCTGGATGGCAAACCCAAATCAACGCTCATCAAGCGTTTGGATAGATAGGTCTAAAGAATATGGTACCCCTTCAGATCCTTGGTTGCGAGTGCATGTCACTGACGAAGGAATTGTCCAATCAAGGGTAATTGAAGGAGCACCATGGAATGAATCCCACCATCGTTCCCTTCTTCCAGATTATGGAGAAGATACTTCCGATGACCTTTATCATCCTTCAGTTTTTGATTTTCTATCAAATACTGTAAACACAGTGGATTCCGAGCGAAACTTATCCAACATTGAAGAGACTATCGCCATAAATATCTCGACCAAAACAGATGTTGTAGAGAATATTTATGTTGGCAAATGTTGTTCTCCTTCAGAACTGGAAATATATAACGCTCTTTTTCGCAAATTCAGAGATGTCTTTGCTTGGTCATATAGTGAAATGCCAGGCATTGACTCGAGTATCATTGAACATGAAATTAAGATGTATCCAGATGTCAAACCAGTACGACAACGACTAAGGCAGGTGCACCCCAAGAAAGCCGTTGCCATTAAGGCAGAAGTTGAGAAACTTCTCCATGCTGGTTTCATCTACCCGGTTCCTCTAACCGATTGGGTATCGAATATTGTCCCTGTTATGAAAAAACAAGGAACAATTAGAGTGTGCGTCGATTATAGGGATGTAAATCAAGCTTGTCCAAAAGACAACTACCCTACACCCTTCATCAGCCAGATAATTGATGAATGCGTCGGATGCGAAATCTTTTCATTCATGGATGGATTCTCCGGGTATAATCAAATAAATATCCGCCCACAGGACCAGTCAAAGACTGCATTTATTTGTCCATGGGGCACATTCGCATATTGAAAATTACCCTTTGGTTTAAAGAACGCAGGGGCGACGTTTCAGAGGGCAATGAATTATGCCTTCCATGACATCAAAAACATCATTCAACCATACCTCGACGACCTTCCGGCTCATTCACGAAAGCGGACTAATCACCCGCAGCATTTAAGAGCGATATTTCTACGTTGCCGACACTACAAGATACAACTCAATCCACACAAATGTGTATTTTGCGTCAGTTCTGGTCATTTGCTAGGCTTTGTAGTCTCAAAGGATGGGATTCGTCTCAACCCATGTAAGGTCCAGGCAATCATAAATTTGCCTCCACCTTCGAATTTGCTTCAGATTTAGAAACTCCAAGGGAAAGCAAACTTTCTAAGGAGGTTCATTCTAAATTACGCCGAACTTGCTAAAGGTTATACGCGTCTTTTGAAAAAGGGGAGTACCCTTTGTTTGGGATCAGGTTGCGCAAGCTTCCTTTGATGCTTTAAAGGAATCCCTAATGAAAGCATCATTAATGTACGCTCCTGATTATCAAAAAGATTTTGACTTGTATCTGGCTGCAGCGGATACGACCATCGCAATGGTTTTAGTTCAAGAAGTCAATGGAATTGAACATCCTATATATTATTTAAGTAAAAACTTAAATGATACAGAAAGCAAATATTCTTATGTTGAAAAGCTAGCACTCGCAGCTGTTCAAGCGATACAAATATTTCGACACTGTGTCCTCTTTTGAAAAACTACCATTCTGTCAGATTGCAACCCCATGACTTATATATTGTCGCGACAGTTGCTGGGGGGCAAATATTCAAAATGGATAGCAATCCTGCAAGAGTTTGATCTGGAATTTGTAAGATCCAAGTCAAAGAAAGCTCTGGTTTTCGCAGAATTATTATGCGATCTCCCATCATCGTCCAACGATGAAACATCCGATGAAACAATCGTGGACGAAAGTTTGTTTCTGATATCTTCAAGCAATCAGTGGTATGGGGATATAATCATTTATCTCCAAACCCAAAAATATAGGCCAAATACCTCTCACTCTGAACAAAAATGTATTCAATACCAAGAAAAAGACTACATGATCGTCGATGATACACTTTACCGTCGCAATATCGATACAGTTCTGAGAAGGTGCCTCACCCATGAGGAAGCTGAAAAAGTCCTGAATGATTGTCATTCAGGCGCGTGTGGGGGGCATCAATCCGGTTATGCTACAGCACAAAAAATCTTACGAGCAGGATACTTCTGGCCAACAATGTTCAAAGATTGCATAACCACAGTCAGAAGTTGCCATGCTTGTCAAATTTTCGATAGCAAAACCAGAAGACCACCCGCACCTCTGCAGCCAATAGTTGCTGTTGGGCAATTCGCCAAATGGGGCATCGATTTCATGACATGTAACCCCACCTCGACCGGGAGGCATGGGTATATCATAGTCGCAGTTGACTATTTTACGAAATGGGCCGAGGCGATGCCTACATTAGATAATACTGGTGAAACAGCTGCCCTCTTCTTTTTCAATCATGTAGTCGCCAGATTCGGCGTACCACAGGCTATAGTCACAGATCATGGATCGCATTTTCGCAATCACATGATGGTCAAATTAGCTGCCAAACTAGGGTTGTCTCATGACAGCTCTACTCCATATTATCCGCAAGCCAACGGACAAGTTGAAGCAATCAACAAGGTACTGAAACGCATGCTGCAAAGGATGATTGGAGTTCACAAGAGAAGATGGCACCTAATCCTGTACTCAGCTTTGTGGGCTTACCGAACATCGGTAAGGAATGCAACCGGGTTTACACCTTTCCAACTGGTATATGGCCTGGAAGCAGTCTTACCAATCCAGTGCGAAATCTCGTCTCTCAAACTCGCAATTGAACTCCTCCCCGGAACTTCAGAAGAAGAAGCTCATTTCTTGGAATTAATCCAATTGGATGAAACCCGTCGTGATGCCGCTTTGGCTAACGAAGCCCATAAGAAACGAGTCAAGGCACAGTTCGACAAAAATGTCAAACCCCGTGTCTTCTCAGAAGGTGACTTGGTCTTGCTTTACGACAAAGAATCCGATAAATTGGGAGAAGGTAAATTTAAGTCTTTATGGATGGGCCCCTATATTGTTAAACGGGTGTTAGCAAAAGGAGCCTACGAGTTACTAGATTATGATGGAATTCCACTGGCGCAACCTCGTAATGGGTTGTACCTCAAGCGTTACTATGCGTAATGGTAACCTGTATGCTTTTGTTATGTTTTTGTTTTTGCTAAAGTGTTTATTTTGGTCAAGTAATCCACTTTTTACATTTATTGTAGATGTCAAACCTATTGGAGTCATGTGTTGGATATGCCGACGGAGCGAGTCGTAGTTCGCGGAACCTATCTTCCGCAGCCTGGGCCATTTTTGATCCAAGCGACGAGTTAGTAAGTTTCAGAGGGGTATGTATTGGTCGATCAACAAATAACATCGCTGAATATAGCGCGTTGATAGAACTTCTCTCTGATGCCATCACACATGGTATACGTCGATTGATTGTTAGGCTAGACTCACAACTCGTAATACTACAACTCACTAGTATCTATTCTGTCCGAAATCCAACTATTTATCGCATGTTCCTAAGGGTTAAGATTTTGGAAAGACAATTTGATTTTATTCAATATCAACATATTTCCAGAAACTTAAACACATTAACTGACTCATTGGCAAATTATGTGTTAGATAGACATTTGCAACATTTATAAAAAGAAACATACCATCAATGTTTGCATTTGGATCATGTAACTTAACCAAAATAAAACTCCGAAAATCAAAAATATATATAACTGTTTATGGTTTACACATAATGTTCTGTAACCAAGACAAAATCGGTCAAGTGACCAAAAACTCAAAATACTAGGGGGCACCCTAGTCTAATGATGCTCGTGATAGCAAGTCATAGCCTGTGCGATCATGCATAAGAGACGAGTCCATCGTCTTGGCACACCAGTAGTATGCCGCTGCAACCTCAAGGGCAGCTCATCAGTCCTCACATCTGGAATACCAAGAGTGAGGCCTTCAACCTGCTCCTGTAATGCTGTGAGAGTCTCGGCCACATCGAGGTCGTGAAGGATAGCCCTTCCAACAGCCTCTTCTACTGGGGCGGAAGCTGGTACTCTCAGGCGTGCTACGGGCCGAACAGGACCAACATCTGCATGTACACATGAGTTTGATTAAAGTCTTGATAGAATAAAGCACAAGGACATTATAAATGAAAAACAATAAATAGGAATATGGTCGAAGGATTTACCAATGATGCCCCACTGTTCGCCATCCGGCAGTACTAAATCTGGATCACCCCGGAAGTCCATGCCAGCATATGGATACTCGGAATAAACCATCTCCTGACGATCAAACCACCTGAAGAAGGTATCAGAAAATGAAATCTGAGACTGACCAGCATGCCAAGACATATGTTCAACCCATCTCTGCATACATGGTTCAGTAGGTGAAGGTAAATCAAGTGCAATATACTGCGGCTGCATCAGTGGTATCTTCTCCAAGGCAAAAGCGGTCAAAATAGAACCATACCCAAAGTTCTTCAACCTCCCGCTCTTTATCTTGGTCAACTGTTCTTTCATCACAAGAAGTACTGCGTCGCACCAGTTGAACACCTTCGGTTGGAGGCATTCCAAGGCATACTGCATATAAGATCGGTTGGCAAACCAAACGATCCAACGGTTATCGCACCTCTCACTCGATCCAATAGCTATCTCATTCTCCACTCAATCCAATGACTATTGTGTCACCCTCTCGTCAACCCTAGCTTGGCTAATATCCACCATCGATCCATCTTGCTTGATCCTATGACTGTCGCGCAATATCGCGCTCCCACTAGCCCGATGGTTAAGGCTCCGAAAGCACACGTGAAAAGCTGTTTTGGTGTGCTACGTGTCGACCGCTAAGTGTAATCACGTGAATTTTCGAAAAAACCATTTACCACCTTTAGGGAACGCAAGATACCACTTACTACTTTCCTGCCAGAATGCAAAGAAGTTAAAATTATTTAGAATAACCACATCATGTCCATTTGAACTATTAACCTGCTTGCATGTTCTGATGCGATATGCGTTGATCTCCTCTGATCAGATGATCCAACAACTGTGGTGTGAACCAATCACAAATTTACACATTACCTTCTCTGCTGACATCATCCAGAACCTGTGACTCATTCCTGGGTTGCCATGTGTCCTGCTGACATAGGCATTCACTGTTGACCGAAATCTTTGATTGGCTCTAATTTCTAAATCTGTTGGATTCGTATTGATGATAACTTTGACTTGATCCCAATTTCATCTGCATTTGAAGACTTTGATATAGAGGCAAGACTGAATCCATTTTGGATCACCACATCTCCACATCCCGTAAGGTTGTTGAAACTTGGTTTTGCATCCTCTCATAATCACTTCGAGTGAGAACGATCTAGTTGAAGGTCATTGCCGAAAGGGCCATTGATTGAGGGTTTTGTTGGTGTGCAGTATAGATCGAACCTCCGTCAGCCCAAATGAAGCCAACAAATGGTTATGTTTCTGAGACTAGGACCAGCTTGAGGGATATGTGGATGTGGTACCCATCGAAGAAAGAAATTCAAGACTGGATAGAGAAAAGAGAGCAAGAATTTGAAAATCAAGAAAAAAAACCCTCGGTTGACATCCAAAGCGTGGTTATAGAAGTATATTTTCACAGATCAATACAAAATTTTCTTCGGTTCTTTTCTTGTTGAGTTGTATGAGTGCATATCAAGGTTGACCGAAAGAAAATATTGTTGTAAGGGTGACGAAACTACTGTGTGGACTCCTGAACTAATACAATGACTCAAGGGGAGTGACAATAAGATTTCAAGGGTTGTCAACTTCGAGATTTATAGCATCTTGGGAGGATTCATTATTGAGTTCGTGATAGACTCAACTATGTCCTACAATGAAGTAGAACAAAGATTATTCAAAGGACTGCGAGATAAGTATTTGAAATCTCTGAAACTTTGGATTGAGATGCTTTTTTGTGAAAAGGGAGTTTTACGAATGCGATCAAATTTTTAGTTTACTTATGTTTGGAAAAAGAGAGAATAAATCTGAGCAAGAATTCAGAACAACGCGAAGTGGAATGAGATACAGAGTAGGTACTAGAAAGAGCTCCCATGGACAAGACCCAAAGACCTTCATAAATACTGATTATATCCCTCTTTTGAGTGAATTCAAAAGTGAAGAATAAATCCTCCCTGAAATCCCCCAGGTAACTCCACAATATTCACCCTTCCAGCTTGAGAGTTTGTCAAAGCCAAAATCCAGTAATAGCCTTGGTGTCTTTGGTTTTCCCTGCCCCCCTACTCCCCCTACCCCTCCCACCCCACATCCCCCTCCCTTACCCCTCCCCCTCCCCCTCCAAGAAGAAGTATGGTTGATGATATTAAGATACCTATTTTCAAAGGAACTGGATCTGAGGATCCAATACAGTTTTGGTTTTTATGTGAAATAGTATGGACAACGAAGCAGATCAATGATGAGAATATAAAGAAATCACAGCTCGTTATGACATTTTGAGATAGAGAATTTACATGGAATATGAAGTATTCAAGTAATCAGATCAAAACATTTGCATACATTAAAACAACATTGGTAAAAGAGTTTAAGAAACCAAAGTCCGAGTTGCAATGCATCACCAAGTTGAAAGAGATCAAATAGAAACCTATTGAGACTATTTGGGAGTTTGATCAGAGATTTAAAGTGTTAGTGGATCAACTAAGCTTCAACATAGCTCCACAGAAACATCAAGAATGGTTTATAGTTGTGCTACTACCACATACCAGACTACCAATGATGCAACAAAAGATAGGAACTCAAGCTGAAGCTCTTGATGAGCACTAGTATTGTAGCAAGAATGTTGCAACTCTTGGAGCTACCAACTTTACTTTATCAACCCAAGGTTCATACAAACTTGGAGGTGACAGTGTTGTATACACAAGCAGATACGATGGGTCCACTCTTTATCACTGCTAAGCTGGCTATAGACCATTATGGTTTATCAAACCAACCTTCTATTGATTAAGAAGAAGCATGATTACCAATGAGGAAAGAGGAATTTTGCACTAATTATGAAGACTGAAATATTATCTACTGTAGTAAGGAAAGACTGAAATAAAATGCTTAAACATACCACTCATCTAAATAATTTCTAAGAGTTTTTGCTTCAAAATAATTCTAAGTTAACATGTGTGTAATCCTAAATATCCTAAGCATGCAATCTGAAATAACCAAACATTCTACTATTGTGCATATAAATGAACACAATAAATCTTTTTTCTTTTTGTACTTTTTTGTGTGCAAATATGAATGCTAAATCTTTCTTGGTGATGTGGAAAGTGGGTTAGAGCTGGTGGTGAAAGTTCATATGGTTTGGGAGGAAAGTAGGGGTCTTCTCCTATCTTCCTGGATGCTTTTTTCCACAAATCGGCCTCAAAACAGGCCACTACAGGTCGTCCTACAAGATGTCCTAATGCTCCTACAAGATCCATTGTATTCCTACAGGATCGGGATGAGAGAAATAGGAGTGATTTGGAAGGTGGTATAGGGCTTAGTGTTATAGACATTTTTGGGCCCTACAACCCCAAGCATGAAATGTCCATAAATCAAGGGCTCCTAAGTCCCTAAAAGTGTTGTTCTAACCCCTAAAGGAACAAGGTCAACAGATTACAGCTTCTCCCAGAAGTTCTCCATGAAAAACTGCTTAGAATTGGTCAAAACAGGATCATTTCAGCTGCTCCACTGGCCAAGTGCGTTGCATCTCACCTAAATACACTGTGTGGGTGCGTTGCATTTCAAAAATCCCTTCTATGGGGTGCGATGGGCGAGAAATGACAAATGGAAGTGTCATTCCGCGAGGTGGAGAGGCAATGGAAGCTTCCAGAATCTTCTTCTGTGATACTTGCCTCACTGAATTCGACCAAGGATGAGTAAGAGATCATCAATCTCCAAGTGGAAGCAAGAACTATCAGAGGGAAGACACTAATAAAATCATGAGCTGACTCATCTCCATTACAGATATCTATATATGGATCCCTCATCCTAGAGATCTAGAGGCTAGAATTTTGCATATTGTAAGGAATTGCTGTTGGTTTCTTGAGACAAACATCAGATTGTTGGGTGATCTAAGCTTTGTTTGAGGTGAAGAGGGGCTTCTTTGCTAGGAGGTTGATGCTGGGTCAGAACAACTGGTTTTAACTCCTCTTGGCTCTTTCTTGTTTTATCAATAAAAGCTATTCAAGTTTTCCTCCATGCTCTTGTGTCATTGATGCTTGTTACATTTGTATGGTCAATTTACATCTGATCCTAGATTGTTTATGATTATAGATCCATGTCTTTGTATAGTGCTATGCTTATGTGATCTTACAGGTACTTTGTGAAGCTGGGCGTGCAAGGGAGCAGGTAGACAAAGACTATCAAAGAAGAGGGGAATCAAATCAGGAGATTAGCGCAAGACAGAGGTTGGTCTTTCTGTTCCTCTCTATCTATAATTCATAAAGGAAAAACAAAAGTAGCTTTTCTCTGTTTGTTTCTAAGGTAGCTGTCACACCTTAGTGGGATAAAGCAGTTCTATATAGACACTTTTCCCTGTAACACTTAGGGAAGGTGAATGGTGGGAGAAATAAGGCAAGGGAGTGACTAGGTCTTCTTCAGAGCTCAAAACAAAGTTTCTAAGATGGTTGGATTTTCTCAACAAACCTAGAAAGTTGTTCTTATGGAATGATGAATTGGTTGGGGGACTTAGTGGATTTTGGTGATCATGGATGGATGAGGTTAGGTTCAGGTTGTTGGTCATGAGATCTCCCTACACTATTGGAACTCCTACAATGCATCAGTCACTGGCATTTATCCATGAATCATGCCAAACAAGAAATATTTTCAATCAACTTAAGAAAACATAAATTCATTATCTAGTTGCCTAGTTCATGCATGGAAATACTTGAAAACTATTGTCAAACATTATGAGATCTAATACTAGGCATAAGATATCATAAATGACAATTGAATCCTATTCTTGAAAACTAAAAAGATGCTAGCCTAAGTAACAGAAAACCCTAAATTCCATAAGAAATTGGAATTCTGTGTTTTTGGGACTGAATAGGAGTTTTTCTTGGTCCCTGAAGGGGGGAGTGAGGCAAAATTCACTTGCTATCATACATTTTGGTATTCCTTTATCTTTCTAAGCTACTACTAAATCAACACACACATGGAAGCAAACTAATCAAATCCACAACTACTTGCAATGAAACAATGCTAAAACCAATTCAGCAGTTAACCTATG
Organism: Pinus tabuliformis; assembly: GCA_031772625.1. Taxonomy (NCBI): domain Eukaryota; kingdom Viridiplantae; phylum Streptophyta; class Pinopsida; order Pinales; family Pinaceae; genus Pinus; species Pinus tabuliformis. The sequence continues at coordinate 1,942,798,122 of CM062819.1, forward strand.
AAATAACCTAAGCATACAAGAACAAGAAGAGGAGCCTTTGCTACTAGGGTTGGGACACAACCCAAGATATTCAGCCCTTTGAGTCAACTCAGTGCTAAATCAAGGAAATTCTCATTCTATTATCATATCAGAAAAATTACATAACAATGTTTTTCCACAAAAGTTGAACCCAAAAATGCTTAGTGCTCTTACATAAAAAATATGAATCCTAATGAGGCTTTAGGCCTCCTTATTTATAAAACTGAATTCTCCAACGACTTCCTTAAATCTAGGGAGTCTTGGCTCCCAAACTCTAGATGAACTGGCTCTTATCTGTCACTGGCTCGGCTACCCATGATCTCCATGACTCAGCTACTTTCAACTCCGATCTAGTGTGATTTGATTGAGGAATATTCGAATGAGTGAGGATTAAATGAGGAGGATATATCTCTTGTAATCTATCCTCCTTACCTCATTCAAGTTTCTTCCCTTAATAAGACAAAATTGCCATGATTTTCTCTCAAAAACCTACAATCAATGCACATTAGACCACTAGACATAACATCTTACTTTTACTCATCTCATTAAGCAAAATATAATTAAAATATGTAAGGAATTAGGAGAAGAGTCGATTTTAATAATCTTGGAGGTGTATTAAGGTCCATATAGTTACCCAATGATGAGTCTCATCATCACCCCCTACTAAAGGTGTTGCTCATCCTCTGAGCAACTTAATCTATATCCATATACTTCATTGCTCTAGTGTCCTCCCTGACATCCCATGATTCTGCAGTAGTTTCTTCTTCCTGTGAATAAAATCCTACCTTCCTCTCTATTTCTTCCCACTGCTTTCTTTCTTCTTCTTCTTTCCTTCCTTCCAACATTCCTAAGAGTAGTGTTGGACTGAGTCTCAAGCCAATCTAATTGACTTGGAGTCTTTGTAGAGCTTGCTTGTACATGGGTGTTCTATTCAGTGCCTCTCTCATCCTCTGGGGAGAATGGTATTCTCTGATTTTCAGGCTATAATGCAAGGTGTTCCATCTCCTTTGGAAAGCTTGCATGTTGTCATCTCCTAGAAATAAGAACATTTCTTCAAAGTGTGTGATTTCTTGCTCTTGTGCAGCAAGGTACCTAAGTGCAAGCTTAGGATCATTTGAAATCAAGTTGCGGGTTTTGATGATAACCATTGGATTAGATATCTTAGCTCGTATCATGAGGGGTTTTGTCTCTTCTCTTGCCATTACCTTTTTCATTTCTGCAGCTCTTGCCTCCTCATGATACATTCTTTTCAAGAAAATTAGTATTTCTAAGAAATGCTAACCCTTTAGGTTTGGTAGCTAACCTAGAAACAATAGTTAAAACAATTCACTATTTTTTCTATGAATGACAGATAAGAGAAAGATTATAAGGAGCCAACCTGTAACTTCCGCTTGATTCCTCACTCGGTCTCTCTCTCCTTTGGCCGATCTCATTGCTCCTCCCTGTAATTAACATGCTTGGAGAGTACCTGCACAATTACAGAAACATAGACCCGTCAAAGCATAATGATCCATAATTCATAAACATCATAGAATCGAAAGTATGATAAACGTATGAATGCATTGAAAGATTACACAAACATAGGGGAAAAATCTTGAAAAGCTTTATTAATAGAAAGAAGGATTACAACCCATAAGTTCGATCCAGTGCCATCCTCCCAACTTCAAACCTTCTTCACCTCATGAAAAACAAGAAATTCCAACCTTACCACAATACTTTGCCTCAATATTAAAACCATCAACACTTCCTTACCCCTCATAATTATTTAGCCTCTAGATCCCTTGGATGAGTGATCCATTTATAGATGAATGAAGGAGGCTGGGTCATCAATGATGATGATGAATACCTTTCTATTTTTAGGAATTGGTTCCATGAAAGAGGGGAATAGGAGGTTGATGTTTCCTAATTCCTTTAGTAATCCTTGGGCGAACTCAGAGGGGCAGGTGGCACTGGAGAAGCTTCTAGAGGTTTTCATGAGTAACTGATTCTTCAAACTCTCCCGGAATTTTGCCCAAGCTCGACCATCACACCCTAAAGAAGGCCTCAATGCGATGCATAGCACTTGGTTAGTGTGGCACCTGTTATGCATAGCAGCCTAATAAAGGGCTTCCTGCAATGATCTCTTTGAGACACATTTTGGATGAATTTTGTGATGGAACTTTTGGGGAATGAGGCATTCAAAGGACTAAGTTTCTTTAGGGTATAAAACAACTATATTAGGGGTTGATAGACCCTAATACCATCAACATGTGAGTTGGGGTTGATGTGCCCAAATAAGTCTATAACAGTTGCCCCCTAAAGCATGAGGTCGTAAATATCTATGTCAGGTGAAATGCTTTATCATGAGGATCGGAAGTTTTGAACCTGAAGGTGACCTGCATTAATTACAATTCAATACATCATGATAATCTGATTTTTCTCATGAACTTAGCTAAGGAAAGCATTCCCATGCTCAACTTATAAACTTTCACTACATGTACATAGATCAGATAGTCGTCTATAGATATAGATTTGTGATTCTACAGATATAGATTTGTGATCCATGATTAGGATGACCATCTGTGTAAAGCCTTTATACATTTGATTTGGTACTCCTGAATATATCGCAGCTGGATGGATGAAACTAGATTGGGGGTCTTCAATCTCGTTCAATTTTCACTCAATGTAGAAGTCTACCCATACGAATAGATGTTCCGAGGTCGAACATGGAGAGAAATCGCCTGTTTACCAACCAATGATGTAAGTTGTTAACAGGCGCGAGAGGGATCACCGATAACAATGATGATTCTCAAGGTACTATAATACATTTTGCATGGCGTGAATGAATGATTCGATGTCGAACACCATGCAAAATCTTTCGGTCAAAGGCCATTTATGTAAACCAGTTGCCAGAAGCGAGAAACTTTCTGTCGATGAATGCAAGCTTCAAAGCATTGAAAGGGTGTTTCTGAGTCAACTTCTTGGATGATGAGCTGATGTCGACAAGAAGTGACTTGTCGTAGGAGGGCCTTGATGTATCCCAAATCTACGACAAGAAACTAAGTAAATGATTTTTGGAGATGAAAACCAACTGATGACACAAGGTTCAGGAATGGAGGTCATGAAAATGAAGGTTTACAGTATTGCAACAGATGAAGTTTTAACTGGATGACTTCTCTTGAACATATTAGTGACATTGAGATGAATTGGTAGCGTTGACCCAAAAAAAAAGTGATGGATGGTATGATAGACCAACAGTATGATAACCATCAAATGGAATGACACAACCCAGCTTAATCATGGAGATGAAGTGAAAGTGTCATGTTCAAGAGCAACTCGCTACCATAAGTTTTCAAGACTTTTCCCATTTTCCCCAGTCATTGCTAACTAGTACCTCTTTATTTTTTATCAAGTTTGAGGAGGATAATGTATGCTTGTTATATAATTCTCCCTTTGGGTAAACCCATCGCTATTTGATGTTTTAATGAGTCTAGCGACGGTGAAACTCATTCTTGTCTAGATAGACAAGTTTGTCGCTATTATGATATTTTAACGAGCTTAACGACAAAGATAACTTGGTCCTTTTCATATTTAGAGAGTTTGAAAAGGGACAAAAGTAAGACTCTATAAGTTCTTTTTCGTAAAATAATCTCTCAGGTTCGAAAAAGGATAAAATAATACAAGAGAGATGTTGTTTCCAATACTTTAACGAGTTGGAATAGATAAGCGCTTGACAATATTTTCATGTTTAGAGAGTCTAAAAAGAGCTTCAAGATGACTCCATTTTGAGGAATGAGTGATCTCTAGGGTAGCAACTAGTTCTAGTGATGTTGGAACTTCTCAAATCATGTTGATTGATGTGAAGAGGTTGGCTAATAAGACCACTCATTGCAATTGTTCCTCAAAAGAGGGTAAACAACCAAGTGAAAGCGTATGATCAGCCAACGGGATGGTGGCGATGGGATGAAAACAACCAAGACTCATCTGATGAAAGAGGCTGATAGAATGGCAATCACGAGGGTTAAAAATGAAAATGGGTTCATTTTATACAAGCATGAACCATAGGGAACTATGCTTGGATTCAGTTTCATGTTTACACAAGATTGAAACGAAAAAATATGCTTGGCTTCAGTTTCATTTTTGCACAAGCTTAAAACGAAAAGCTATGATTGAATTGGTTTACATTCCCCCACCACAATGAAAAGGAGAGACTCTTGTAACCAGATGGAAGTCACTGTGGTGAAGCAGGACGGTTATCAAACACCTTTTGGGCTTCGTCCAGAGAGGGACAAAGGTGAATGGAGTGATTCCCTTCACATAACCTATAGGGAAACTTAATTTTACCATTAGGTGCAAGCCCCCTAAGCTTCATTTTATTCACCTAAGTAGACTACTTGTGGCTATCTGGTGGATGAAATGAAGGTTCTTTTACAAGATCAAGTGAAAGACTCAACTGGGATTTTGCCCGAGGGGATGTTGTTTCATTTTTTAATGAGCTTGACACAAGACAAGGAACTCTGTTGAGATTCCTTGTTTCATTTTTTAACAAGGTTGACACAGTAAAAGAACTATCCTCAGGCTCCTTGTTTCAATCACAAATCATAAGAGGTCATGAAGGAGAGATCTGGTTCCAATGCCCCCAGTACATAATGTACAACATCATTGAATTGATCGTCAATCAATGTAGGTGTGGAACATGTTGCCACATAATTAACCCGTGGCGGGGATGATACCATTGGTATAAATGGACCATTTAGGGACGACGATTGACTAGGAGCTATATTTGGACCAGGAAATGAAAGTTGGTCAACGGTGACAATTCTGCCTTCATGCGGGAAACAAATCACTCAAAAGAGTGTTGAAACAATAGCTCCCATGCCATAAACATAGTAGCGCCCAAGAAGTAAATTGTAATCTAAAGGTCCTAGGACTACCATCATGTTCAGATAAATGGTTTTTTCTCCCAAAGTAATAGGTAACTGTGGAAGGATCCCTAATGGTTTACTAGTTCCTCTATTAAAACCAACAGATTTTGTGTAACAAGCACAAGTGGTGGTGAACCAAGCACTTGCTAAGTAGTTGAGGAAAGGATACTCACTGATGCACCTTCATCTATAATAATGCCAGATACAATCATATTACAAACCTATACTATGATCTGGAAAGGCACATAGGAAGGAAGGCGGAATCCGGCCAGTCGATTCCAATCAAAGGAAGTGACTAGACTACTTGGAGGGAGTATCGTAGAAATGGGAGGATTAACCCTTTGAGTTACGAGAACTGGAGGATTTTCCCCTTGTCTTGATGGAATATGAGGACTGCCCCCAAGCTCATTTGAATCTGAGGAAACAAAAAGAACTTGAGTGGTATCATGTTCACTCTCTTTGGGAATGGTATGATTTACTAAAGGTGAAATCTGGTCAACAGTTACCTTGACTTGGTGATTTTAGTCGGGTATAGACTCATGAGTGTAGGAATTTACAGGGTAAGTTCAGAAGAATACCAAAGGACACCGCTCACAACCAGATCTCAAATCAATACACCAGTATTTTTGACGTGGTTAAAACCTCAGAGTGCAAGGAGGGAAACAGTCCACGGCCTGTCCCAACGTGGGTACAGACAATTTATTAATCAAGAATGAAAATTTACATAAGCTTCTCTCATGCACGGATTACCCGAACAATGACCCTCCATGCGCTTTAAATAGAACTCATGGACCAATCGGGTGTCAAGCCACGGATCAAGTGTCGGTAATACCGAGGTGAGAGTGAACCGTCGGATCACTACATATCGTGACCGTCGGATTGTAAGTTACAAAATGTACAACGGTAAAGAAACACACTTTACCTAACTCTAACTAACTCTATACTAGACCAAGTTGAACTTAACTATATCCTATGTGTCGGAATATCCTAACATCCCCCTTAAGAACAACTTGGGATAGGATTGAAGGATTTACAAATATGACACAATAGGAGAAGGAAGGAGGCACTAGAGCCTATCCCCCTTAGTGACAACTTCCTGAACTCCAAGCATATATCGAAGTTTAGTGAACTTCGCCTCTGTGAGAGCCTTTGTGAAGATGTCTGCAACTGATCATCGTTGGACAATATTGCACTTCAAGAACATGGTCAAGAATGAGCTTTCTGATGAAGTGCATGTGTAGTTCAATGTGTTTGCTGCGCTGATGCTGGACTGGATCTTTGCATAGCTGAATGGCACTTTGATTATCACACCAAAGTGTGGTTGGATGCTGCTGCTCAAAGCCAAACTCTGATAGGATCTGACGAAGCCACAAGGCTTCCTTACTAGCTTCCACGGCACCACGATACTCTGCTTCTGCTGACGAAAGAGAAATGGCAGCCTGTTTCTTACAAGCCCATGTAATAGGTCCTGAACCAAGAGTGAAGACATAACCGGCAGTAGACTTCCGATCATCAAGGTCACCAGCCCAATCAGAATCAGTGAAACCAACTAACAGAGGAGCTGCTTTGGCACTGTAATGAATCCCAAACTGTATTGTACCTCGAACATAACGAAGTATTTTTTAGCTGCTTTCCAATGACTTTCACGGGGGTTTTGCATAAAACGAGCAACAAGGCCAACAACAAAGGAAAGATCAGGACGAGTATGGGTTAAATACAAGAGTTTTCCGACAAGTTGACGGTATAAGGTAGCATCAACTTCAGGAGAAGTACAAGAGACTGAAAGTTTGACTCCAGACTGAAAGGGAGAAGGGGCTGGCTTACAGTCTTCCATGTGAAAATGACGAAGAATATCACAAGCATACTTGGACTGGGAAAGGAAAATACCCTCTTGGATTGCAAGACTTGAAGACAGAGAAAATAGTGTAAGTGTCCTAAGTCTGTCATTTCAAATTTCTTTTTAAGGCTGGACTTCACATGGTTTATAAGGTTGGGATCACTACCAGTAAGAATAAGATCATCAACATAAAGAACAAGGATGATGAGAGAGTTGCCCACTTTCTTGGTGTAGACAGTATTGTCAGAATGACACCTAGAAAAGCCAGATTCTAAAAGAAAGCTATCCATTTTGGCATACCAAGCTCGAGGAGCTTGCTTGAGGCCATAAAGGGATTTCTTAAGGGACAAACGAGGCTGGAGTCTGTTTGTATGAAGCCAATGGGTTGTTCCATATAGATTTCTTCTGCAGTCCCCATGCAAGAAGGCAGATTTAACATCCATTTGATGTACTTCCCATTTTAAAGAGGCAGCAAGGGAAAGAACAAGGCGGATAGAGTTCATTTTGGCAACTGGAGAGAAGGTTTCAGTGTAGTCAATGCCTTCAACCTGTGAAAAGCCCTTAGCAACTAGACGAGCTTTATGTTTGTTAACTTTCCCATTGGTCCATACTTGGTTCTGTAAACCCATTTGCATCTAACAAGTTTGCGTCCCTTGGTAGAGGAACAAGATCCCATGTATCATTTGTCATCAATGAATGATATTCTTCATTCATAGCTGTTTCCAATGTGGATGGCCTGAAGCTTCTGCAAAAGTGTCAGGATCATGATTCACTGGAGCTTGAGCCAGTAAAGAAGAGGCTCTTTCAAACTGAGAACGTGTACGTCGCTGATCTGTAGGATCACGGCAAGATCACCTGCTGCATCCCGAGTAGCACGGACCCATCTTGGAAGTTGAGGATCCTGAGAAGGTGGGGAAGGATTATCATCCTCGCTTTCATCATCAGAAGAAGAAATGTTCTCAAAGATAGAAGAGATGGGAAGAGGTGGCACATCCGCCGGACTAGGCTCGCAGGCCGATTTATTTTCATCAAATTTTACATCTCTTCTAATGATAACATTTTTGGACTTAAATGGAATAAGTCTATAGCCTTTTACATCTTCAGAATATCCAACAAAAGTACATTTCTCACTCTTAGGTTCTAAGGCTTTATGCTTTTCATCTGGAATATGGGCCCATGCTTCACTTCCAAACACACGAAAGTGACTTACATCTGGTTTAATGGAACTCCAAGCTTCTTCTGGAGTGATATTCTCTAGAACCTTAGTAGGAGTGCGATTGATTATATAATTTGCACAATTAATTGCTTCGGCCCAAAAACTAAGACTGAGTCCTTTAGATTGCAGCATACAATTAGCCATTTCCTTTAAAGTGCGATTTTTCCTTTCAGCTACACCATTTTGTTGTGGAGTGTATGGAACAGTATGTTGCATTTGAATGCCATTTTCGGTGCAAAAGGTGATGAATGCATTTTTAACATATTCTCCACCATTATCAGTTCTTAGCTTAAGAATTTGATGTCCAGATTGTTTTTCAACGAATGCTTTGAAGGCCAAAAAGGTGGTAAATACTTCGCTCTTGAGTTTTAAGAAGTATACCCAAGTGCGTCTAGAGAAATCATCAATGAAAGTTAAGAAGTACTTGCAGCCAGAGAATGAAGCAACAGGAAGAGGACCACATAAATCACTGTGCACAAGCTGTAAAGGGGCTGAGGCGTGCCAAGAGGCACGTTTGTCAAAACTGTCCCGATGATGTTTTCCGAGTACACATCCGGAACAAACACCATCTTTGCAAGATACCATAGGAAGACCTGTCACCATGTTTTCTTTACAGAGATGCTGAAGGGAGCGATAGTTTAAATGACCATACCGCTCATGCCAAAGTTTGCTCACTTCATCATTATGAGCAACAAATACTGAGGGAAGATGGGATGACCCAAAGTTGTGAAACTTATACAACCTTTTGGAATCATCAGCAAGACCAGTAGCTAGAATCTGTTTAGGATCTTTTAGATCCTTGATTACAACATCATGAGGTGAAAATTCAACGATTTTACCTTCACCTGAATGAGTTATCTGATAGACAGATAGAAGGTTGCAGGATAAGTTTGGAACACATAATACATCATTGAACTGACCATTGTCTAGATGAACAGTTCCAGTCCCTACAACATTAAGAGATCTATCATCACCAACATATATATTTTTGGTGTTACAATCATTTAAAGAAGAAAACATGGCTTGGTTTTTGGCCATGTGACAAGAGGCTCCAGAATCAATGAGCCACTCATGAGAATGAGAAGAAGAAGAAGATACATTTAATGCATAACTAGACTGAGATGATTGACGATGACATGCAGAAAATGCCGTTCCGGAAGTTGAAGTTGAAGTAGGCTCCAGATGGATGTTATGTTTCTTCATTGCGGCTTCCAAGGCTTCCATCTTCTTAAAGCATTTAGATTCTAAGTGGCCATCTCGATTACAAAAGTTACAATGTCTTTCAGTCTTCTTCCATTTGTTTTTATTGGGCTTATCATATTGCTGAAATGATCTTTCATCTTGAGGCTGAGTTGGTTTAGGACCATTCCTTTGAGGATAAGACTTCTTAGGATTCTTTGAATTTGGATACTGCTGGGCGGCTAACGCTTTTGTGGAAGAGTTTCCAAGATTAAGAAGACCAAGGTGTAAGAGTTTTTCTTGTTCTCTTATTAAGGAATCACAAAAGGAGTCAAAGGAAGGGGGCTTGTAGTCTTTGCCTTGACAAATGAAAGCTTCCCTGGTAGAATGGAAAGTGGAAACAAATACAGAGTAGGCTGGCCCTAACTTAGTGAGGATGGAATAAATAAGGTTACCATCATCTTTCTTAACTTTAACACCTTCCAAGAGATATCTAAGGTTCTTGAATTTTGACAAGAAATCTTCAATGCAAGAAAAATTATTAGGATCCAAAGTAAGCAGCTCATTTTCAAGTTGATGGGATCTAATTTCATTTTTAATCCCAAAAACTTTAGCAAGTTTTTCTAATGCTTCATGAGGAGTTTCAATTTCTGCAATGTGGAATCTAAGATCAGGAGAGACAGACATTCCTATCAAGCCACGTGCTTGATCTTGTCGATTTTCCCATTTTTCGGCCTTGTCTTCATCTTTGGGTTTCTTCTCTTGGTCTGTGGCTATTCTGAAGAGACCTTTACTTCTAAGTAAATCTCCCATGTAGGCGACCCATTGGAAGTAGTTAGTGCTGTCAAGAATGACTTGGCATGGACTTTCCATTTTTGAAAAAACAACTGAAGCTGAAGATGCTGAAAGTGAGTGGTCCAATGGATAGATCTCGAAAAAATAGGCGGTTTTAAAAAAACGGCTCTAAAAAAGGCTTCCGGATGAAGAAGTTATGGCTTTTTGAAAAAAAATTGTTGACGTTGCCGGCAAAGTGCGCGAATGTGCGGGAATGAAAAAATCCGCCCCCACAAAATGGAGACTTGAACCCAAGACCTCTACTCTCTTAAAAGGTCTTTGAACCAATGATCTATACAAAAGATTTGAGAGAGAGAGAGAGAGAGAGAGAGAGAGAGAGAGAGAGAGAGGGGGGGGGGGCCTCGATTTGCGTGCTTGCCTTGGGAAGACTCTTTTCCCCTACAAAACACAAAACACAAAACCCAACACGAATATCCAAAGAAAAACGAACCTTACGGCTCGAAGTTAGCTTTAGCCAAAAAACTAGAAATTTTTAAAAAAAATCTCAAAGTTAGCTTTTAGCCGAAAAACTAAATATTTTCCTCAATGTTTCTGATTTTCCGAGATCACACTAAGGTGCAGGGAAAAGAGCATACGCATGAGAAAAATCCTTTCTTTCTGTTTCTGATTTGCCAGATCGCACAGAGTCGCAGGGCAAAGAGCATACGCAGAAATGAAAGGTATAGATCCGGAAAAAAAAAGGCTAAATAAACCGAAACCGAAATAAGCAGAGAGAAAATGACAGTAAACTGCAAAAAAAAACTGTATACCTCCCGATCTGAAAAATGACGCAGCTAGGGCTACCGGAAACCTTTTCGCGTGAAACGAAAGGGGTTCCTCACTGAAACAGATGCTCCGAATGCAACAGAGCAGTCCTCTCGGCCCGAAAGCAGTCAGAAACAGCAGATCTAGGAAACGACAGCCGCATGCAGTTCTACCGGCTTCAGATTTGGATCACCAACGGACGCGGCCTCAAATAGCTCTGATACCATGTAGGAATTTACAGGGTAAGTTCCACAGAAAGAATACCAAAAGGACACCGCTCACAACCAGATCTCAAATCAATACACCAGTATTTTTGACGTGGTTAAAACCCTCAGAGTGCAAGGAGGGAAACAGTCCACGGCCTGTCCCAACGTGGGTACAGACAATTTATTAATCAAAGAATGAAAATTTACATAAGCTTCTCTCATGCACGGATTACCCGAACAATGACCCTCCATGCGCTTTAAAATAGAACTCATGGACCAATCGGGTGTCAAGCCACGGATCAAGTGTCGGTAATACCGAGGTGAGAGTGAACCGTCGGATCACTACATATCGTGACCGTCGGATTGTAAGTTACAAAATGTACAACGGTAAAGAAACACACTTTACCTAACTCTAACCTAACTCTATACTAGACCAAGTTGAACTTAACTATATCCTATGTGTCGGAATATCCTAACAATGAGATTCACTTTTAGAGAGAGAGGGTTTGACCAACGGTTGATTTTGGTCAGTCAATTTATCAACTAGTGAAGGATTAAGGGATAGTTTCCTGTAACCAGATGGAAGTTGCTGTGGTGAAGCAAGATGGTTATCCAACACTCTTTTGGCTTCATCTAGATAGGGACAAAGGTGAATGGGGTGATTCCCTTCACATAACCTACATGGAAACTTAACTGTTCCCTTCTATCCATGAACTTTACTATCACTAGTTGATGGTATGTCACCAACATGATCTCCAGAGGTTGATGACACAGGATGATGTGAACGGGAAGACCATTCTTCTATGATCTGAGGAATATCAAGACAATTTTGAAGAAGATGGTCTCCTGCAAAAAGTTTGCATGGATATCAAACTTTGTGAGGCTTAATGGACAGTTTCTCATCAAATTTTGCATTCAAAGCAATGATTGCTTGGTTGCCCCTCTGCTGAATTTGCTTCTTCTTCTACTTCTTCCCTTTCTTCTTCTTCTTAGCCACCTGGTTACTAATACCAATACTTTCACCAAGCGAAGAGGAAGAAGGGGAGGAAGAAACAACCGAGGAAGAAGACAAATGGTAAACTTTAGGATCAACTGGAGATTGATTTTGTCCAGTTGGAGGTGTACTCGATTGCGGAGAAATCATGAAACTTTGAACCAAAGAGGTTGAAAACAATCATACTGGCAAGCCAATGGTAAATCCCGGAAGGGACAATATAGCCATATATTGAGCACCAATATTTCCAAATGGAGGAAAAGGACTAGGATTCCCATCAAAAGGAATTCCTTGATTGGTGGACTCCGGATTTGTCGCCATATGTTTCAACCTAAGATCAACTAAAAAACAAGTGTGGAGGATGTTATCCACGGTCAATTAATTTTTACGACACTAGAACTTAACTTTTTTTTTTTTTCATTTTTTAAGAGTCGATAAAAAGAAAAATATGACTCTAGTCGCTTTCTTTTTTTAATGAGCTTGAAAGGACAAGTGCTCAGATGAACCTTTTCTTTTAAGGAGTTGAAAAGGAGTTGTTACACAAAAATATCGTTACCATGATTATTTGCAGTCAGTATGGGTCTATCATCACTTGTACTGTCCTCCTAAGCAAGTCTCAGACCTCAGCTCTTCAAGTCAAGCTTTGAAAATGGGAGAAAGACTTTGAAAATCAATGAAACTCTGGTTCCGCACTTTCTCTCACTGTCACCTGTGGTCCAGCACCTTCTGTGTACAAAAACTGCGGACCTGCCCGCTCTGTCCCTAACGGTGTGGATGCGGACCCCTGTGAAAGTCAAAAGGTGCAAGTTTTATCTTAAAAAAAAACTCACTTTGGGTTAATTCTAGAGGATTCTAGAAGGAATTTGATGTGGATTGTTCACTCTGAGGTGGTTCATGCATCCCAAAAGAGAAGGAGCTAATCCCTTGATGAGAGGAGCTATCCCTTTGAAGGAGGGCTTTATCCCTTTGAAGGAGGACCTAGTAACCTCCCTCCATTGCACTATAAATACAGGCATTGGGCTGGTTGCTGGAGAGGTTAGAAGCTGAACATTTTTTAGGGTAAATGCTAGTGAAATCAAGACTTCCTAGTTGAGCTTAAGAGGAGAGATCACATACCTTTTGGCTTCATTGGGGAGTGAGTGAAACTTGTCAAAGTAGAGGAGACTTCTTGCTGGACCCTGGGAGGAGCTTGTACAGCATCAAGGCAAAGGTTGTAAAGTTCTTCTTCTTTTGAATTAATACAATCAAACTCATTTTTCTCAACAAGTATCTCATGTTATTTTTTTCATGGACTCCTTGACTTTCATGTTAAATATGTTTTATGATTTTGGCTTTTCAGGTGATATTTAATTTGTTTGCCATGTTTGTGTTTGCATATTCGCGACAAAGGAGCTCATTTGGATCGAAGGAGCGAGGGCATCCACAAACTTGCGTTGGACCTAAGGTAGGCCCTAAAAACACTTGTGTGCCATTGTTTATTAAAGCATATTTAGAGAAAGATAGTGTCTGGTTGGTTTGCTTGTCATTAGGTCTTCTTTAAATTCTAGGAAGGTCTATCTTGTCCGCAAGATCCACTTATTCCGTGTGACAAAATGGCGACTTATTCCATGTGACAAAAAAGCGATCAAGCGACACGTCGTTTTAACCTCGTCCATTTACGAGCAATCTTTATGAGGTGTAGGCATTATCGGATTCGTTTGAACCCACACAAATGTGTATTCTGTATAGAAACAGGTCGACTACTGGGGTTTGTAGTTTCGAAAGCCGGCATTCGCGTTGATCCCTCGAAGTTCGAAGCTATCATCAAATTGCCTCCTCCTTCGAGTCTTCGCCAACTCCAAAGTTTGCAGGGGAAAGAAAACTTTTTACGACGATTCATTCCTAACTACGCCGAAGTTACAAAGGGTTTTACCCAGTTGTTGAAGCAAAATACTCCATTCTATTGGGATGAGATAGCTCAGAAATCTTTTGATGCACTCAAACACGCGTTGACCCATGCACCGTTGTTGCATCCTCCCAACTACAACCAGGATTACTTCTTGTATCTCGCCGCCTCTCATTCCACCATTGGAATGGTTTTAGTTCAGGAAGATGAATTCGGAACTAAACATGTGATATATTACTTTAGTCGAACTTTAAATCCAACTGAGCTAAAATACTCACATGTGGAGAAATTGGCATTGGCAGCTGTTCAAGCTGTCCAACATTTTCGTCACTACATTTTGTTGAGATTGCAACAAGATGATGGAGCTTAGTGAAAAGAGTCGCCTTCACTAAGTGGGCCCGCAGGGCTATTTTTGGCGCAAGTCTATTTTTAGACATAGGGATCATGTCTATGGATTGCAGGTTGCTGTTTATGGATGATTGATCAAGTTGGGAAAAAATAGATGGACTTCTATTTTTTATGAAAGTGTGAGTGATCACAGTGTGAGTGATCAAAGTCTATTTTTAGATTGGCTGTCAAAAATAGAAAAGTCAAATATTATTATCTCACAATAATATTTGGACTATAAACTTAATCTTATTCTCTTGGAGCACTTCAGTTTGAGCTACAGAGGTGGCACATGCAGCTGTCAGAAGGAAATACACTTTTCTTATGAGTCAGTTGAGTTGTTGCATGCATGACTTCAGTTAGAACTCAATCAGTTGAGTTTGGTGGAGTTGATTGTGGAGTTGATGGAGTTGTGTTCAGTTTAGCTTTTTTAAACTGGTTGTATTTAGTCTAACTGGCAAATAGACTAGAGATGAGTTGGGTGAATTAGTTATTAATTAATTCACAAGTTATTAACTCATAATACAACTAATGAATACATCAGTTAACTCAGTTGCATGTTAGTGCATGTTCAGTTCAACAGGGACAGGTGGTAGAGAATCAGATTGCTATCAGTTGTGACTATAGTTGTGCACCAGATCTTGCACAATCAAGGGATTGAGTATGCCAATGAGTTTTCCCACGTATTTGCCCACATTATAGCTTGTGCTCACGTCCAACAAAGCATGAGTGACTATTTTGCAGGTGAAAAACGAGTTTGGTGAGCCATTCTCATCAGTTCTTGAGCAGGTATTGAGCAGTGGAGGCAGGCAAGCAGTGGAATAGATTTGGAGATCAGATCTGAGCTGTATTGTGTGTAACAGAGGTGGAGATACTTGTGAGAAGTATTATGCTGTGTAATGTTACATGACTTAATCATTAATATACAGATAGTTGGGGTTTTTAGCGAGATGCTTTCCCCAGGATACATACTGTGTTAATGTGTGAATGCTCTTGATGTTTTATTGTTATTGATGCTGCTATATTGATGATCAACGTAGAGGAGCTTATGTATTGTGTATGTATTCCGCAATAGTACATGATTAGAATAATCTCTGTTGAATATGTGTTAAATTATTCAAAATTTCTACATGGTATCGGAGCGAGCTAGATAATTGTAGAAAGAGTTTCTACATGGTATCAGAGCTGTTGATCATCAGATCTACTATTCAGGAAGTGTCTACATTCTATTTCTTCAGGCAGAGTCTGTAATCGGGCTAGGTAGCCTCTGGATTCATCCTTCCTTTGGAAGGTGAGATATCCGGTGAATGCCCATACAGTCAACCTCTGTACGAGAAATATTGTGTTCTCACGAATCTTAGATCCGAGGCGGTTGAGTTGGTTGCTGGTGGAATTCGAATTTGCAGCAGTGTTTTCTTAGTGACAATGCAGCAATGTCTTTCAATGGATTGTGATTGGAGTATGCTCTTGAGGGTAGCTCAAACTATATTGCATGGAAGGACAGGATGGAGGCAGTATTGGATGATAACGGGCTGAAGGAGTTCATAGATATGGATATCCCAAAGCCTACTGATGCTACTGAGGCGGAAGTTTGGCAAAAGAAGACCGCAAAATGTCGAAGGATTCTGTTGGAGGGCGTGAAGGATCACATTGTGTCCAGCCTCCATGGAAAGGCTACTCCATATTTGATGTGGAAATCATTAACAGAATTATTCCAAAGCAAGAGCGATCAGAGGAAGCTGGCACTCAAAGATAAACTTAGAAACATCAAATGCGAGAAGGGTGACAGTATTCCCAAGTATCTCACGAAGTTCACTCAGTGTCGAGATGAGCTGGGAAGTGTGGGGGTTACTGTCGATGATGAGGACTTGGTGAGCTTGGCTCTCCTTGGTCTTCTGAAGAGTTGGCATTCCTATCAGGACTCTGTCAATGGTCGGGAGAAATTGCCAGGATGGGAAAGACTATGGTCAGATCTTGTGCAGGAGGAGATCAGGCGGAGTACCAGGGACGGGTCTTCGTCAAAGGGAGATGATGAAGAGAATTGTGCTTTGGTTACCAAAGCAAAGAAAGGGAAGAGCAAGAAAGCTTCTCAGTCTGGTGCGAAAGGTAAGAAGCAGGATATGTCCAAGGTGAAGTGTTTTCACTATCACCAGCACGGACACTATGCCGTAAATTGTCTGCAGAAGAAGAAGAACAAGCAAGCTGCTGGATCTGCAGGGGGAGAGGCCTTAGCTTCTCAATTTGAGCTTGATTTTTCATTGATTGCATGCTTGGTTTCAAGTGTGATGGGATCCATGTGGTTCTTGGACAATGGTGCGTCTTTTCACATGAAGGGAGATAAAGATTTGTTCTCTGATCTGGAGGCAAAGATCTTGGAGTGCACATCGAGATGGGCGATGATGGTAGATACAGTGCGACCGGTATCGGTACCATTTCTTTGAGAGGGAGTCTGGTAAACCCTTTGTATTGAAGGAAGTCATGCATGTTCCAGGATTGAAGAAGAATCTCATCTTAGTGGCGATGTTAGAAGACAAGGGGTATGATGTTGTTTTCAGCGAGGGAAAAGGCCTTCCTACGCAGCAAGACAACTGGTGAGACCAGAAGATGGGGTTCGAGTGAAGAACCTTTATTAGTTGCATGTAGTTGGATGCGCACAATGGTAGGCAAGGCAGAAGGATTGGTGAGCCGGAGAATGATGGCGAGTTGAGGCACGAGCGATAGGGTCACCTTCACCATGGAGCCTTGAAGATACTGCAGCAAATCACTACAGGGTTCCTAAAGGCACACTTGCGCAGTCAGATCAGTGCAAGGGTTGTACTTTGGGGAAGTTTGGAAAGCCACCTTCATGAGAAGGATAGTCGCGCCACGACGATCCTTGAGAGAATTCACACAGACGTTTGTGGACCTTTATCTTAGCTTCGACAGCAAAACACATGTATTATGTGATTTTGTTGATGATTTCTCTCAGTA